>OV816031.1:13218500-13541106 GCA_929113105.1 Agrypnus murinus
ATGTGATCCTAATCAAGATTTTCTACAAAACGTGCGTTGGGATTGATTTGTGCTTTTACAAATTTCTTCGTACCCATAACCTCTTTCCATTCATGTGATCCTAATCAAGATTTTCTGCAAAACGTGCGTAGGGATAGATTTGTGCTTTTACAAATTTCTTCGTACCCATAACCTCTTTCCATTCATGTGATCCTAATCAAGATTTTCTGCAAAAGGTGCGTTGGGATAGATTTGTGCTTTTACAAATTTCTTCGTACCCATAATCTCTTTCCATTCATGTGATCCTAATCAAGATTTTCTGCGAAACGTGCGTTGGGATAGATTTGTGCTTTTACAAATTTCTTCGTACCCATAACCTCTTTCCATTCATGTGATCCTAATCAAGATTTTCTGCAAAACGTGCGTTGGGATAGATTTGTGCTTTTACAAATTTCTTCGTACCCATAACCTCTTTCCATTCATGTGATCCTAATCAAGATTTTCTACAAAACGTGCGTTGGGATAGATTTATGCTTTTACAAATTTCTTCGTACCCATAACCTCTTTCCATTCATGTGATCCTAATCAAGATTTTCTACAAAACGTGCGTTGGGATAGATTTGTGCTTTTACAAATTTCTTCGTACCCATAACCTCTTTCCATTCATGTGATCCTAATTAAGATTTTCTACAAAACGTGCGTTGGGATAGATTTGTACTTTTACAAATTTCTTCGTACCCATAACCTCTTTCCATTCATGTGATCCTAATAAAGATTTTCTGCAAAACGTGCGTTGGGATAGATTTGTGCTTTTACAAATTTCTTCGTACCCATAACCTCTTTCCATTCATGTGATCCTAATCTAGATTTTCTACAAAACGTGCGTTGGGATAGATTTGTACTTTTACAAATTTCTTCGTACCCATAACCTCTTTCCATTCATGTGATCCTAATCAAGATTTTCTACAAAACGTGCGTTGGGATAGATTTGTGCTTTTACAAATTTCTTCGTACCCATAACCTCTTTCCATTCATGTGATCCTAATAAAGATTTTCTACAAAACGTGCGTTGGGATAGATTTGTGCTTTTACAAATTTCTTCGTACCCATAACCTCTTTCCATTCATGTGATCCTAATCAAGATTTTCTACAAAACGTGCGTTGGGATAGATTTGTGCTTTTACTAATTTCTTCGTACCCATAACCTCTTTCCATTCATGTGATCATAATCAAGATATTCTGCAAAACGTGCGTTGGGATAGATTTGTGCGTTTACAAATTTCTTCGTACCCATAACCTCTTTCCATTCATGTGATCCTAATCAAGATTTTCTGCAAAACGTGCGTTGGGATAGATTTGTGCTTTTACACATTTCTTCGTACCCATAACCTCTTTCCATTCATGTGATCCTAATCAAGATTTTCTGCAAAACGTACGTTGGGATAGATTTGTGCTTTTACAATTTTTTTCGTTCCCATAACCTCTTTCCATTCATGTGATCCTAATCAAGATTTTCTACAAAACGTGCGTTGGGATAGATTTGTGCTTTTACAAATTTCTTGGTACCCATAACCTCTTTCCATTCATGTGATCCTAATCAAGATTTTCTACAAAACGTGCGTGGGAATAGATTTGTGCTATTACATATTTCTTCGTACCCATAACCTGTTTCCATTCATGTGATCCTAATCAAGATTTTCTACAAAACGTGCGTTGGGATAGATTTGTGCTATTACAAATTTCTTCGTACCCATAACCTCTTTCCATTCATGTGATCCTAATCAAGATTTTCTGCAAAACGTACGTTGGGATAGATTTGTGCTTTTACAAATTTCTTCGTACCCATAACCTCTTTCCATTCATGTGATCCTAATCAAGATTTTCTACAATACATGCGTGGGGATAGATATGTGCTTATACAAATTTCTTCGTACCCATAACCTCTTTCCATTCTTGTGATCCTAATCAAGATTTTCTGCAAAACGTGCGTTGGGATAGATTTGTGCTATTACAAATTCCTTCGTACCCATAACCTCTTTCCATTCATGTGATCCTAATCAAGATTTTCTGCAAAACGTGCGTTGGGATAGATTTGTGCTGTTACAAATTTCTTCGTACCTATACCCTCTTTCCATTCATGTGATCCTAATCAAGATTTTCTACAAAACGTGCGTGGGGATACATTTGTGCTTTTACAATTTTTTTCGTACCCATAACCTCTTTCCATTCATGTGATCCTAATCAAGATTTTTCCACAAAACGTGCGTTGGGATAGATTTATGCTTTTAGAAACTTCTTCGTACCCATAACCTCTTTCCATTCATGTGATCCTAATCAAGATTTTCTGTAAAACGTGCGTGGGGATACATTTGTGCTTTTACAATTTTTTTCGTACCCATAACCTCTTTCCATTCATGTGATCCTAATCAAGATTTTTCCACAAAACGTGCGTTGGGATAGATTGGTGCTTTTACAAATTCCTTCGTACCCATAACCTCTTTCCATTCAGGTGATCCTAATCAAGATTTTCTGCAAAACGTGCGTTGGGATAGATTTGTGCTATTACAAATTTCTTCGTACCCATAACCTCTTTCCATTCATGTGATCCTAATCAAGATTTTCTGCAAAACGTGCGTTGGGAAAGATTTGTGCTATTACAAATTTCTTCGTACCTATAACCTCTTTCCATTCATGTGATCCTAATCAAGATTTTCTAAAAAACGTGCGTGGGGATACATTTGTGCTTTTACAATTTTTTTCGTACCCATAACCTCTTTCCATTCATGTGATCCTAATCAAGATTTTTCCACAAAACGTGCGTTGGGATAGATTTGTACTTTTACAAATTTCTTCGTACCCATAACCTCTTTCCATTCATGTAATCCTAAGTATGATTTTCTGCAAAACTTGCGATGGGATAGATTTGTGCTATTACAAATTTCTTCGTACCCATAATCTCTTTCCATTCATGTGATCCTAATCAAGATTTTCTAAAAAACGTGCGTGGGGATACATTTGTGCTTTTACAATTTTTTTCGTACCCATAACCTCTTTCCATTCATGTGATACTAATCAAGATTTTTCCACAAAACGTGCGTTGGGATAGATTTGTGCTTTTACAAATTTCTTCGTACCCATAACCTCTTTCCATTCATGTGATCCTAATCAAGATTTTCTACAAAACGTGCGTTGGGATAGATTTGTGCTTTTACAAATTTCTTCGTACCCATAATCTCTTTCCATTCATGTGATCCTAATCAAGATTTTCTACAAAACGTGCGTTGGGATAGATTTGTGCTTTTACAAATTTCTTCGTACCCATAATCTCTTTCCATTCATGTGATCCTAATCAAGATTTTCTACAAAACGTGCGTTGGGATAGATTTGTGCTTTTACAAATTTCTTCGTACCCATAACCTCTTTCCATTCATGTGATCCTAATCAAGATTTTCTACAAAACGTGCGTTGGGATAGATTTGTGCTTTTACAAATTTCTTCGTACCCATAACCTCTTTCCATTTCTGTGATCCTAATCAAGATTTTCTGCAAAACGTGCTTTGGGATAGATTTGTGCTTTTACAAATTTCTTCGTACCCATAACCTCTTTCCATTCATGTGATCCTAATCAAGATTTTCTGCAAAACGTGCGTTGGGATAGATTTGTGCTTTTACAAATTTCTTCGTACCCATAACCTCTTTCCATTCATGTGATCCTAATCAAGATTTTCTACAAAACGTGCGTTGGGATAGATTTGTGCTTTTACAAATTTCTTCGTACCCATAACCTCTTTCCATTCATGTGATCCTAATCAAGATTTTCTGCAAAACGTGCGTTGGGATAGATTTGTGCTTTTACAAATTTCTTCGTACCCATAACCTCTTTCCATTCATGTGATCCTAATCAAGATTTTCTACAAAACGTGCGTTGGGATAGATTTGTGCTTTTACAAATTTCTTCGTACCCATAACCTCTTTCCATTAATGTGATCCTAATCAAGAATTTCTGCAAAACGTGCGTTGGGATAGATTTGTGCTTTTACAAATTTCTTCGTACCCATAACCTCTTTCCATTCATGTGATCCTAATCAAGATTTTCTGCAAAACGTGCGTTGGGATAGATTTGTGCTTTTACAAATTTCTTCGTACCCATAACCTCTTTCCATTCATGTGATCCTAATCTAGATTTTCTACAAAACGTGCGTTGGGATAGATTTGTGCTTTTACAAATTTCTTCGTACCCATAACCTCTTTCCATTCATGTGATCCTAATCAAGATTTTCTACAAAACGTGCGTTGGGATAGGTTTGTGCTTTTACAAATTTCTTCGTACCCATAACCTCTTTCCATTCATGTGATCCTAATCAAGATTTTCTACAAAACGTGCGTTGGGATAGATTTGTGCTTTTACAAATTTCTTCGTACCCATAACCTCTTTCCATTCATGTGATCCTAATCAAGATTTTCTACAAAACGTGCGTGGGGATACATTTGTGCTTTTACAATTTTTTTCGTACACATAACCTCTTTCCATTCATGTGATCCTAATCAAGATTTTTCCACAAAACGTGCGTTGGGATAGATTTGTGCTTTTACAAATTTCTTCGTACCCATAACCTCTTTCCATTCATGTGATCCTAATCAAGATTTTCTGCAAAACGTGCGTAGGGATAGATTTGTGCTTTTACAAATTTCTTCGTACCCATAACCTCTTTCCATTCATGTGATCCTAATCAAGATTTTCTGCAAAACGTGCGTAGGGATAGATTTGTGCTTTTACAAATTTCTTCGTACCCATAACCTCTTTCCATTCATGTGATCCTAATCAAGATTTTCTGCAAAACGTGCGTTGGGATAGATTTGTGCTTTTACAAATTTCTTCGTACCCATAACCTCTTTCCATTCATGTGATCCTAATCAAGATTTTCTACAAAACGTGCGTTGGGATAGATTTGTGCTTTTACAAATTTCTTCGTACCCATAACCTCTTTCCATTAATGTGATCCTAATCAAGAATTTCTGCAAAACGTGCGTTGGGATAGATTTGTGCTTTTACAAATTTCTTCGTACCCATAACCTCTTTCCATTCATGTGATCCTAATCAAGATTTTCTGCAAAACGTGCGTTGGGATAGATTTGTGCTTTTACAAATTTCTTCGTACCCATAACCTCTTTCCATTCATGTGATCCTAATCAAGATTTTCTACAAAACGTGCGTTGGGATAGATTTGTGCTTTTACAAATTTCTTCGTACCCATAACCTCTTTCCATTAATGTGATCCTAATCAAGAATTTCTGCAAAACGTGAGTTGGGATAGATTTGTGCTTTTACAAATTTCTTCGTACCGATAACCTCTTTCCATTCATGTGATCCTAATCAAGATTTTCTGCAAAACGTGCGTTGGGATAGATTTGTGCTTTTACAAATTTCTTCGTACCCATAACCTCTTTCCATTCATGTGATCCTAATCAAGATTTTCTACAAAACGTGCGTTGGGATAGATTTGTGCTTTTACAAATTTCTTCGTACCCATAATCTCTTTCCATTCATGTGATCCTAATCAAGATTTTCTACAAAACGTGCGTTGGGATAGATTTGTGCTTTTACAAATTTCTTCGTACCCATAATCTCTTTCCATTCATGTGATCCTAATCAAGATTTTCTACAAAACGTGCGTTGGGATAGATTTGTGCTTTTACAAATTTCTTCGTACCCATAACCTCTTTCCATTCATGTGATCCTAATCAAGATTTTCTACAAAACGTGCGTTGGGATAGATTTGTGCTTTTACAAATTTCTTCGTACCCATAACCTCTTTCCATTCATGTGATCCTAATCAAGATTTTCTGCAAAACGTGCGTTGGGATAGATTTGTGCTTTTACAAATTTCTTCGTACCCATAACCTCTTTCCATTCATGTGATCCTAATCAAGATTTTCTACAAAACGTGCGTTGGGATAGATTTGTGCTTTTACAAATTTCTTCGTACCCATAACCTCTTTCCATTCATGTGATCCTAATCAAGATTATCTGCAAAACGTGCGTTTGGATAGATTTGTGCTTTTACAAATTTCTTCGTACCCATAACCTCTTTCCATTCATGTGATCCTAATCAAGATTTTCTGCAAAACGTGCGTTGGGATAGATTTGTGCTTTTACAAATTTCTTAGTACCCATAATCTCTTTCCATTCATGTGATCCTAATCAAGATTTTCTACAAAACGTGCGTTGGGATAGATTTGTGCTTTTACAAATTTCTTCGTACCCATAATCTCTTTCCATTCATGTGATCCTAATCAAGATTTTCTACAAAACGTGCGTTGGGATAGATTTGTGCTTTTACAAATTTCTTCGTACCCATAACCTCTTTCCATTCATGTGATCCTAATCAAGATTTTCTACAAAACGTGCGTTGGGATAGATTTGTGCTTTTACAAATTTCTTCGTACCCATAACCTCTTTCCATTCATGTGATCCTAATCAAGATTTTCTGCAAAACGTGCGTTGGGATAGATTTGTGCTTTTACAAATTTCTTCGTACCCATAACCTCTTTCCATTCATGTGATCCTAATCAAGATTTTCTACAAAACGTGCGTTGGGATAGATTTGTGCTTTTACAAATTTCTTCGTACCCATAACCTCTTTCCATTCATGTGATCCTAATCAAGATTATCTGCAAAACGTGCGTTTGGATAGATTTGTGCTTTTACAAATTTCTTCGTACCCATAACCTCTTTCCATTCATGTGATCCTAATCAAGATTTTCTGCAAAACGTGCGTTGGGATAGATTTGTGCTTTTACAAATTTCTTCGTACCCATAATCTCTTTCCATTCATGTGATCCTAATCAAGATTTTCTACAAAACGTGCGTTGGGATAGATTTGTGCTTTTACAAATTTCTTCGTACCCATAACCTCTTTCCATTCATGTGATCCTAATCAAGATTTTCTACAAAACGTGCGTTGGGATTGATTTGTGCTTTTACAAATTTCTTCGTACCCATAATCTCTTTCCATTCATGTGATCCTAATCAAGATTTTCTACAAAACGTGCGTTGGGATAGATTTGTGCTTTTACAAATTTCTTCGTACCCATAATCTCTTTCCATTCATGTGATCCTAATCAAGATTTTCTACAAAACGTGCGTTGGGATAGTTTTGTGCTTTTACAAATTTCTTCGTACCCATAACCTCTTTCCATTCATGTGATCCTAATCAAGATTTTCTACAAAACGTGCGTTGGGATTGATTTGTGCTTTTACAAATTTCTTCGTACCCATAACCTCTTTCCATTCATGTGATCCTAATCAAGATTTTCTGCAAAACGTGCGTAGGGATAGATTTGTGCTTTTACAAATTTCTTCGTACCCATAACCTCTTTCCATTCATGTGATCCTAATCAAGATTTTCTGCAAAACGTGCGTAGGGATAGATTTGTGCTTTTACAAATTTCTTCGTACCCATAACCTCTTTCCATTCATGTGATCCTAATCAAGATTTTCTGCAAAACGTGCGTTGGGATAGATTTGTGCTTTTACAAATTTCTTCGTACCCATAACCTCTTTCCATTCATGTGATCCTAATCAAGATTTTCTACAAAACGTGCGTTGGGATAGATTTGTGCTTTTACAAATTTCTTCGTACCCATAACCTCTTTCCATTAATGTGATCCTAATCAAGAATTTCTGCAAAACGTGAGTTGGGATAGATTTGTGCTTTTACAAATTTCTTCGTACCCATAACCTCTTTCCATTCATGTGATCCTAATCAAGATTTTCTGCAAAACGTGCGTTGGGATAGATTTGTGCTTTTACAAATTTCTTCGTACCCATAACCTCTTTCCATTCATGTGATCCTAATCAAGATTTTCTACAAAACGTGCGTTGGGATAGATTTGTGCTTTTACAAATTTCTTCGTACCCATAATCTCTTTCCATTCATGTGATCCTAATCAAGATTTTCTACAAAACGTGCGTTGGGATAGATTTGTGCTTTTACAAATTTCTTCGTACCCATAATCTCTTTCCATTCATGTGATCCTAATCAAGATTTTCTACAAAACGTGCGTTGGGATAGATTTGTGCTTTTACAAATTTCTTCGTACCCATAACCTCTTTCCATTCATGTGATCCTAATCAAGATTATCTGCAAAACGTGCGTTTGGATAGATTTGTGCTTTTACAAATTTCTTCGTACCCATAACCTCTTTCCATTCATGTGATCCTAATCAAGATTTTCTGCAAAACGTGCGTTGGGATAGATTTGTGCTTTTACAAATTTCTTCGTACCCATAACCTCTTTCCATTCATGTGATCCTAATCAAGATTTTCTGCAAAACGTGCGTTGGGATAGATTTGTGCTTTTACAAATTTCTTCGTACCCATAACCTCTTTCCATTCATGTGATCCTAATCAAGATTTTCTGCAAAACGTGCGTTGGGATAGATTTGTGCTTTTACAAATTTCTTCGTACCCATAACCTCTTTCCATTCATGTGATCCTAATCAAGATTTTCTACAAAACGTGCGTTGGGATAGATTTGTGCTTTTACAAATTTCTTCGTACCCATAACCTCTTTCCATTCATGTGATCCTAATCAAGATTTTCTACAAAACGTGCTTTGGGATAGATTTGTGCTTTTACAAATTTCTTCGTACCCATAACCTCTTTCCATTCATGTGATCCTAATCAAGATTTTCTGCAAAACGTGCGTTGGGATAGATTTGTGCTTTTACAAATTTCTTCGTACCCATAACCTCTTTCCATTCATGTGATCCTAATCAAGATTTTCTACAAAACGTGCGTTGGGATAGATTTGTGCTTTTACAAATTTCTTCGTACCCATAACCTCTTTCCATTCAAGTGATCCTAATCAAGATTTTCTGCAAAACGTGCGTTGGGATAGATTTGTGCTTTTACAAATTTCTTCGTACCCATAACCTCTTTCCATTCATGTGATCCTAATCAAGATTTTCTACAAAACGTGCGTTGGGATAGATTTGTGCTTTTACAAATTTCTTCGTACCCATAACCTCTTTCCATTCATGTGATCCTAATCAAGATTATCTGCAAAACGTGCGTTGGGATAGATTTGTGCTTTTACAAATTTCTTCGTACCCATAACCTCTTTCCATTCATGTGATCCTAATCAAGATTTTCTACAAAACGTGCGTTGGGATAGATTTGTGCTTTTACAAATTTCTTCGTACCCATAACCTCTTTCCATTCATGTGATCCTAATCAAGATTTTCTGCAAAACGTGCGTTGGGATAGATTTGTGCTTTTACAAATTTCTTCGTACCCATAACCTCTTTCCATTCATGTGATCCTAATCAAGATTTTCTGCAAAACGTGCGTAGGGATAGATTTGTGCTTTTACAAATTTCTTCGTACCCATAACCTCTTTCCATTCATGTGATCCTAATCAAGATATTCTGCAAAACGTGCGTTGGGATAGATTTGTGCTTTTACAAATTTCTTCGTACCCATAACCTCTTTCCATTCATGTGATCCTAATCAAGATTTTCTGCAAAACGTGCGTTGGGATAGATTTGTGCTTTTACAAATTTCTTCGTACCCATAACCTCTTTCCATTCATGTGATCCTAATCAAGAATTTCTGCAAAACGTGCTTTGGGATAGATTTGTGCTTTTACAAATTTCTTCGTACCCATAACCTCTTTCCATTCATGTGATCCTAATCAAGATTTTCTGCGAAACGTGCGTTGGGATAGATTTGTGCTTTTACAAATTTCTTCGTACCCATAACCTCTTTCCATTCATGTGATCCTAATCAAGATTATCTGCAAAACGTGCGTTGGGATAGATTTGTGCTTTTACAAATTTCTTCGTACCCATAACCTCTTTCCATTCATGTGATCCTAATCAAGATCTTCTGCAAAACGTGCGTTGGGATAGATTTGTGCTTTTACAAATTTCTTCGTACCCATAACCTCTTTCTATTCATGTGATCCTAATCAAGATTTTCTACAAAACGTGCGTTGGGATAGATTTGTGCTTTTACAAATTTCTTCGTACCCATAACCTCTTTCCATTCATGTGATCCTAATCAAGATTTTCTACAAAACGTGCGTTGGGATTGATTTGTGCTTTTACAAATTTCTTCGTACCCATAACCTCTTTCCATTCATGTGATCCAAATCAAGATTTTCTGCAAAACGTGCGTTGGGATAGATTTGTGCTTTTACAAATTTCTTCGTACCCATAACCTCTTTCCATTCATGTGATCCTAATCAAGATTTTCTGCAAAACGTGCGTTGGGATAGATTTGTGCTTTTACAAATTTCTTCGTACCCATAACCTCTTTCCATTCATGTGATCCTAATCAAGATTTTCTACAAAACGTGCGTTGGGATAGATTTGTGCTTTTACAAATTTCTTCGTACCCATAATCTCTTTCCATTCATGTGATCCTAATCAAGATTTTCTACAAAACGTGCGTTGGGATAGATTTGTGCTTTTACAAATTTCTTCGTACCCATAATCTCTTTCCATTCATGTGATCCTAATCAAGATTATCTGCAAAACGTGCGTTTGGATAGATTTGTGCTTTTACAAATTTCTTCGTACCCATAACCTCTTTCCATTCATGTGATCCTAATCAAGATTTTCTACAAAACGTGCGTTGGGATAGATTTGTGCTTTTACAAATTTCTTCGTACCCATAATCTCTTTCCATTCATGTGATCCTAATCAAGATTTTCTACAAAACGTGCGTTGGGATAGATTTGTGCTTTTACAAATTTCTTCGTACCCATAATCTCTTTCCATTCATGTGATCCTAATCAAGATTATCTGCAAAACGTGCGTTTGGATAGATTTGTGCTTTTACAAATTTCTTCGTACCCATAACCTCTTTCCATTCATGTGATCCTAATCAAGATTATCTGCAAAACGTGCGTTTGGATAGATTTGTGCTTTTACAAATTTCTTCGTACCCATAACCTCTTTCCATTCATGTGATCCTAATCAAGATTTTCTGCAAAACGTGCGTTGGGATAGATTTGTGCTTTTACAAATTTCTTCGTACCCATAACCTCTTTCCATTCATGTGATCCTAATCAAGATTTTCTGCAAAACGTGCGTTGGGATAGATTTGTGCTTTTACAAATTTCTTCGTACCCATAACCTCTTTCCATTCATGTGATCCTAATCAAGATTTTCTGCAAAACGTGCGTTGGGATAGATTTGTGCTTTTACAAATTTCTTCGTACCCATAACCTCTTTCCATTCATGTGATCCTAATCAAGATTTTCTACAAAACGTGCGTTGGGATAGATTTGTGCTTTTACAAATTTCTTCGTACCCATAACCTCTTTCCATTCATGTGATCCTAATCAAGATTTTCTACAAAACGTGCGTTGGGATAGATTTGTGCTTTTACAAATTTCTTCGTACCCATAACCTCTTTCCATTCATGTGATCCTAATCAAGATTTTCTGCAAAACGTGCGTTGGGATAGATTTGTGCTTTTACAAATTTCTTCGTACCCATAACCTCTTTCCATTCATGTGATCCTAATCAAGATTTTCTACAAAACGTGCGTTGGGATAGATTTGTGCTTTTACAAATTTCTTCGTACCCATAACCTCTTTCCATTCAAGTGATCCTAATCAAGATTTTCTGCAAAACGTGCGTTGGGATAGATTTGTGCTTTTACAAATTTCTTCGTACCCATAACCTCTTTCCATTCATGTGATCCTAATCAAGATTTTCTACAAAACGTGCGTTGGGATAGATTTGTGCTTTTACAAATTTCTTCGTACCCATAACCTCTTTCCATTCATGTGATCCTAATCAAGATTATCTGCAAAACGTGCGTTGGGATAGATTTGTGCTTTTACAAATTTCTTCGTACCCATAACCTCTTTCCATTCATGTGATCCTAATCAAGATTTTCTACAAAACGTGCGTTGGGATAGATTTGTGCTTTTACAAATTTCTTCGTACCCATAACCTCTTTCCATTCATGTGATCCTAATCAAGATTTTCTGCAAAACGTGCGTTGGGATAGATTTGTGCTTTTACAAATTTCTTCGTACCCATAACCTCTTTCCATTCATGTGATCCTAATCAAGATTTTCTGCAAAACGTGCGTAGGGATAGATTTGTGCTTTTACAAATTTCTTCGTACCCATAACCTCTTTCCATTCATGTGATCCTAATCAAGATATTCTGCAAAACGTGCGTTGGGATAGATTTGTGCTTTTACAAATTTCTTCGTACCCATAACCTCTTTCCATTCATGTGATCCTAATCAAGATTTTCTGCAAAACGTGCGTTGGGATAGATTTGTGCTTTTACAAATTTCTTCGTACCCATAACCTCTTTCCATTCATGTGATCCTAATCAAGAATTTCTGCAAAACGTGCGTTGGGATAGATTTGTGCTTTTACAAATTTCTTCGTACCCATAACCTCTTTCCATTCATGTGATCCTAATCAAGATTTTCTGCGAAACGTGCGTTGGGATAGATTTGTGCTTTTACAAATTTCTTCGTACCCATAACCTCTTTCCATTCATGTGATCCTAATCAAGATTATCTGCAAAACGTGCGTTGGGATAGATTTGTGCTTTTACAAATTTCTTCGTACCCATAACCTCTTTCCATTCATGTGATCCTAATCAAGATTTTCTGCAAAACGTGCGTTGGGATAGATTTGTGCTTTTACAAATTTCTTCGTACCCATAACCTCTTTCTATTCATGTGATCCTAATCAAGATTTTCTACAAAACGTGCGTTGGGATAGATTTGTGCTTTTACAAATTTCTTCGTACCCATAACCTCTTTCCATTCATGTGATCCTAATCAAGATTTTCTACAAAACGTGCGTTGGGATTGATTTGTGCTTTTACAAATTTCTTCGTACCCATAACCTCTTTCCATTCATGTGATCCTAATCAAGATTTTCTGCAAAACGTGCGTTGGGATAGATTTGTGCTTTTACAAATTTCTTCGTACCCATAACCTCTTTCCATTCATGTGATCCTAATCAAGATTTTCTGCAAAACGTGCGTAGGGATAGATTTGTGCTTTTACAAATTTCTTCGTACCCATAACCTCTTTCCATTCATGTGATCCTAATCAAGATTTTCTGCAAAACGTGCGTTGGGATAGATTTGTGCTTTTACAAATTTCTTCGTACCCATAACCTCTTTCCATTCATGTGATCCTAATCAAGATTTTCTACAAAACGTGCGTTGGGATAGATTTGTGCTTTTACAAATTTCTTCGTACCCATAACCTCTTTCCATTAATGTGATCCTAATCAAGAATTTCTGCAAAACGTGAGTTGGGATAGATTTGTGCTTTTACAAATTTCTTCGTACCCATAACCTCTTTCCATTCATGTGATCCTAATCAAGATTTTCTGCAAAACGTGCGTTGGGATAGATTTGTGCTTTTACAAATTTCTTCGTACCCATAACCTCTTTCCATTCATGTGATCCTAATCAAGATTTTCTACAAAACGTGCGTTGGGATAGATTTGTGCTTTTACAAATTTCTTCGTACCCATAATCTCTTTCCATTCATGTGATCCTAATCAAGATTTTCTACAAAACGTGCGTTGGGATAGATTTGTGCTTTTACAAATTTCTTCGTACCCATAATCTCTTTCCATTCATGTGATCCTAATCAAGATTTTCTACAAAACGTGCGTTGGGATAGATTTGTGCTTTTACAAATTTCTTCGTACCCATAACCTCTTTCCATTCATGTGATCCTAATCAAGATTTTCTACAAAACGTGCGTTGGGATAGATTTGTGCTTTTACAAATTTCTTCGTACCCATAACCTCTTTCCATTCATGTGATCCTAATCAAGATTTTCTGCAAAACGTGCGTTGGGATAGATTTGTGCTTTTACAAATTTCTTCGTACCCATAACCTCTTTCCATTCATGTGATCCTAATCAAGATTTTCTACAAAACGTGCGTTGGGATAGATTTGTGCTTTTACAAATTTCTTCGTACCCATAACCTCTTTCCATTCATGTGATCCTAATCAAGATTATCTGCAAAACGTGCGTTTGGATAGATTTGTGCTTTTACAAATTTCTTCGTACCCATAACCTCTTTCCATTCATGTGATCCTAATCAAGATTTTTTGCAAAACGTGCGTTGGGATAGATTTGTGCTTTTACAAATTTCTTCGTACCCATAATCTCTTTCCATTCATGTGATCCTAATCAAGATTTTCTACAAAACGTGCGTTGGGATAGATTTGTGCTTTTACAAATTTCTTCGTACCCATAACCTCTTTCCATTCATGTGATCCTAATCAAGATTTTCTACAAAACGTGCGTTGGGATTGATTTGTGCTTTTACAAATTTCTTCGTACCCATAATCTCTTTCCATTCATGTGATCCTAATCAAGATTTTCTACAAAACGTGCGTTGGGATAGATTTGTGCTTTTACAAATTTCTTCGTACCCATAATCTCTTTCCATTCATGTGATCCTACTCAAGATTTTCTACAAAACGTGCGTTGGGATAGTTTTGTGCTTTTACAAATTTCTTCGTACCCATAACCTCTTTCCATTCATGTGATCCTAATCAAGATTTTCTGCAAAACGTGCGTTGGGATAGATTTGTGCTTTTACAAATTTCTTCGTACCCATAACCTCTTTCCATTCATGTGATCCTAATCAAGATTTTCTGCAAAACGTGCGTAGGGATAGATTTGTGCTTTTACAAATTTCTTCGTACCCATAACCTCTTTCCATTCATGTGATCCTAATCAAGATTTTCTGCAAAACGTTCGTAGGGATAGATTTGTGCTTTTACAAATTTCTTCGTACCCATAACCTCTTTCCATTCATGTGATCCTAATCAAGATTTTCTGCAAAACGTGCGTTGGGATAGATTTGTGCTTTTACAAATTTCTTCGTACCCATAACCTCTTTCCATTCATGTGATCCTAATCAAGATTTTCTACAAAACGTGCGTTGGGATAGATTTGTGCTTTTACAAATTTCTTCGTACCCATAACCTCTTTCCATTAATGTGATCCTAATCAAGAATTTCTGCAAAACGTGAGTTGGGATAGATTTGTGCTTTTACAAATTTCTTCGTACCCATAACCTCTTTCCATTCATGTGATCCTAATCAAGATTTTCTGCAAAACGTGCGTTGGGATAGATTTGTGCTTTTACAAATTTCTTCGTACCCATAACCTCTTTCCATTCATGTGATCCTAATCAAGATTTTCTACAAAACGTGCGTTGGGATAGATTTGTGCTTTTACAAATTTCTTCGTACCCATAATCTCTTTCCATTCATGTGATCCTAATCAAGATTTTCTACAAAACGTGCGTTGGGATAGATTTGTGCTTTTACAAATTTCTTCGTACCCATAATCTCTTTCCATTCATGTGATCCTAATCAAGATTTTCTACAAAACGTGCGTTGGGATAGATTTGTGCTTTTACAAATTTCTTCGTACCCATAACCTCTTTCCATTCATGTGATCCTAATCAAGATTATCTGCAAAACGTGCGTTTGGATAGATTTGTGCTTTTACAAATTTCTTCGTACCCATAACCTCTTTCCATTCATGTGATCCTAATCAAGATTTTCTGCAAAACGTGCGTTGGGATAGATTTGTGCTTTTACAAATTTCTTCGTACCCATAATCTCTTTCCATTCATGTGATCCTAATCAAGATTTTCTACAAAACGTGCGTTGGGATAGATTTGTGCTTTTACAAATTTCTTCGTACCCATAATCTCTTTCCATTCATGTGATCCTAATCAAGATTTTCTACAAAACGTGCGTTGGGATAGATTTGTGCTTTTACAAATTTCTTCGTACCCATAATCTCTTTCCATTCATGTGATCCTAATCAAGATTTTCTACAAAACGTGCGTTGGGATTGATTTGTGCTTTTACAAATTTCTTCGTACCCATAATCTCTTTCCATTCATGTGATCCTAATCAAGATTTTCTACAAAACGTGCGTTGGGATAGATTTGTGCTTTTACAAATTTCTTCGTACCCATAACCTCTTTCCATTCATGTGATCCTAATCAAGATTTTCTACAAAACGTGCGTTGGGATAGATTTGTGCTTTTACAAATTTCTTCGTACCCATAATCTCTTTCCATTCATGTGATCCTAATCAAGATTTTCTACAAAACGTGCGTTGGGATTGATTTGTGCTTTTACAAATTTCTTCGTACCCATAACCTCTTTCCATTCATGTGATCCTAATCAAGATTTTCTGCAAAACGTGCGTAGGGATTGATTTGTGCTTTTACAAATTTCTTCGTACCCATAACCTCTTTCCATTCATGTGATCCTAATCAAGATTTTCTGCAAAACGTGCGTAGGGATAGATTTGTGCTTTTACAAATTTCTTCGTACCCATAACCTCTTTCCATTCATGTGATCCTAATCAAGATTTTCTGCAAAACGTGCGTTGGGATAGATTTGTGCTTTTACAAATTTCTTCGTACCCATAACCTCTTTCCATTCATGTGATCCTAATCAAGATTTTCTACAAAACGTGCGTTGGGATAGATTTGTGCTTTTACAAATTTCTTCGTACCCATAACCTCTTTCCATTAATGTGATCCTAATCAAGAATTTCTGCAAAACGTGCGTTGGGATAGATTTGTGCTTTTACAAATTTCTTCGTACCCATAACCTCTTTCCATTCATGTGATCCTAATCAAGATTTTCTGCAAAACGTGCGTTGGGATAGATTTGTGCTTTTACAAATTTCTTCGTACCCATAACCTCTTTCCATTCATGTGATCCTAATCAAGATTTTCTACAAAACGTGCGTTGGGATAGATTTGTGCTTTTACAAATTTCTTCGTACCCATAACCTCTTTCCATTCATGTGATCCTAATCAAGAATTTCTGCAAAACGTGAGTTGGGATAGATTTGTGCTTTTACAAATTTCTTCGTACCCATAACCTCTTTCCATTCATGTGATCCTAATCAAGATTTTCTGCAAAACGTGCGTTGGGATAGATTTGTGCTTTTACAAATTTCTTCGTACCCATAACCTCTTTCCATTAATGTGATCCTAATCAAGATTTTCTACAAAACGTGCGTTGGGATAGATTTGTGCTTTTACAAATTTCTTCGTACCCATAATCTCTTTCCATTCATGTGATCCTAATCAAGATTTTCTACAAAACGTGCGTTGGGATAGATTTGTGCTTTTACAAATTTCTTCGTACCCATAATCTCTTTCCATTCATGTGATCCTAATCAAGATTTTCTACAAAACGTGCGTTGGGATAGATTTGTGCTTTTACAAATTTCTTCGTACCCATAACCTCTTTCCATTCATGTGATCCTAATCAAGATTTTCTACAAAACGTGCGTTGGGATAGATTTGTGCTTTTACAAATTTCTTCGTACCCATAACCTCTTTCCATTCATGTGATCCTAATCAAGATTTTCTGCAAAACGTGCGTTGGGATAGATTTGTGCTTTTACAAATTTCTTCGTACCCATAACCTCTTTCCATTCATGTGATCCTAATCAAGATTTTCTGCAAAACGTGCGTTGGGATAGTTTTGTGCTTTTACAAATTTCTTCGTACCCATAACCTCTTTCCATTCATGTGATCCTAATCAAGATTTTCTGCAAAACGTGCGTTGGGATAGATTTGTGCTTTTACAAATTTCTTCGTACCCATAACCTCTTTCCATTCATGTGATCCTAATCAAGATTTTCTGCAAAACGTGCGTAGGGATAGATTTGTGCTTTTACAAATTTCTTCGTACCCATAACCTCTTTCCATTCATGTGATCCTAATCAAGATTTTCTGCAAAACGTTCGTAGGGATAGATTTGTGCTTTTACAAATTTCTTCGTACCCATAACCTCTTTCCATTCATGTGATCCTAATCAAGATTTTCTGCAAAACGTGCGTTGGGATAGATTTGTGCTTTTACAAATTTCTTCGTACCCATAACCTCTTTCCATTCATGTGATCCTAATCAAGATTTTCTACAAAACGTGCGTTGGGATAGATTTGTGCTTTTACAAATTTCTTCGTACCCATAACCTCTTTCCATTAATGTGATCCTAATCAAGAATTTCTGCAAAACGTGAGTTGGGATAGATTTGTGCTTTTACAAATTTCTTCGTACCCATAACCTCTTTCCATTCATGTGATCCTAATCAAGATTTTCTGCAAAACGTGCGTTGGGATAGATTTGTGCTTTTACAAATTTCTTCGTACCCATAACCTCTTTCCATTCATGTGATCCTAATCAAGATTTTCTACAAAACGTGCGTTGGGATAGATTTGTGCTTTTACAAATTTCTTCGTACCCATAATCTCTTTCCATTCATGTGATCCTAATCAAGATTTTCTACAAAACGTGCGTTGGGATAGATTTGTGCTTTTACAAATTTCTTCGTACCCATAATCTCTTTCCATTCATGTGATCCTAATCAAGATTTTCTACAAAACGTGCGTTGGGATAGATTTGTGCTTTTACAAATTTCTTCGTACCCATAACCTCTTTCCATTCATGTGATCCTAATCAAGATTATCTGCAAAACGTGCGTTTGGATAGATTTGTGCTTTTACAAATTTCTTCGTACCCATAACCTCTTTCCATTCATGTGATCCTAATCAAGATTTTCTGCAAAACGTGCGTTGGGATAGATTTGTGCTTTTACAAATTTCTTCGTACCCATAATCTCTTTCCATTCATGTGATCCTAATCAAGATTTTCTACAAAACGTGCGTTGGGATAGATTTGTGCTTTTACAAATTTCTTCGTACCCATAATCTCTTTCCATTCATGTGATCCTAATCAAGATTTTCTACAAAACGTGCGTTGGGATAGATTTGTGCTTTTACAAATTTCTTCGTACCCATAATCTCTTTCCATTCATGTGATCCTAATCAAGATTTTCTACAAAACGTGCGTTGGGATTGATTTGTGCTTTTACAAATTTCTTCGTACCCATAATCTCTTTCCATTCATGTGATCCTAATCAAGATTTTCTACAAAACGTGCGTTGGGATAGATTTGTGCTTTTACAAATTTCTTCGTACCCATAACCTCTTTCCATTCATGTGATCCTAATCAAGATTTTCTACAAAACGTGCGTTGGGATAGATTTGTGCTTTTACAAATTTCTTCGTACCCATAATCTCTTTCCATTCATGTGATCCTAATCAAGATTTTCTACAAAACGTGCGTTGGGATTGATTTGTGCTTTTACAAATTTCTTCGTACCCATAACCTCTTTCCATTCATGTGATCCTAATCAAGATTTTCTGCAAAACGTGCGTAGGGATTGATTTGTGCTTTTACAAATTTCTTCGTACCCATAACCTCTTTCCATTCATGTGATCCTAATCAAGATTTTCTGCAAAACGTGCGTAGGGATAGATTTGTGCTTTTACAAATTTCTTCGTACCCATAACCTCTTTCCATTCATGTGATCCTAATCAAGATTTTCTGCAAAACGTGCGTTGGGATAGATTTGTGCTTTTACAAATTTCTTCGTACCCATAACCTCTTTCCATTCATGTGATCCTAATCAAGATTTTCTACAAAACGTGCGTTGGGATAGATTTGTGCTTTTACAAATTTCTTCGTACCCATAACCTCTTTCCATTAATGTGATCCTAATCAAGAATTTCTGCAAAACGTGCGTTGGGATAGATTTGTGCTTTTACAAATTTCTTCGTACCCATAACCTCTTTCCATTCATGTGATCCTAATCAAGATTTTCTGCAAAACGTGCGTTGGGATAGATTTGTGCTTTTACAAATTTCTTCGTACCCATAACCTCTTTCCATTCATGTGATCCTAATCAAGATTTTCTACAAAACGTGCGTTGGGATAGATTTGTGCTTTTACAAATTTCTTCGTACCCATAACCTCTTTCCATTCATGTGATCCTAATCAAGAATTTCTGCAAAACGTGAGTTGGGATAGATTTGTGCTTTTACAAATTTCTTCGTACCCATAACCTCTTTCCATTCATGTGATCCTAATCAAGATTTTCTGCAAAACGTGCGTTGGGATAGATTTGTGCTTTTACAAATTTCTTCGTACCCATAACCTCTTTCCATTAATGTGATCCTAATCAAGATTTTCTACAAAACGTGCGTTGGGATAGATTTGTGCTTTTACAAATTTCTTCGTACCCATAATCTCTTTCCATTCATGTGATCCTAATCAAGATTTTCTACAAAACGTGCGTTGGGATAGATTTGTGCTTTTACAAATTTCTTCGTACCCATAATCTCTTTCCATTCATGTGATCCTAATCAAGATTTTCTACAAAACGTGCGTTGGGATAGATTTGTGCTTTTACAAATTTCTTCGTACCCATAACCTCTTTCCATTCATGTGATCCTAATCAAGATTTTCTACAAAACGTGCGTTGGGATAGATTTGTGCTTTTACAAATTTCTTCGTACCCATAACCTCTTTCCATTCATGTGATCCTAATCAAGATTTTCTGCAAAACGTGCGTTGGGATAGATTTGTGCTTTTACAAATTTCTTCGTACCCATAACCTCTTTCCATTCATGTGATCCTAATCAAGATTTTCTACAAAACGTGCGTTGGGATAGATTTGTGCTTTTACAAATTTCTTCGTACCCATAACCTCTTTCCATTCATGTGATCCTAATCAAGATTATCTGCAAAACGTGCGTTTGGATAGATTTGTGCTTTTACAAATTTCTTCGTACCCATAACCTCTTTCCATTCATGTGATCCTAATCAAGATTTTCTGCAAAACGTGCGTTGGGATAGATTTGTGCTTTTACAAATTTCTTCGTACCCATAATCTCTTTCCATTCATGTGATCCTAATCAAGATTTTCTACAAAACGTGCGTTGGGATAGATTTGTGCTTTTACAAATTTCTTCGTACCCATAATCTCTTTCCATTCATGTGATCCTAATCAAGATTTTCTACAAAACGTGCGTTGGGATAGATTTGTGCTTTTACAAATTTCTTCGTACCCATAACCTCTTTCCATTCATGTGATCCTAATCAAGATTTTCTACAAAACGTGCGTTGGGATAGATTTGTGCTTTTACAAATTTCTTCGTACCCATAACCTCTTTCCATTCATGTGATCCTAATCAAGATTTTCTGCAAAACGTGCGTTGGGATAGATTTGTGCTTTTACAAATTTCTTCGTACCCATAACCTCTTTCCATTCATGTGATCCTAATCAAGATTTTCTACAAAACGTGCGTTGGGATAGATTTGTGCTTTTACAAATTTCTTCGTACCCATAACCTCTTTCCATTCATGTGATCCTAATCAAGATTATCTGCAAAACGTGCGTTTGGATAGATTTGTGCTTTTACAAATTTCTTCGTACCCATAACCTCTTTTCATTCATGTGATCCTAATCAAGATTTTCTGCAAAACGTGCGTTGGGATAGATTTGTGCTTTTACAAATTTCTTCGTACCCATAATCTCTTTCCATTCATGTGATCCTAATCAAGATTTACTACAAAACGTGCGTTGGGATAGATTTGTGCTTTTACAAATTTCTTCGTACCCATAATCTCTTTCCATTCATGTGATCCTAATCAAGATTTTCTACAAAACGTGCGTTGGGATAGATTTGTGCTTTTACAAATTTCTTCGTACCCATAACCTCTTTCCATTCATGTGATCCTAATCAAGATTTTCTACAAAACGTGCGTTGGGATTGATTTGTGCTTTTACAAATTTCTTCGTACCCATAACCTCTTTCCATTCATGTGATCCTAATCAAGATTTTCTGCAAAACGTGCGTAGGGATAGATTTGTGCTTTTACAAATTTCTTCGTACCCATAACCTCTTTCCATTCATGTGATCCTAATCAAGATTTTCTGCAAAACGTGCGTAGGGATAGATTTGTGCTTTTACAAATTTCTTCGTACCCATAACCTCTTTCCATTCATGTGATCCTAATCAAGATTTTCTGCAAAACGTGCGTTGGGATAGATTTGTGCTTTTACAAATTTCTTCGTACCCATAACCTCTTTCCATTCATGTGATCCTAATCAAGATTTTCTACAAAACGTGCGTTGGGATAGATTTGTGCTTTTACAAATTTCTTCGTACCCATAACCTCTTTCCATTAATGTGATCCTAATCAAGAATTTCTGCAAAACGTGCGGTGGGATAGATTTGTGCTTTTACAAATTTCTTCGTACCCATAACCTCTTTCCATTCATGTGATCCTAATCAAGATTTTCTACAAAACGTGCGTTGGGATAGATTTGTGCTTTTACAAATTTCTTCGTACCCATAACCTCTTTCCATTCATGTGATCCTAATCAAGATTTTCTACAAAACGTGCGTTGGGATAGATTTGTGCTTTTACAAATTTCTTCGTACCCATAACCTCTTTCCATTAATGTGATCCTAATCAAGAATTTCTGCAAAACGTGAGTTGGGATAGATTTGTGCTTTTACAAATTTCTTCGTACCCATAACCTCTTTCCATTCATGTGATCCTAATCAAGATTTTCTGCAAAACGTGCGTTGGGATAGATTTGTGCTTTTACAAATTTCTTCGTACCCATAACCTCTTTCCATTCATGTGATCCTAATCAAGATTTTCTACAAAACGTGCGTTGGAATAGATTTGTGCTTCTACAAATTTCTTCGTACCCATAATCTCTTTCCATTCATGTGATCCTAATCAAGATTTTCTACAAAACGTGCGTTGGGATAGATTTGTGCTTTTACAAATTTCTTCGTACCCATAATCTCTTTCCATTCATGTGATCCTAATCAAGATTTTCTACAAAACGTGCGTTGGGATAGATTTGTGCTTTTACAAATTTCTTCGTACCCATAACCTCTTTCCATTCATGTGATCCTAATCAAGATTTTCTACAAAACGTGCGTTGGGATAGATTTGTGCTTTTACAAATTTCTTCGTACCCATAACCTCTTTCCATTCATGTGATCCTAATCAAGATTTTCTGCAAAACGTGCGTTGGGATAGATTTGTGCTTTTACAAATTTCTTCGTACCCATAACCTCTTTCCATTCATGTGATCCTAATCAAGATTTTCTACAAAACGTGCGTTGGGATAGATTTGTGCTTTTACAAATTTCTTCGTACCCATAACCTCTTTCCATTCATGTGATCCTAATCAAGATTATCTGCAAAACGTGCGTTTGGATAGATTTGTGCTTTTACAAATTTCTTCGTACCCATAACCTCTTTCCATTCATGTGATCCTAATCAAGATTTTCTGCAAAACGTGCGTTGGGATAGATTTGTGCTTTTACAAATTTCTTAGTACCCATAATCTCTTTCCATTCATGTGATCCTAATCAAGATTTTCTACAAAACGTGCGTTGGGATAGATTTGTGCTTTTACAAATTTCTTCGTACCCATAATCTCTTTCCATTCATGTGATCCTAATCAAGATTTTCTACAAAACGTGCGTTGGGATAGATTTGTGCTTTTACAAATTTCTTCGTACCCATAACCTCTTTCCATTCATGTGATCCTAATCAAGATTTTCTACAAAACGTGCGTTGGGATAGATTTGTGCTTTTACAAATTTCTTCGTACCCATAACCTCTTTCCATTCATGTGATCCTAATCAAGATTTTCTGCAAAACGTGCGTTGGGATAGATTTGTGCTTTTACAAATTTCTTCGTACCCATAACCTCTTTCCATTCATGTGATCCTAATCAAGATTTTCTACAAAACGTGCGTTGGGATAGATTTGTGCTTTTACAAATTTCTTCGTACCCATAACCTCTTTCCATTCATGTGATCCTAATCAAGATTATCTGCAAAACGTGCGTTTGGATAGATTTGTGCTTTTACAAATTTCTTCGTACCCATAACCTCTTTCCATTCATGTGATCCTAATCAAGATTTTCTGCAAAACTTGCGTTGGGATAGATTTGTGCTTTTACAAATTTCTTCGTACCCATAACCTCTTTCCATTCATGTGATCCTAATCAAGATTTTCTGCAAAACGTGCGTTTGGATAGATTTGTGCTTTTACAAATTTCTTCGTACCCATAACCTCTTTCCATTCATGTGATCCTAATCAAGATTTTCTGCAAAACGTGCGTTGGGATAGATTTGTGCTTTTACAAATTTCTTCGTACCCATAACCTCTTTCCATTCATGTGATCGTAATCAAGATTTTCTACAAAACGTGCGTTGGGATAGATTTGTGCTTTTACAAATTTCTTCGTACCCATAACCTCTTTCCATTCATGTGATCCTAATCAAGATTTTCTGCAAAACGTGCGTTGGGATAGATTTGTGCTTTTACAAATTTCTTCGTACCCATAACCTCTTTCCATTCATGTGATCCTAATCAAGATTTTCTGCAAAACGTGCGTAGGGATAGATTTGTGCTTTTACAAATTTCTTCGTACCCATAACCTCTTTCCATTCATGTGATCCTAATCAAGATTTTCCACAAAACGTGCGTTGGGATAGATTTGTGCTTTTACAAATTTCTTCGTACCCATAACCTCTTTCCATTCATGTGATCCTAATCAAGATTTTCTGCAAAACGTGCGTTGGGATAGATTTGTGCTTTTACAAATTTCTTCGTACCCATAACCTCTTTCCATTCATGTGATCCTAATCAAGATTTTCTACAACACGTGCGTTGGGATAGATTTGTGCTTTTACAAATTTCTTCGTACCCATAACCTCTTTCCATTCATGTGATCCTAATCAAGATTTTCTGCAAAACGTGCGTTGGGATAGATTTGTGCTTTTACAAATTTCTTCGTACCCATAACCTCTTTCCATTCATGTGATCCTAATCAAGATTTTCTGCAAAACGTGCGTAGGGATAGATTTGTGCTTTTACAAATTTCTTCGTACCCATAACCTCTTTCCATTCATGTGATCCTAATCAAGATATTCTGCAAAACGTGCGTTGGGATAGATTTGTGCTTTTACAAATTTCTTCGTACCCATAACCTCTTTCCATTCATGTGATCCTAATCAAGATTTTCTGCAAAACGTGCGTGGGGATAGATTTGTGCTTTTACACATTTCTTCGTACCCATAACCTCTTTCCATTCATGTGATCCTAATCAAGAATTTCTGCAAAACGTGCGTTGGGATAGATTTGTGCTTTTACAAATTTCTTCGTACCCATAACCTCTTTCCATTCATGTGATCCTAATCAAGATTTTCTGCGAAACGTGCGTTGGGATAGATTTGTGCTTTTACAAATTTCTTCGTACCCATAACCTCTTTCCATTCATGTGATCCTAATCAAGATTATCTGCAAAACGTGCGTTGGGATAGATTTGTGCTTTTACAAATTTCTTCGTACCCATAACCTCTTTCCATTCATGTGATCCTAATCAAGATTTTCTGCAAAACGTGCGTTGGGATAGATTTGTGCTTTTACAAATTTCTTCGTACCCATAACCTCTTTCCATTCATGTGATCCTAATCAAGATTTTCTACAAAACGTGCGTTGGGATAGATTTGTGCTTTTACAAATTTCTTCGTACCCATAACCTCTTTCCATTCATGTGATCCTAATCAAGATTTTCTACAAAACGTGCGTTGGGATTGATTTGTGCTTTTACAAATTTCTTCGTACCCATAACCTCTTTCCATTCATGTGATCCTAATCAAGATTTTCTGCAAAACGTGCGTAGGGATAGATTTGTGCTTTTACAAATTTCTTCGTACCCATAACCTCTTTCCATTCATGTGATCCTAATCAAGATTTTCTGCAAAACGTGCGTTGGGATAGATTTGTGCTTTTACAAATTTCTTCGTACCCATAATCTCTTTCCATTCATGTGATCCTAATCAAGATTTTCTGCGAAACGTGCGTTGGGATAGATTTGTGCTATTACAAATTTCTTCGTACCCATAACCTCTTTCCATTCATGTGATCCTAATCAAGATTTTCTGCAAAACGTGCGTTGGGATAGATTTGTGCTTTTACAAATTTCTTCGTACCCATAACCTCTTTCCATTCATGTGATCCTAATCAAGATTTTCTACAAAACGTGCGTTGGGATAGATTTATGCTTTTACAAATTTCTTCGTACCCATAACCTCTTTCCATTCATGTGATCCTAATCAAGATTTTCTACAAAACGTGCGTTGGGATTGATTTGTGCTTTTACAAATTTCTTCGTACCCATAACCTCTTTCCATTCATGTGATCCTAATTAAGATTTTCTACAAAACGTGCGTTGGGATAGATTTGTACTTTTACAAATTTCTTCGTACCCATAACCTCTTTCCATTCATGTGATCCTAATCAAGATTTTCTGCAAAACGTGCGTTGGGATAGATTTGTGCTTTTACAAATTTCTTCGTACCCATAACCTCTTTCCATTCATGTGATCCTAATCTAGATTTTCTACAAAACGTGCGTTGGGATAGATTTGTGCTTTTACAAATTTCTTCGTACCCATAACCTCTTTCCATTCATGTGATCCTAATCAAGATTTTCTACAAAACGTGCGTTGGGATAGGTTTGTGCTTTTACAAATTTCTTCGTACCCATAACCTCTTTCCATTCATGTGATCCTAATAAAGATTTTCTACAAAACGTGCGTTGGGATAGATTTGTGCTTTTACAAATTTCTTCGTACCCATAACCTCTTTCCATTCATGTGATCCTAATCAAGATTTTCTACAAAACGTGCGTTGGGATAGATTTGTGCTTTTACTAATTTCTTCGTACCCATAACCTCTTTCCATTCATGTGATCATAATCAAGATATTCTGCAAAACGTGCGTTGGGATAGATTTGTGCGTTTACAAATTTCTTCGTACCCATAACCTCTTTCCATTCATGTGATCCTAATCAAGATTTTCTGCAAAACGTGCGTTGGGATAGATTTGTGCTTTTACACATTTCTTCGTACCCATAACCTCTTTCCATTCATGTGATCCTAATCAAGATTTTCTGCAAAACGTACGTTGGGATAGATTTGTGCTTTTACAATTTTTTTCGTTCCCATAACCTCTTTCCATTCATGTGATACTAATCAAGATTTTCTACAAAACTTGCGTTGGGATAGATTTGTGCTTTTACAAATTTCTTGGTACCCATAACCTCTTTCCATTCATGTGATCCTAATCAAGATTTTCTACAAAACGTGCGTTGGGATAGATTTGTGCTATTACATATTTCTTCGTACCCATAACCTTTTTCCATTCATGTGATCCTAATCAAGATTTTCTACAAAACGTGCGTTGGGATAGATTTGTGCTATTACAAATTTCTTCGTACCCATAACCTCTTTCCATTCATGTGATCCTAATCAAGATTTTCTGCAAAACGTACGTTGGGATAGATTTGTGCTTTTACAAATTTCTTCGTACCCATAACCTCTTTCCATTCATGTGATCCTAATCAAGATTTTCTACAATACATGCGTGGGGATAGATATGTGCTTATACAAATTTCTTCGTACCCATAACCTCTTTCCATTCTTGTGATCCTAATCAAGATTTTCTGCAAAACGTGCGTTGGGATAGATTTGTGCTATTACAAATTCCTTCGTACCCATAACCTCTTTCCATTCATGTGATCCTAATCAAGATTTTCTGCAAAACGTGCGTTGGGATAGATTTGTGCTGTTACAAATTTCTTCGTACCTATACCCTCTTTCCATTCATGTGATCCTAATCAAGATTTTCTGCAAAACGTGCGTGGGGATAGATTTGTGCTTTCACAATTTTTTTCGTACCCATAACCTCTTTCCATTCATGTGATCCTAATCAAGATTTTTCCACAAAACGTGCGTTGGGATAGATTTATGCTTTTAGAAACTTCTTCGTACCCATAACCTCTTTCCATTCATGTGATCCTAATCAAGATTTTCTGTAAAACGTGCGTGGGGATACATTTGTGCTTTTACAATTTTTTTCGTACCCATAACCTCTTTCCATTCATGTGATCCTAATCAAGATTTTTCCACAAAACGTGCGTTGGGATAGATTGGTGCTTTTACAAATTCCTTCGTACCCATAACCTCTTTCCATTCAGGTGATCCTAATCAAGATTTTCTGCAAAACGTGCGTTGGGATAGATTTGTGCTATTACAAATTTCTTCGTACCCATAACCTCTTTCCATTCATGTGATCCTAATCAAGATTTTCTGCAAAACGTGCGTTGGGAAAGATTTGTGCTATTACAAATTTCTTCGTACCTATAACCTCTTTCCATTCATGTGATCCTAATCAAGATTTTCTAAAAAACGTGCGTGGGGATACATTTGTGCTTTTACAATTTTTTTCGTACCCATAACCTCTTTCCATTCATGTGATCCTAATCAAGATTTTTCCACAAAACGTGCGTTGGGATAGATTTGTACTTTTACAAATTTCTTCGTACCCATAACCTCTTTCCATTCATGTAATCCTAAGTATGATTTTCTGCAAAACTTGCGATGGGATAGATTTGTGCTATTACAAATTTCTTCGTACCCATAATCTCTTTCCATTCATGTGATCCTAATCAAGATTTTCTAAAAAACGTGCGTGGGGATACATTTGTGCTTTTACAATTTTTTTCGTACCCATAACCTCTTTCCATTCATGTGATCCTAATCAAGATTTTTCCACAAAACGTGCGTTGGGATAGATTTGTGCTTTTACAAATTTCTTCGTACCCATAACCTCTTTCCATTCATGTGATCCTAATCAAGATTTTCTACAAAACGTGCGTTGGGATAGATTTGTGCTTTTACAAATTTCTTCGTACCCATAATCTCTTTCCATTCATGTGATCCTAATCAAGATTTTCTACAAAACGTGCGTTGGGATAGATTTGTGCTTTTACAAATTTCTTCGTACCCATAATCTCTTTCCATTCATGTGATCCTAATCAAGATTTTCTACAAAACGTGCGTTGGGATAGATTTGTGCTTTTACAAATTTCTTCGTACCCATAACCTCTTTCCATTCATGTGATCCTAATCAAGATTTTCTACAAAACGTGCGTTGGGATAGATTTGTGCTTTTACAAATTTCTTCGTACCCATAACCTCTTTCCATTCCTGTGATCCTAATCAAGATTTTCTGCAAAACGTGCGTTGGGATAGATTTGTGCTTTTACAAATTTCTTCGTACCCATAACCTCTTTCCATTCATGTGATCCTAATCAAGATTTTCTACAAAACGTGCGTTGGGATAGATTTGTGCTTTTACAAATTTCTTCGTACCCATAACCTCTTTCCATTCATGTGATCCTAATCAAGATTTTCTGCAAAACGTGCGTTGGGATAGATTTGTGCTTTTACAAATTTCTTCGTACCCATAACCTCTTTCCATTCATGTGATCCTAATCAAGATTTTCTACAAAACGTGCGTTGGGATAGATTTGTGCTTTTACAAATTTCTTCGTACCCATAACCTCTTTCCATTAATGTGATCCTAATCAAGAATTTCTGCAAAACGTGCGTTGGGATAGATTTGTGCTTTTACAAATTTCTTCGTACCCATAACCTCTTTCCATTCATGTGATCCTAATCAAGATTTTCTGCGAAACGTGCGTTGGGATAGATTTGTGCTTTTACAAATTTCTTCGTACCCATAACCTCTTTCCATTCATGTGATCCTAATCAAGATTTTCTGCAAAACGTGCGTTGGGATAGATTTGTGCTTTTACAAATTTCTTCGTACCCATAACCTCTTTCCATTCATGTGATCCTAATCAAGATTTTCTGCAAAACGTGCGTTGGGATAGATTTGTGCTTTTACAAATTTCTTCGTACCCATAACCTCTTTCCATTCATGTGATCCTAATCAAGATTTTCTACAAAACGTGCGTTGGGATAGATTTATGCTTTTACAAATTTCTTCGTGCCCATAACCTCTTTCCATTCATGTGATCCTAATCAAGATTTTCTACAAAACGTGCGTTGGGATTGATTTGTGCTTTTACAAATTTCTTCGTACCCATAACCTCTTTCCATTCATGTGATCCTAATTAAGATTTTCTACAAAACGTGCGTTGGGATAGATTTGTACTTTTACAAATTTCTTCGTACCCATAACCTCTTTCCATTCATGTGATCCTAATCAAGATTTTCTGCAAAACGTGCGTTGGGATAGATTTGTGCTTTTACAAATTTCTTCGTACCCATAACCTCTTTCCATTCATGTGATCCTAATCTAGATTTTCTACAAAACGTGCGTTGGGATAGATTTGTGCTTTTACAAATTTCTTCGTACCCATAACCTCTTTCCATTCATGTGATCCTAATCAAGATTTTCTACAAAACGTGCGTTGGGATAGGTTTGTGCTTTTACAAATTTCTTCGTACCCATAACCTCTTTCCATTCATGTGATCCTAATCAAGATTTTCTACAAAACGTGCGTTGGGATAGATTTGTGCTTTTACAAATTTCTTCGTACCCATAACCTCTTTCCATTCATGTGATCCTAATCAAGATTTTCTACAAAACGTGCGTGGGGATACATTTGTGCTTTTACAATTTTTTTCGTACCCATAACCTCTTTCCATTCATGTGATCCTAATCAAGATTTTTCCACAAAACGTGCGTTGGGATAGATTTGTGCTTTTACAAATTTCTTCGTACCCATAACCTCTTTCCATTCATGTGATCCTAATCAAGATTTTCTGCAAAACGTGCGTAGGGATAGATTTGTGCTTTTACAAATTTCTTCGTACCCATAACCTCTTTCCATTCATGTGATCCTAATCAAGATTTTCTGCAAAACGTGCGTAGGGATAGATTTGTGCTTTTACAAATTTCTTCGTACCCATAACCTCTTTCCATTCATGTGATCCTAATCAAGATTTTCTGCAAAACGTGCGTTGGGATAGATTTGTGCTTTTACAAATTTCTTCGTACCCATAACCTCTTTCCATTAATGTGATCCTAATCAAGAATTTCTGCAAAACGTGCGTTGGGATAGATTTGTGCTTTTACAAATTTCTTCGTACCCATAACCTCTTTCCATTCATGTGATCCTAATCAAGATTTTCTGCAAAACGTGCGTTGGGATAGATTTGTGCTTTTACAAATTTCTTCGTACCCATAACCTCTTTCCATTCATGTGATCCTAATCAAGATTTTCTACAAAACGTGCGTTGGGATAGATTTGTGCTTTTACAAATTTCTTCGTACCCATAACCTCTTTCCATTAATGTGATCCTAATCAAGAATTTCTGCAAAACGTGAGTTGGGATAGATTTGTGCTTTTACAAATTTCTTCGTACCGATAACCTCTTTCCATTCATGTGATCCTAATCAAGATTTTCTGCAAAACGTGCGTTGGGATAGATTTGTGCTTTTACAAATTTCTTCGTACCCATAACCTCTTTCCATTCATGTGATCCTAATCAAGATTTTCTACAAAACGTGCGTTGGGATAGATTTGTGCTTTTACAAATTTCTTCGTACCCATAATCTCTTTCCATTCATGTGATCCTAATCAAGATTTTCTACAAAACGTGCGTTGGGATAGATTTGTGCTTTTACAAATTTCTTCGTACCCATAATCTCTTTCCATTCATGTGATCCTAATCAAGATTTTCTACAAAACGTGCGTTGGGATAGATTTGTGCTTTTACAAATTTCTTCGTACCCATAACCTCTTTCCATTCATGTGATCCTAATCAAGATTTTCTACAAAACGTGCGTTGGGATAGATTTGTGCTTTTACAAATTTCTTCGTACCCATAACCTCTTTCCATTCATGTGATCCTAATCAAGATTTTCTGCAAAACGTGCGTTGGGATAGATTTGTGCTTTTACAAATTTCTTCGTACCCATAACCTCTTTCCATTCATGTGATCCTAATCAAGATTTTCTACAAAACGTGCGTTGGGATAGATTTGTGCTTTTACAAATTTCTTCGTACCCATAACCTCTTTCCATTCATGTGATCCTAATCAAGATTATCTGCAAAACGTGTGTTTGGATAGATTTGTGCTTTTACAAATTTCTTCGTACCCATAACCTCTTTCCATTCATGTGATCCTAATCAAGATTTTCTGCAAAACGTGCGTTGGGATAGATTTGTGCTTTTACAAATTTCTTAGTACCCATAATCTCTTTCCATTCATGTGATCCTAATCAAGATTTTCTACAAAACGTGCGTTGGGATAGATTTGTGCTTTTACAAATTTCTTCGTACCCATAATCTCTTTCCATTCATGTGATCCTAATCAAGATTTTCTACAAAACGTGCGTTGGGATAGATTTGTGCTTTTACAAATTTCTTCGTACCCATAACCTCTTTCCATTCATGTGATCCTAATCAAGATTTTCTACAAAACGTGCGTTGGGATAGATTTGTGCTTTTACAAATTTCTTCGTACCCATAACCTCTTTCCATTCATGTGATCCTAATCAAGATTTTCTGCAAAACGTGCGTTGGGATAGATTTGTGCTTTTACAAATTTCTTCGTACCCATAACCTCTTTCCATTCATGTGATCCTAATCAAGATTTTCTACAAAACGTGCGTTGGGATAGATTTGTGCTTTTACAAATTTCTTCGTACCCATAACCTCTTTCCATTCATGTGATCCTAATCAAGATTATCTGCAAAACGTGCGTTTGGATAGATTTGTGCTTTTACAAATTTCTTCGTACCCATAACCTCTTTGCATTCATGTGATCCTAATCAAGATTTTCTGCAAAACGTGCGTTGGGATAGATTTGTGCTTTTACAAATTTCTTCGTACCCATAACCTCTTTCCATTCATGTGATCCTAATCAAGATTTTCTGCAAAACGTGCGTTTGGATAGATTTGTGCTTTTACAAATTTCTTCGTACCCATAACCTCTTTCCATTCATGTGATCCTAATCAAGATTTTCTGCAAAACGTGCGTTGGGATAGATTTGTGCTTTTACAAATTTCTTCGTACCCATAACCTCTTTCCATTCATGTGATCCTAATCAAGATTTTCTACAAAACGTGCGTTGGGATAGATTTGTGCTTTTACAAATTTCTTCGTACCCATAACCTCTTTCCATTCATGTGATCCTAATCAAGATTTTCTGCAAAACGTGCGTTGGGATAGATTTGTGCTTTTACAAATTTCTTCGTACCCATAACCTCTTTCCATTCATGTGATCCTAATCAAGATTTTCTGCAAAACGTGCGTAGGGATAGATTTGTGCTTTTACAAATTTCTTCGTACCCATAACCTCTTTCCATTCATGTGATCCTAATCAAGATTTTCCACAAAACGTGCGTTGGGATAGATTTGTGCTTTTACAAATTTCTTCGTACCCATAACCTCTTTCCATTCATGTGATCCTAATCAAGATTTTCTGCAAAACGTGCGTTGGGATAGATTTGTGCTTTTACAAATTTCTTCGTACCCATAACCTCTTTCCATTCATGTGATCCTAATCAAGATTTTCTACAACACGTGCGTTGGGATAGATTTGTGCTTTTACAAATTTCTTCGTACCCATAACCTCTTTCCATTCATGTGATCCTAATCAAGATTTTCTACAAAACGTGCGTTGGGATAGATTTGTGCTTTTACAAATTTCTTCGTACCCATAACCTCTTTCCATTCATGTGATCCTAATCAAGATTTTCTGCAAAACGTGCGTAGGGATAGATTTGTGCTTTTACAAATTTCTTCGTACCCATAACCTCTTTCCATTCATGTGATCCTAATCAAGATATTCTGCAAAACGTGCGTTGGGATAGATTTGTGCTTTTACAAATTTCTTCGTACCCATAACCTCTTTCCATTCATGTGATCCTAATCAAGATTTTCTGCAAAACGTGCGTTGGGATAGATTTGTGCTTTTACACATTTCTTCGTACCCATAACCTCTTTCCATTCATGTGATCCTAATCAAGAATTTCTGCAAAACGTGCGTTGGGATAGATTTGTGCTTTTACAAATTTCTTCGTACCCATAACCTCTTTCCATTCATGTGATCCTAATCAAGATTTTCTGCGAAACGTGCGTTGGGATAGATTTGTGCTTTTACAAATTTCTTCGTACCCATAACCTCTTTCCATTCATGTGATCCTAATCAAGATTATCTGCAAAACGTGCGTTGGGATAGATTTGTGCTTTTACAAATTTCTTCGTACCCATAACCTCTTTCCATTCATGTGATCCTAATCAAGATTTTCTGCAAAACGTGCGTTGGGATAGATTTGTGCTTTTACAAATTTCTTCGTACCCATAACCTCTTTCCATTCATGTGATCCTAATCAAGATTTTCTACAAAACGTGCGTTGGGATAGATTTGTGCTTTTACAAATTTCTTCGTACCCATAACCTCTTTCCATTCATGTGATCCTAATCAAGATTTTCTACAAAACGTGCGTTGGGATTGATTTGTGCTTTTACAAATTTCTTCGTACCCATAACCTCTTTCCATTCATGTGATCCTAATCAAGATTTTCTGCAAAACGTGCGTTGGGATAGATTTGTGCTTTTACAAATTTCTTCGTACCCATAACCTCTTTCCATTCATGTGATCCTAATCAAGATTTTCTGCAAAACGTGCGTTGGGATAGATTTGTGCTTTTACAAATTTCTTCGTACCCATAATCTCTTTCCATTCATGTGATCCTAATCAAGATTTTCTGCGAAACGTGCGTTGGGATAGATTTGTGCTTTTACAAATTTCTTCGTACCCATAACCTCTTTCCATTCATGTGATCCTAATCAAGATTTTCTGCAAAACGTGCGTTGGGATAGATTTGTGCTTTTACAAATTTCTTCGTACCCATAACCTCTTTCCATTCATGTGATCCTAATCAAGATTTTCTACAAAACGTGCGTTGGGATAGATTTATGCTTTTACAAATTTCTTCGTACCCATAACCTCTTTCCATTCATGTGATCCTAATCAAGATTTTCTACAAAACGTGCGTTGGGATTGATTTGTGCTTTTACAAATTTCTTCGTACCCATAACCTCTTTCCATTCATGTGATCCTAATTAAGATTTTCTACAAAACGTGCGTTGGGATAGATTTGTACTTTTACAAATTTCTTCGTACCCATAACCTCTTTCCATTCATGTGATCCTAATCAAGATTTTCTGCAAAACGTGCGTTGGGATAGATTTGTGCTTTTACAAATTTCTTCGTACCCATAACCTCTTTCCATTCATGTGATCCTAATCTAGATTTTCTACAAAACGTGCGTTGGGATAGATTTGTGCTTTTACAAATTTCTTCGTACCCATAACCTCTTTCCATTCATGTGATCCTAATCAAGATTTTCTACAAAACGTGCGTTGGGATAGGTTTGTGCTTTTACAAATTTCTTCGTACCCATAACCTCTTTCCATTCATGTGATCCTAATAAAGATTTTCTACAAAACGTGCGTTGGGATAGATTTGTGCTTTTACAAATTTCTTCGTACCCATAACCTCTTTCCATTCATGTGATCCTAATCAAGATTTTCTACAAAACGTGCGTTGGGATAGATTTGTGCTTTTACTAATTTCTTCGTACCCATAACCTCTTTCCATTCATGTGATCCTAATCAAGATATTCTGCAAAACGTGCGTTGGGATAGATTTGTGCGTTTACAAATTTCTTCGTACCCATAACCTCTTTCCATTCATGTGATCCTAATCAAGATTTTCTGCAAAACGTGCGTTGGGATAGATTTGTGCTTTTACACATTTCTTCGTACCCATAACCTCTTTCCATTCATGTGATCCTAATCAAGATTTTCTGCAAAACGTACGTTGGGATAGATTTGTGCTTTTACAATTTTTTTCGTTCCCATAACCTCTTTCCATTCATGTGATCCTAATCAAGATTTTCTACAAAACTTGCGTTGGGATAGATTTGTGCTTTTACAAATTTCTTGGTACCCATAACCTCTTTCCATTCATGTGATCCTAATCAAGATTTTCTACAAAACGTGCGTGGGAATAGATTTGTGCTATTACATATTTCTTCGTACCCATAACCTTTTTCCATTCATGTGATCCTAATCAAGATTTTCTACAAAACGTGCGTTGGGATAGATTTGTGCTATTACAAATTTCTTCGTACCCATAACCTCTTTCCATTCATGTGATCCTAATCAAGATTTTCTGCAAAACGTACGTTGGGATAGATTTGTGCTTTTACAAATTTCTTCGTACCCATAACCTCTTTCCATTCATGTGATCCTAATCAAGATTTTCTACAATACATGCGTGGGGATAGATATGTGCTTATACAAATTTCTTCGTACCCATAACCTCTTTCCATTCTTGTGATCCTAATCAAGATTTTCTGCAAAACGTGCGTTGGGATAGATTTGTGCTATTACAAATTCCTTCGTACCCATAACCTCTTTCCATTCATGTGATCCTAATCAAGATTTTCTGCAAAACGTGCGTTGGGATGGATTTGTGCTGTTACAAATTTCTTCGTACCTATACCCTCTTTCCATTCATGTGATCCTAATCAAGATTTTCTACAAAACGTGCGTGGGGATAGATTTGTGCTTTTACAATTTTTTTCGTACCCATAACCTCTTTCCATTCATGTGATCCTAATCAAGATTTTTCCACAAAACGTGCGTTGGGATAGATTTATGCTTTTAGAAACTTCTTCGTACCCATAACCTCTTTCCATTCATGTGATCCTAATCAAGATTTTCTGCAAAACGTGCGTTGGGATAAATTTGTGCTATTACAAATTCCTTCGTACCCATCACCTCTTTCCATTCATGTGATCCTAATCAAGATTTTCTGTAAAACGTGCGTGGGGATACATTTGTGCTTTTACAATTTTTTTCGTACCCATAACCTCTTTCCATTCATGTGATCCTAATCAAGATTTTTCCACAAAACGTGCGTTGGGATAGATTGGTGCTTTTACAAATTCCTTCGTACCCATAACCTCTTTCCATTCAGGTGATCCTAATCAAGATTTTCTGCAAAACGTGCGTTGGGATAGATTTGTGCTATTACAAATTTCTTCGTACCCATAACCTCTTTCCATTCATGTGATCCTAATCAAGATTTTCTGCAAAACGTGCGTTGGGAAAGATTTGTGCTATTACAATTTTCTTCGTACCTATAACCTCTTTCCATTCATGTGATCCTAATCAAGATTTTCTAAAAAACGTGCGTGGGGATACATTTGTGCTTTTACAATTTTTTTCGTACCCATAACCTCTTTCCATTCATGTGATCCTAATCAAGATTTTTCCACAAAACGTGCGTTGGGATAGATTTGTACTTTTACAAATTTCTTCGTACCCATAACCTCTTTCCATTCATGTAATCCTAAGTATGATTTTCTGCAAAACTTGCGATGGGATAGATTTGTGCTATTACAAATTTCTTCGTACCCATAATCTCTTTCCATTCATGTGATCCTAATCAAGATTTTCTAAAAAACGTGCGTGGGGATACATTTGTGCTTTTACAATTTTTTTCGTACCCATAACCTCTTTCCATTCATGTGATCCTAATCAAGATTTTTCCACAAAACGTGCGTTGGGATAGATTTGTGCTTTTACAAATTTCTTCGTACCCATAACCTCTTTCCATTCATGTGATCCTAATCAAGATTTTCTACAAAACGTGCGTTGGGATAGATTTGTGATTTTACAAATTTCTTCGTACCCATAATCTCTTTCCATTCATGTGATCCTAATCAAGATTTTCTACAAAACGTGCGTTGGGATAGATTTGTGCTTTTACAAATTTCTTCGTACCCATAATCTCTTTCCATTCATGTGATCCTAATCAAGATTTTCTACAAAACGTGCGTTGGGATAGATTTGTGCTTTTACAAATTTCTTCGTACCCATAACCTCTTTCCATTCATGTGATCCTAATCAAGATTTTCTACAAAACGTGCGTTGGGATAGATTTGTGCTTTTACAAATTTCTTCGTACCCATAACCTCTTTCCATTCCTGTGATCCTAATCAAGATTTTCTGCAAAACGTGCGTTGGGATAGATTTGTGCTTTTACAAATTTCTTCGTACCCATAACCTCTTTCCATTCATGTGATCCTAATCAAGATTTTCTGCAAAACGTGCGTTGGGATAGATTTGTGCTTTTACAAATTTCTTCGTACCCCTAACCTCTTTCCATTCATGTGATCCTAATCAAGATTTTCTACAAAACGTGCGTTGGGATAGATTTGTGCTTTTACAAATTTCTTCGTACCCATAACCTCTTTCCATTCATGTGATCCTAATCAAGATTTTCTGCAAAACGTGCGTTGGGATAGATTTGTGCTTTTACAAATTTCTTCGTACCCATAACCTCTTTCCATTCATGTGATCCTAATCAAGATTTTCTACAAAACGTGCGTTGGGATAGATTTGTGCTTTTACAAATTTCTTCGTACCCATAACCTCTTTCCATTAATGTGATCCTAATCAAGAATTTCTGCAAAACGTGCGTTGGGATAGATTTGTGCTTTTACAAATTTCTTCGTACCCATAACCTCTTTCCATTCATGTGATCCTAATCAAGATTTTCTGCGAAACGTGCGTTGGGATAGATTTGTGCTTTTACAAATTTCTTCGTACCCATAACCTCTTTCCATTCATGTGATCCTAATCAAGATTTTCTGCAAAACGTGCGTTGGGATAGATTTGTGCTTTTACAAATTTCTTCGTACCCATAACCTCTTTCCATTCATGTGATCCTAATCAAGATTTTCTGCAAAACGTGCGTTGGGATAGATTTGTGCTTTTACAAATTTCTTCGTACCCATAACCTCTTTCCATTCATGTGATCCTAATCAAGATTTTCTACAAAACGTGCGTTGGGATAGATTTATGCTTTTACAAATTTCTTCGTGCCCATAACCTCTTTCCATTCATGTGATCCTAATCAAGATTTTCTACAAAACGTGCGTTGGGATTGATTTGTGCTTTTACAAATTTCTTCGTACCCATAACCTCTTTCCATTCATGTGATCCTAATTAAGATTTTCTACAAAACGTGCGTTGGGATAGATTTGTACTTTTACAAATTTCTTCGTACCCATAACCTCTTTCCATTCATGTGATCCTAATCAAGATTTTCTGCAAAACGTGCGTTGGGATAGATTTGTGCTTTTACAAATTTCTTCGTACCCATAACCTCTTTCCATTCATGTGATCCTAATCTAGATTTTCTACAAAACGTGCGTTGGGATAGATTTGTGCTTTTACAAATTTCTTCGTACCCATAACCTCTTTCCATTCATGTGATCCTAATCAAGATTTTCTACAAAACGTGCGTTGGGATAGGTTTGTGCTTTTACAAATTTCTTCGTACCCATAACCTCTTTCCATTCATGTGATCCTAATCAAGATTTTCTACAAAACGTGCGTTGGGATAGATTTGTGCTTTTACAAATTTCTTCGTACCCATAACCTCTTTCCATTCATGTGATCCTAATCAAGATTTTCTACAAAACGTGCGTTGGGATAGATTTGTGCTTTTACTAATTTCTTCGTACCCATAACCTCTTTCCATTCATGTGATCATAATCAAGATATTCTGCAAAACGTGCGTTGGGATAGATTTGTGCGTTTACAAATTTCTTCGTACCCATAACCTCTTTCCATTCATGTGACCCTAATCAAGATTTTCTGCAAAACGTGCGTTGGGATAGATTTGTGCTTTTACACATTTCTTCGTACCCATAACCTCTTTCCATTCATGTGATCCTAATCAAGATTTTCTGCAAAACGTACGTTGGGATAGATTTGTGCTTTTACAATTTTTTTCGTACCCATAACCTCTTTCCATTCATGTGATCCTAATCAAGATTTTCTACAAAACGTGCGTTGGGATAGATTTGTGCTTTTACAAATTTCTTGGTACCCATAACCTCTTTCCATTCATGTGATCCTAAATTTTCTAGAAAACGTGCGTGGGAATAGATTTGTGCTATTACATATTTCTTCGTGCCCATAACCTTTTTCCATTCATGTGATCCTAATCAAGATTTTCTACAAAACGTGCGTTGGGATAGATTTGTGCTATTACAAATTTCTTCGTACCCCTAACCTCTTTCCATTCATGTGATCCTAATCAAGATTTTCTGCAAAACGTGCGTTGGGATAGATTTGTGCTTTTACAAATTTCTTCGTACCCATAACCTCTTTCCATTCATGTGATCCTAATCAAGATTTTCTACAATACATGCGTGGGGATAGATATGTGCTTATACAAATTTCTTCGTACCCATAACCTCTTTCCATTCTTGTGATCCTAATCAAGATTTTCTACAAAACGTGCGTTGGGATAGATTTGTGCTTTTACAAATTTCTTCGTACCCATAACCTCTTTCCATTCATGTGATCCTAATCAAGATTTTCTGCAAAACGTGCGTAGGGATAGATTTGTGCTTTTACAAATTTCTTCGTACCCATAACCTCTTTCCATTCATGTGATCCTAATCAAGATTTTCTGCAAAACGTGCGTTGGGATAGATTTGTGCTTTTACAAATTTCTTCGTACCCATAACCTCTTTCCATTCATGTGATCCTAATCAAGATTTTCTACAAAACGTGCGTTGGGATAGATTTGTGCTTTTACAAATTTCTTCGTACCCATAACCTCTTTCCATTAATGTGATCCTAATCAAGAATTTCTGCAAAACGTGCGTTGGGATAGATTTGTGCTTTTACAAATTTCTTCGTACCCATAACCTCTTTCCATTCATGTGATCCTAATCAAGATTTTCTGCGAAACGTGCGTTGGGATAGATTTGTGCTTTTACAAATTTCTTCGTACCCATAACCTCTTTCCATTCATGTGATCCTAATCAAGATTTTCTGCAAAACGTGCGTTGGGATAGATTTGTGCTTTTACAAATTTCTTCGTACCCATAACCTCTTTCCATTCATGTGATCCTAATCAAGATTTTCTGCAAAACGTGCGTTGGGATAGATTTGTGCTTTTACAAATTTCTTCGTACCCATAACCTCTTTCCATTCATGTGATCCTAATCAAGATTTTCTACAAAACGTGCGTTGGGATAGATTTATGCTTTTACAAATTTCTTCGTACCCATAACCTCTTTCCATTCATGTGATCCTAATCAAGATTTTCTACAAAACGTGCGTTGGGATTGATTTGTGCTTTTACAAATTTCTTCGTACCCATAACCTCTTTCCATTCATGTGATCCTAATTAAGATTTTCTACAATACGTGCGTTGGGATTACTTTTGTACTTTTACAAATTTCTTCGTACCCATAACCTCTTTCCATTCATGTGATCCTAATCAAGATTTTCTGCAAAACGTGCGTTGGGATAGATTTGTGCTTTTACAAATTTCTTCGTACCCATAACCTCTTTCCATTCATGTGATCCTAATCTAGATTTTCTACAAAACGTGCGTTGGGATAGATTTGTGCTTTTACAAATTTCTTCGTACCCATAACCTCTTTCCATTCATGTGATCCTAATCAAGATTTTCTACAAAACGTGCGTTGGGATAGGTTTGTGCTTTTACAAATTTCTTCGTACCCATAACCTCTTTCCATTCATGTGATCCTAATCAAGATTTTCTACAAAACGTGCGTTGGGATAGATTTGTGCTTTTACAAATTTCTTCGTACCCATAACCTCTTTCCATTCATGTGATCCTAATCAAGATTTTCTACAAAACGTGCGTTGGGATAGATTTGTGCTTTTACTAATTTCTTCGTACCCATAACCTCTTTCCATTCAAGTGATCATAATCAAGATATTCTGCAAAACGTGCGTTGGGATAGATTTGTGCGTTTACAAATTTCTTCGTACCCATAACCTCTTTCCATTCATGTGATCCTAATCAAGATTTTCTGCAAAACGTGCGTTGGGATAGATTTGTGCTTTTACACATTTCTTCGTACCCATAACCTCTTTCCATTCATGTGATCCTAATCAAAATTTTCTGCAAAACGTACGTTGGGATAGATTTGTGCTTTTACAATTTTTTTCGTACCCATAACCTCTTTCCATTCATGTGATCCTAATCAAGATTTTCTACAAAACGTGCGTGGGAATAGATTTGTGCTATTACATATTTCTTCGTACCCATAACCTTTTTCCATTCATGTGATCCTAATCAAGATTTTCTACAAAACGTGCGTTGGGATAGATTTGTGCTATTACAAATTTCTTCGTACCCATAACCTCTTTCCATTCATGTGATCCTAATCAAGATTTTCTGCAAAACGTGCGTTGGGATAGATTTGTGCTTTTACAAATTTCTTCGTACCCATAACCTCTTTCCATTCATGTGATCCTAATCAAGATTTTCTACAATACATGCGTGGGGATAGATATGTGCTTATACAAATTTCTTCGTACCCATAACCTCTTTCCATTCTTGTGATCCTAATCAAGATTTTCTACAAAACGTGCGTTGGGATAGATTTGTGCTATTACAAATTTCTTCGTACCCATAACCTCTTTCCATTCATGTGATCCTAATCAAGATTTTCTGCAAAACGTGCGTTGGGATAGATTTGTGCTATTACAAATTCCTTCGTACCCATAACCTCTTTCCATTCATGTGATCCTAATCAAGATTTTCTGCAAAACGTGCGTTGGGATAGATTTGTGCTGTTACAAATTTCTTCGTACCTATACCCTCTTTCCATTCATGTGATCCTAATCAAGATTTTCTACAAAACGTGCGTGGGGATAGATTTGTGCTTTTACAATTTTTTTCGTACCCATAACCTCTTTCCATTCATGTGATCCTAATCAAGATTTTTCCACAAAACGTGCGTTGGGATAGATTTATGCTTTTAGAAACTTCTTCGTACCCATAACCTCTTTCCATTCATGTGATCCTAATCAAGATTTTCTGCAAAACGTGCGTTGGGATAAATTTGTGCTATTACAAATTCCTTCGTACCCATAACCTCTTTCCATTCATGTGATCCTAATCAAGATTTTCTGTAAAACGTGCGTGGGGATACATTTGTGCTTTTACAATTTTTTTCGTACCCATAACCTCTTTCCATTCATGTGATCCTAATCAAGATTTTTCCACAAAACGTGCGTTGGGATAGATTGGTGCTTTTACAAATTCCTTCGTACCCATAACCTCTTTCCATTCATGTGATCCTAATCAAGATTTTCTGCAAAACGTGCGTTGGGATAGATTTGTGCTATTACAAATTTCTTCGTACCCATAATCTCTTTCCATTCATGTGATCCTAATCAAGATTTTCTAAAAAACGTGCGTGGGGATACATTTGTGCTTTTACAATTTTTTTCGTACCCATAACCTCTTTCCATTCATGTGATCCTAATCAAGATTTTTCCACAAAACGTGCGTTGGGATAGATTTGTGCTTTTACAAATTTCTTCGTACCCATAACCTCTTTCCATTCATGTGATCCTAATCAAGATTTTCTACAAAACGTGCGTTGGGATAGATTTGTGCTTTTACAAATTTCTTCGTACCCATAATCTCTTTCCATTCATGTGATCCTAATCAAGATTTTCTACAAAACGTGCGTTGGGATAGATTTGTGCTTTTACAAATTTCTTCGTACCCATAATCTCTTTCCATTCATGTGATCCTAATCAAGATTTTCTACAAAACGTGCGTTGGGATAGATTTGTGCTTTTACAAATTTCTTCGTACCCATAACCTCTTTCCATTCATGTGATCCTAATCAAGATTTTCTACAAAACGTGCGTTGGGATAGATTTGTGCTTTTACAAATTTCTTCGTACCCATAACCTCTTTCCATTCATGTGATCCTAATCAAGATTTTCTGCAAAACGTGCGTTGGGATAGATTTGTGCTTTTACAAATTTCTTCGTACCCATAACCTCTTTCCATTCATGTGATCCTAATCAAGATTTTCTGCAAAACGTGCGTTGGGATAGATTTGTGCTTTTACAAATTTCTTCGTACCCATAACCTCTTTCCATTCATGTGATCCTAATCAAGATTTTCTACAAAACGTGCGTTGGGATAGATTTGTGCTTTTACAAATTTCTTCGTACCCATAACCTCTTTCCATTCATGTGATCCTAATCAAGATTTTCTGCAAAACGTGCGTTGGGATAGATTTGTGCTTTTACAAATTTCTTCGTACCCATAACCTCTTTCCATTCATGTGATCCTAATCAAGATTTTCTACAAAACGTGCGTTGGGATAGATTTGTGCTTTTACAAATTTCTTCGTACCCATAACCTCTTTCCATTAATGTGAACCTAATCAAGAATTTTTGCAAAACGTGCGTTGGGATAGATTTGTGCTTTTACAAATTTCTTCGTACCCATAACCTCTTTCCATTCATGTGATCCTAATCAAGATTTTCTGCGAAACGTGCGTTGGGATAGATTTGTGCTTTTACAAATTTCTTCGTACCCATAACCTCTTTCCATTCATGTGATCCTAATCAAGATTTTCTGCAAAACGTGCGTTGGGATAGATTTGTGCTTTTACAAATTTCTTCGTACCCATAACCTCTTTCCATTCATGTGATCCTAATCAAGATTTTCTGCAAAACGTGCGTTGGGATAGATTTGTGCTTTTACAAATTTCTTCGTACCCATAACCTCTTTCCATTCATGTGATCCTAATCAAGATTTTCTGCGAAACGTGCGTTGGGATAGATTTGTGCTTTTACAAATTTCTTCGTACCCATAACCTCTTTCCATTCATGTGATCCTAATCAAGATTTTCTGCAAAACGTGCGTTGGGATAGATTTGTGCTTTTACAAATTTCTTCGTACCCATAACCTCTTTCCATTCATGTGATCCTAATCAAGATTTTCTACAAAACGTGCGTTGGGATAGATTTATGCTTTTACAAATTTCTTCGTACCCATAACCTCTTTCCATTCATGTGATCCTAATCAAGATTTTCTACAAAACGTGCGTTGGGATTGATTTGTGCTTTTACAAATTTCTTCGTACCCATAACCTCTTTCCATTCATGTGATCCTAATTAAGATTTTCTACAAAACGTGCGTTGGGATAGATTTGTACTTTTACAAATTTCTTCGTACCCATAACCTCTTTCCATTCATGTGATCCTAATCAAGATTTTCTGCAAAACGTGCGTTGGGATAGATTTGTGCTTTTACAAATTTCTTCGTACCCATAACCTCTTTCCATTCATGTGATCCTAATCTAGATTTTCTACAAAACGTGCGTTGGGATAGATTTGTGCTTTTACAAATTTCTTCGTACCCATAACCTCTTTCCATTCATGTGATCCTAATCAAGATTTTCTACAAAACGTGCGTTGGGATAGATTTGTGCTTTTACAAATTTCTTCGTACCCATAACCTCTTTCCATTCTTGTGATCCTAATCAAGATTTTCTACAAAACGTGCGTTGGGATAGATTTGTGCTATTACAAATTTCTTCGTACCCATAACCTCTTTCCATTCATGTGATCCTAATCAAGATTTTCTGCAAAACGTGCGTTGGGATAGATTGGTGCTATTACAAATTCCTTCGTACCCATAACCTCTTTCCATTCATGTGATCCTAATCAAGATTTTCTGCAAAACGTGCGTTGGGATAGATTTGTGCTGTTACAAATTTCTTCGTACCTATACCCTCTTTCCATTCATGTGATCCTAATCAAGATTTTCTACAAAACGTGCGTGGGGATAGATTTGTGCTTTTACAATTTTTTTCGTACCCATAACCTCTTTCCATTCATGTGATCCTAATCAAGATTTTTCCACAAAACGTGCGTTGGGATAGATTTATGCTTTTAGAAACTTCTTCGTACCCATAACCTCTTTCCATTCATGTGATCCTAATCAAGATTTTCTGCAAAACGTGCGTTGGGATAAATTTGTGCTATTACAAATTCCTTCGTACCCATAACCTCTTTCCATTCATGTGATCCTAATCAAGATTTTCTGTAAAACGTGCGTGGGGATACATTTGTGCTTTTACAATTTTTTTCGTACCCATAACCTCTTTCCATTCATGTGATCCTAATCAAGATTTTTCCACAAAACGTGCGTTGGGATAGATTGGTGCTTTTACAAATTCCTTCGTACCCATAACCTCTTTCCATTCATGTGATCCTAATCAAGATTTTCTGCAAAACGTGCGTTGGGATAGATTTGTGCTATTACAAATTTCTTCGTACCCATAATCTCTTTCCATTCATGTGATCCTAATCAAGATTTTCTAAAAAACGTGCGTGGGGATACATTTGTGCTTTTACAATTTTTTTCGTACCCATAACCTCTTTCCATTCATGTGATCCTAATCAAGATTTTTCCACAAAACGTGCGTTGGGATAGATTTGTGCTTTTACAAATTTCTTCGTACCCATAACCTCTTTCCATTCATGTGATCCTAATCAAGATTTTCTACAAAACGTGCGTTGGGATAGATTTGTGCTTTTACAAATTTCTTCGTACCCATAATCTCTTTCCATTCATGTGATCCTAATCAAGATTTTCTACAAAACGTGCGTTGGGATAGATTTGTGCTTTTACAAATTTCTTCGTACCCATAATCTCTTTCCATTCATGTGATCCTAATCAAGATTTTCTACAAAACGTGCGTTGGGATAGATTTGTGCTTTTACAAATTTCTTCGTACCCATAACCTCTTTCCATTCATGTGATCCTAATCAAGATTTTCTACAAAACGTGCGTTGGGATAGATTTGTGCTTTCACAAATTTCTTCGTACCCATAACCTCTTTCCATTCATGTGATCCTAATCAAGATTTTCTGCAAAACGTGCGTTGGGATAGATTTGTGCTTTTACAAATTTCTTCGTACCCATAACCTCTTTCCATTCATGTGATCCTAATCAAGATTTTCTGCAAAACGTGCGTTGGGATAGATTTGTGCTTTTACAAATTTCTTCGTACCCATAACCTCTTTCCATTCATGTGATCCTAATCAAGATTTTCTACAAAACGTGCGTTGGGATAGATTTGTGCTTTTACAAATTTCTTCGTACCCATAACCTCTTTCCATTCATGTGATCCTAATCAAGATTTTCTGCAAAACGTGCGTTGGGATAGATTTGTGCTTTTACAAATTTCTTCGTACCCATAACCTCTTTCCATTCATGTGATCCTAATCAAGATTTTCTACAAAACGTGCGTTGGGATAGATTTGTGCTTTTACAAATTTCTTCGTACCCATAACCTCTTTCCATTAATGTGATCCTAATCAAGAATTTCTGCAAAACGTGCGTTGGGATAGATTTGTGCTTTTACAAATTTCTTCGTACCCATAACCTCTTTCCATTCATGTGATCCTAATCAAGATTTTCTGCGAAACGTGCGTTGGGATAGATTTGTGCTTTTACAAATTTCTTCGTACCCATAACCTCTTTCCATTCATGTGATCCTAATCAAGATTTTCTGCAAAACGTGCGTTGGGATAGATTTGTGCTTTTACAAATTTCTTCGTACCCATAACCTCTTTCCATTCATGTGATCCTAATCAAGATTTTCTGCAAAACGTGCGTTGGGATAGATTTGTGCTTTTACAAATTTCTTCGTACCCATAACCTCTTTCCATTCATGTGATCCTAATCAAGATTTTCTACAAAACGTGCGTAGGGATAGATTTATGCTTTTACAAATTTCTTCGTACCCATAACCTCTTTCCATTCATGTGATCCTAATCAAGATTTTCTACAAAACGTGCGTTGGGATTGATTTGTGCTTTTACAAATTTCTTCGTACCCATAACCTCTTTCCATTCATGTGATCCTAATTAAGATTTTCTACAAAACGTGCGTTGGGATAGATTTGTACTTTTACAAATTTCTTCGTACCCATAACCTCTTTCCATTCATGTGATCCTAATCAAGATTTTCTGCAAAACGTGCGTTGGGATAGATTTGTGCTTTTACAAATTTCTTCGTACCCATAACCTCTTTCCATTCATGTGATCCTAATCTAGATTTTCTTCAAAACGTGCGTTGGGATAGATTTGTGCTTTTACAAATTTCTTCGTACCCATAACCTCTTTCCATTCATGTGATCCTAATCAAGATTTTCTACAAAACGTGCGTTGGGATAGATTTGTGCTTTTACAAATTTCTTCGTACCCATCACCTCTTTCCATTCATGTGATCCTAATCAAGATTTTCTACAAAACGTGCGTTGGGATAGATTTGTGCTTTTACTAATTTCTTCGTACCCATAACCTCTTTCCATTCATGTGATCATAATCAAGATATTCTGCAAAACGTGCGTTGGGATAGATTTGTGCGTTTACAAATTTCTTCGTACCCATAACCTCTTTCCATTCATGTGATCCTAATCAAGATTTTCTGCAAAACGTGCGTTGGGATAGATTTGTGCTTTTACACATTTCTTCGTACCCATAACCTCTTTCCATTCATGTGATCCTAATCAAGATTTTCTGCAAAACGTACGTTGGGATAGATTTGTGCTTTTACAATTTTTTTCGTACCCATAACCTCTTTCCATTCATGTGATCCTAATCAAGATTTTCTACAAAACGTGCGTTGGGATAGATTTGTGCTTTTACAAATTTCTTGGTACCCATAACCTCTTTCCATTCATGTGATCCTAAATTTTCTAGAAAACGTGCGTGGGAATAGATTTGTGCTATTACATATTTCTTCGTGCCCATAACCTTTTTCCATTCATGTGATCCTAATCAAGATTTTCTACAAAACGTGCGTTGGGATAGATTTGTGCTATTACAAATTTCTTCGTACCCCTAACCTCTTTCCATTCATGTGATCCTAATCAAGATTTTCTGCAAAACGTGCGTTGGGATAGATTTGTGCTTTTACAAATTTCTTCGTACCCATAACCTCTTTCCATTCATGTGATCCTAATCAAGATTTTCTACAATACATGCGTGGGGATAGATATGTGCTTATACAAATTTCTTCGTACCCATAACCTCTTTCCATTCTTGTGATCCTAATCAAGATTTTCTACAAAACGTGCGTTGGGATAGATTTGTGCTTTTACAAATTTCTTCGTACCCATAACCTCTTTCCATTCATGTGATCCTAATCAAGATTTTCTGCAAAACGTGCGTTGGGATAGATTGGTGCTTTTACAAATTTCTTCGTACCCATAACCTCTTTCCATTCATGTGATCCTAATCAAGATTTTCTGCAAAACGTGCGTTGGGATAGATTTGTGCTTTTACAAATTTCTTCGTACCCATAACCTCTTTCCATTCATGTGATCCTAATCAAGATTTTCTACAAAACGTGCGTTGGGATAGATTTGTGCTTTTACAAATTTCTTCGTACCCATAACCTCTTTCCATTAATGTGATCCTAATCAAGAATTTCTGCAAAACGTGCGTTGGGATAGATTTGTGCTTTTACAAATTTCTTCGTACCCATAACCTCTTTCCATTCATGTGATCCTAATCAAGATTTTCTGCGAAACGTGCGTTGGGATAGATTTGTGCTTTTACAAATTTCTTCGTACCCATAACCTCTTTCCATTCATGTGATCCTAATCAAGATTTTCTGCAAAACGTGCGTTGGGATAGATTTGTGCTTTTACAAATTTCTTCGTACCCATAACCTCTTTCCATTCATGTGATCCTAATCAAGATTTTCTGCAAAACGTGCGTTGGGATAGATTTGTGCTTTTACAAATTTCTTCGTACCCATAACCTCTTTCCATTCATGTGATCCTAATCAAGATTTTCTACAAAACGTGCGTTGGGATAGATTTATGCTTTTACAAATTTCTTCGTACCCATAACCTCTTTCCATTCATGTGATCCTAATCAAGATTTTCTACAAAACGTGCGTTGGGATTGATTTGTGCTTTTACAAATTTCTTCGTACCCATAACCTCTTTCCATTCATGTGATCCTAATTAAGATTTTCTACAAAACGTGCGTTGGGATAGATTTGTACTTTTACAAATTTCTTCGTACCCATAACCTCTTTCCATTCATGTGATCCTAATCAAGATTTTCTGCAAAACGTGCGTTGGGATAGATTTGTGCTTTTACAAATTTCTTCGTACCCATAACCTCTTTCCATTCATGTGATCCTAATCTAGATTTTCTACAAAACGTGCGTTGGGATAGATTTGTGCTTTTACAAATTTCTTCGTACCCATAACCTCTTTCCATTCATGTGATCCTAATCAAGATTTTCTACAAAACGTGCGTTGGGATAGATTTGTGCTTTTACAAATTTCTTCGTACCCATAACCTCTTTCCATTCATGTGATCCTAATCAAGATTTTCTACAAAACGTGCGTTGGGATAGATTTGTGCTTTTACTAATTTCTTCGTACCCATAACCTCTTTCCATTCATGTGATCATAATCAAGATATTCTGCAAAACGTGCGTTGGGATAGATTTGTGCGTTTACAAATTTCTTCGTACCCATAACCTCTTTCCATTCATGTGATCCTAATCAAGATTTTCTGCAAAACGTGCGTTGGGATAGATTTGTGCTTTTACACATTTCTTCGTACCCATAACCTCTTTCCATTCATGTGATCCTAATCAAGATTTTCTGCAAAACGTACGTTGGGATAGATTTGTGCTTTTACAATTTTTTTCGTACCCATAACCTCTTTCCATTCATGTGATCCTAATCAAGATTTTCTACAAAACGTGCGTTGGGATAGATTTGTGCTTTTACAAATTTCTTGGTACCCATAACCTCTTTCCATTCATGTGATCCTAAATTTTCTAGAAAACGTGCGTGGGAATAGATTTGTGCTATTACATATTTCTTCGTGCCCATAACCTTTTTCCATTCATGTGATCCTAATCAAGATTTTCTACAAAACGTGCGTTGGGATAGATTTGTGCTATTACATATTTCTTCGTACCCCTAACCTCTTTCCATTCATGTGATCCTAATCAAGATTTTCTGCAAAACGTGCGTTGGGATAGATTTGTGCTTTTACAAATTTCTTCGTACCCATAACCTCTTTCCATTCATGTGATCCTAATCAAGATTTTCTACAATACATGCGTGGGGATAGATATGTGCTTATACAAATTTCTTCGTACCCATAACCTCTTTCCATTCTTGTGATCCTAATCAAGATTTTCTACAAAACGTGCGTTGGGATAGATTTGTGCTTTTACAAATTTCTTCGTACCCATAACCTCTTTCCATTCATGTGATCCTAATCAAGATTTTCTGCAAAACGTGCGTTGGGATAGATTTGTGCTTTTACAAATTTCTTCGTACCCATAACCTCTTTCCATTCATGTGATCCTAATCAAGATTTTCTACAAAACGTGCGTTGGGATAGATTTGTGCTTTTACAAATTTCTTCGTACCCATAACCTCTTTCCATTAATGTGATCCTAATCAAGAATTTCTTCAAAACGTGCGTTGGGATAGATTTGTGCTTTTACAAATTTCTTCGTACCCATAACCTCTTTCCATTCATGTGATCCTAATCAAGATTTTCTGCGAAACGTGCGTTGGGATAGATTTGTGCTTTTACAAATTTCTTCGTACCCATAACCTCTTTCCATTCATGTGATCCTAATCAAGATTTTCTGCAAAACGTGCGTTGGGATAGATTTGTGCTTTTACAAATTTCTTCGTACCCATAACCTCTTTCCATTCATGTGATCCTAATCAAGATTTTCTACAAAACGTGCGTTGGGATAGATTTATGCTTTTACAAATTTCTTCGTACCCATAACCTCTTTCCATTCATGTGATCCTAATCAAGATTTTCTACAAAACGTGCGTTGGGATTGATTTGTGCTTTTACAAATTTCTTCGTACCCATAACCTCTTTCCATTCATGTGATCCTAATTAAGATTTTCTACAATACGTGCGTTGGGATAGATTTGTACTTTTACAAATTTCTTCGTACCCATAACCTCTTTCCATTAATGTGATCCTAATCAAGAATTTCTGCAAAACGTGCGTGGGGATAGATATGTGCTTATACAAATTTCTTCGTACCCATAACCTCTTTCCATTCTTGTGATCCTAATCAAGATTTTCTACAAAACGTGCGTTGGGATAGATTTGTGCTTTTACAAATTTCTTCGTACCCATAACCTCTTTCCATTCATGTGATCCTAATCAAGATTTTCTGCAAAACGTGCGTTGGGATAGATTTGTGCTTTTACAAATTTCTTCGTACCCATAACCTCTTTCCATTCATGTGATCCTAATCAAGATTTTCTACAAAACGTGCGTTGGGATAGATTTGTGCTTTTACAAATTTCTTCGTACCCATAACCTCTTTCCATTAATGTGATCCTAATCAAGAATTTCTGCAAAACGTGCGTTGGGATAGATTTGTGCTTTTACAAATTTCTTCGTACCCATAACCTCTTTCCATTCATGTGATCCTAATCAAGATTTTCTGCAAAACGTGCGTTGGGATAGATTTGTGCTTTTACAAATTTCTTCGTACCCATAACCTCTTTCCATTCATGTGATCCTAATCAAGATTTTCTGCAAAACGTGCGTTGGGATAGATTTGTGCTTTTACAAATTTCTTCGTACCCATAACCTCTTTCCATTCATGTGATCCTAATCAAGATTTTCTACAAAACGTGCGTTGGGATAGATTTATGCTTTTACAAATTTCTTCGTACCCATAACCTCTTTCCATTCATGTGATCCTAATCAAGATTTTCTACAAAACGTGCGTTGGGATTGATTTGTGCTTTTACAAATTTCTTCGTACCCATAACCTCTTTCCATTCATGTGATCCTAATTAAGATTTTCTACAATACGTGCGTTGGGATAGATTTGTACTTTTACAAATTTCTTCGTACCCATAACCTCTTTCCATTCATGTGATCCTAATCAAGATTTTCTGCAAAACGTGCGTTGGGATAGATTTGTGCTTTTACAAATTTCTTCGTACCCATAACCTCTTTCCATTCATGTGATCCTAATCTAGATTTTCTACAAAACGTGCGTTGGGATAGATTTGTGCTTTTACAAATTTCTTCGTACCCATAACCTCTTTCCATTCATGTGATCCTAATCAAGATTTTCTACAAAACGTGCGTTGGGATAGGTTTGTGCTTTTACAAATTTCTTCGTACCCATAACCTCTTTCCATTTATGTGATCCTAATCAAGATTTTCTACAAAACGTGCGTTGGGATAGATTTGTGCTTTTACAAATTTCTTCGTACCCATAACCTCTTTCCATTCATGTGATCCTAATCAAGATTTTCTACAAAACGTGCGTTGGGATAGATTTGTGCTTTTACTAATTTCTTCGTACCCATAACCTCTTTCCATTCAAGTGATCATAATCAAGATATTCTGCAAAACGTGCGTTGGGATAGATTTGTGCGTTTACAAATTTCTTCGTACCCATAACCTCTTTCCATTCATGTGATCCTAATCAAGATTTTCTGCAAAACGTGCGTTGGGATAGATTTGTGCTTTTACACATTTCTTCGTACCCATAACCTCTTTCCATTCATGTGATCCTAATCAAAATTTTCTGCAAAACGTACGTTGGGATAGATTTGTGCTTTTACAATTTTTTTCGTACCCATAACCTCTTTCCATTCATGTGATCCTAATCAAGATTTTCTACAAAACGTGCGTGGGAATAGATTTGTGCTATTACATATTTCTTAGTACCCATAACCTTTTTCCATTCATGTGATCCTAATCAAGATTTTCTACAAAACGTGCGTTGGGATAGATTTGTGCTATTACAAATTTCTTCGTACCCATAACCTCTTTCCATTCATGTGATCCTAATCAAGATTTTCTGCAAAACGTGCGTTGGGATAGATTTGTGCTTTTACAAATTTCTTCGTACCCATAACCTCTTTCCATTCATGTGATCCTAATCAAGATTTTCTACAATACATGCGTGGGGATAGATATGTGCTTATACAAATTTCTTCGTACCCATAACCTCTTTCCATTCTTGTGATCCTAATCAAGATTTTCTACAAAACGTGCGTTGGGATAGATTTGTGCTATTACAAATTTCTTCGTACCCATAACCTCTTTCCATTCATGTGATCCTAATCAAGATTTTCTGCAAAACGTGCGTTGGGATAGATTTGTGCTATTACAAATTCCTTCGTACCCATAACCTCTTTCCATTCATGTGATCCTAATCAAGATTTTCTGCAAAACGTGCGTTGGGATAGATTTGTGCTGTTACAAATTTCTTCGTACCTATACCCTCTTTCCATTCATGTGATCCTAATCAAGATTTTCTACAAAACGTGCATGGGGATAGATTTGTGCTTTTACAATTTTTTTCGTACCCATAACCTCTTTCCATTCATGTGATCCTAATCAAGATTTTTCCACAAAACGTGCGTTGGGATAGATTTGTGCTTTTACAAATTTCTTCGTACCCATAATCTCTTTCCATTCATGTGATCCTAATCAAGATTTTCTACAAAACGTGCGTTGGGATAGATTTGTGCTTTTACAAATTTCTTCGTACCCATAATCTCTTTCCATTCATGTGATCCTAATCAAGATTTTCTACAAAACGTGCGTTGGGATAGATTTGTGCTTTTACAAAATTTCTTCGTACCCATAACCTCTTTCCATTCATGTGATCCTAATCAAGATTTTCTACAAAACGTGCGTTGGGATAGATTTGTGCTTTTACAAATTTCTTCGTACCCATAACCTCTTTCCATTCATGTGATCCTAATCAAGATTTTCTGCAAAACGTGCGTTGGGATAGATTTGTGCTTTTACAAATTTCTTCGTACCCATAACCTCTTTCCATTCATGTGATCCTAATCAAGATTTTCTGCAAAACGTGCGTTGGGATAGATTTGTGCTTTTACAAATTTCTTCGTACCCATAACCTCTTTCCATTCATGTGATCCTAATCAAGATTTTCTACAAAACGTGCGTTGGGATAGATTTGTGCTTTTACAAATTTCTTCGTACCCATAACCTCTTTCCATTCATGTGATCCTAATCAAGATTTTCTGCAAAACGTGCGTTGGGATAGATTTGTGCTTTTACAAATTTCTTCGTACCCATAACCTCTTTCCATTCATGTGATCCTAATCAAGAATTTCTGCAAAACGTGCGTTGGGATAGATTTGTGCTTTTACAAATTTCTTCGTACCCATAACCTCTTTCCATTCATGTGATCCTAATCAAGATTTTCTGCGAAACGTGCGTTGGGATAGATTTGTGCTTTTACAAATTTCTTCGTACCCATAACCTCTTTCCATTCATGTGATCCTAATCAAGATTTTCTGCAAAACGTGCGTTGGGATAGATTTGTGCTTTTACAAATTTCTTCGTACCCATAACCTCTTTCCATTCATGTGATCCTAATCAAGATTTTCTGCAAAACGTGCGTTGGGATAGATTTGTGCTTTTACAAATTTCTTCGTACCCATAACCTCTTTCCATTCATGTGATCCTAATCAAGATTTTCTACAAAACGTGCGTTGGGATAGATTTGTACTTTTACAAATTTCTTCGTACCCATAACCTCTTTCCATTCATGTGATCCTAATCAAGATTTTCTGCAAAACGTGCGTTGGGATAGATTTGTGCTTTTACAAATTTCTTCGTACCCATAACCTCTTTCCATTCATGTGATCCTAATCTAGATTTTCTACAAAACGTGCGTTGGGATAGATTTGTGCTTTTACAAATTTCTTCGTACCCATAACCTCTTTCCATTCATGTGATCCTAATCAAGATTTTCTACAAAACGTGCGTTGGGATAGGTTTGTGCTTTTACAAATTTCTTCGTACCCATAACCTCTTTCCATTCATGTGATCCTAATCAAGATTTTCTACAAAACGTGCGTTGGGATAGATTTGTGCTTTTACAAATTTCTTCGTACCCATAACCTCTTTCCATTCATGTGATCCTAATCAAGATTTTCTACAAAACGTGCGTTGGGATAGATTTGTGCTTTTACTAATTTCTTCGTACCCATAACCTCTTTCCATTCATGTGATCATAATCAAGATATTCTGCAAAACGTGCGTTGGGATAGATTTGTGCGTTTACAAATTTCTTCGTACCCATAACCTCTTTCCATTCATGTGATCCTAATCAAGATTTTCTGCAAAACGTGCGTTGGGATAGATTTGTGCTTTTACACATTTCTTCGTACCCATAACCTCTTTCCATTCATGTGATCCTAATCAAGATTTTCTGCAAAACGTACGTTGGGATAGATTTGTGCTTTTACAATTTTTTTCGTACCCATAACCTCTTTCCATTCATGTGATCCTAATCAAGATTTTCTACAAAACGTGCGTTGGGATAGATTTGTGCTTTTACAAATTTCTTGGTACCCATAACCTCTTTCCATTCATGTGATCCTAAATTTTCTAGAAAACGTGCGTGGGAATAGATTTGTGCTATTACATATTTCTTCGTGCCCATAACCTTTTTCCATTCATGTGATCCTAATCAAGATTTTCTACAAAACGTGCGTTGGGATAGATTTGTGCTATTACAAATTTCTTCGTACCCCTAACCTCTTTCCATTCATGTGATCCTAATCAAGATTTTCTGCAAAACGTGCGTTGGGATAGATTTGTGCTTTTACAAATTTCTTCGTACCCATAACCTCTTTCCATTCATGTGATCCTAATCAAGATTTTCTACAATACATGCGTGGGGATAGATATGTGCTTATACAAATTTCTTCGTACCCATAACCTCTTTCCATTCTTGTGATCCTAATCAAGATTTTCTACAAAACGTGCGTTGGGATAGATTTGTGCTTTTACAAATTTCTTCGTACCCATAACCTCTTTCCATTCATGTGATCCTAATCAAGATTTTCTGCAAAACGTGCGTAGGGATAGATTTGTGCTTTTACAAATTTCTTCGTACCCATAACCTCTTTCCATTCATGTGATCCTAATCAAGATTTTCTGCAAAACGTGCGTTGGGATAGATTTGTGCTTTTACAAATTTCTTCGTACCCATAACCTCTTTCCATTCATGTGATCCTAATCAAGATTTTCTACAAAACGTGCGTTGGGATAGATTTGTGCTTTTACAAATTTCTTCGTACCCATAACCTCTTTCCATTAATGTGATCCTAATCAAGAATTTCTGCAAAACGTGCGTTGGGATAGATTTGTGCTTTTACAAATTTCTTCGTACCCATAACCTCTTTCCATTCATGTGATCCTAATCAAGATTTTCTGCGAAACGTGCGTTGGGATAGATTTGTGCTTTTACAAATTTCTTCGTACCCATAACCTCTTTCCATTCATGTGATCCTAATCAAGATTTTCTGCAAAACGTGCGTTGGGATAGATTTGTGCTTTTACAAATTTCTTCGTACCCATAACCTCTTTCCATTCATGTGATCCTAATCAAGATTTTCTGCAAAACGTGCGTTGGGATAGATTTGTGCTTTTACAAATTTCTTCGTACCCATAACCTCTTTCCATTCATGTGATCCTAATCAAGATTTTCTACAAAACGTGCGTTGGGATAGATTTATGCTTTTACAAATTTCTTCGTACCCATAACCTCTTTCCATTCATGTGATCCTAATCAAGATTTTCTACAAAACGTGCGTTGGGATTGATTTGTGCTTTTACAAATTTCTTCGTACCCATAACCTCTTTCCATTCATGTGATCCTAATTAAGATTTTCTACAATACGTGCGTTGGGATAGATTTGTGCTTTTACAAATTTCTTCGTACCCATAACCTCTTTCCATTCATGTGATCCTAATCAAGATTTTCTGCAAAACGTGCGTTGGGATAGATTTGTGCTTTTACAAATTTCTTCGTACCCATAACCTCTTTCCATTCATGTGATCCTAATCAAGATTTTCTACAAAACGTGCGTTGGGATAGATTTGTGCTTTTACAAATTTCTTCGTACCCATAACCTCTTTCCATTAATGTGATCCTAATCAAGAATTTCTGCAAAACGTGCGTTGGGATAGATTTGTGCTTTTACAAATTTCTTCGTACCCATAACCTCTTTCCATTCATGTGATCCTAATCAAGATTTTCTGCGAAACGTGCGTTGGGATAGATTTGTGCTTTTACAAATTTCTTCGTACCCATAACCTCTTTCCATTCATGTGATCCTAATCAAGATTTTCTGCAAAACGTGCGTTGGGATAGATTTGTGCTTTTACAAATTTCTTCGTACCCATAACCTCTTTCCATTCATGTGATCCTAATCAAGATTTTCTTCAAAACGTGCGTTGGGATAGATTTGTGCTTTTACAAATTTCTTCGTACCCATAACCTCTTTCCATTCATGTGATCCTAATCAAGATTTTCTACAAAACGTGCGTTGGGATAGATTTATGCTTTTACAAATTTCTTCGTACCCATAACCTCTTTCCATTCATGTGATCCTAATCAAGATTTTCTACAAAACGTGCGTTGGGATTGATTTGTGCTTTTACAAATTTCTTCGTACCCATAACCTCTTTCCATTCATGTGATCCTAATTAAGATTTTCTACAATACGTGCGTTGGGATAGATTTGTACTTTTACAAATTTCTTCGTACCCATAACCTCTTTCCATTCATGTGATCCTAATCAAGATTTTCTGCAAAACGTGCGTTGGGATAGATTTGTGCTTTTACAAATTTCTTCGTACCCATAACCTCTTTCCATTCATGTGATCCTAATCTAGATTTTCTACAAAACGTGCGTTGGGATAGATTTGTGCTTTTACAAATTTCTTCGTACCCATAACCTCTTTCCATTCATGTGATCCTAATCAAGATTTTCTACAAAACGTGCGTTGGGATAGGTTTGTGCTTTTACAAATTTCTTCGTACCCATAACCTCTTTCCATTCATGTGATCCTAATCAAGATTTTCTACAAAACGTGCGTTGGGATAGATTTGTGCTTTTACAAATTTCTTCGTACCCATAACCTCTTTCCATTCATGTGATCCTAATCAAGATTTTCTACAAAACGTGCGTTGGGATAGATTTGTGCTTTTGCTAATTTCTTCGTACCCATAACCTCTTTCCATTCAAGTGATCATAATCAAGATATTCTGCAAAACGTGCGTTGGGATAGATTTGTGCGTTTACAAATTTCTTCGTACCCATAACCTCTTTCCATTCATGTGATCCTAATCAAGATTTTCTGCAAAACGTGCGTTGGGATAGATTTGTGCTTTTACACATTTCTTCGTACCCATAACCTCTTTCCATTCATGTGATCCTAATCAAAATTTTCTGCAAAACGTGCGTTGGGATAGATTTGTGCTTTTACAAATTTCTTCGTACCCATAACCTCTTTCCATTCATGTGATCCTAATCAAGATTTTCTGCAAAACGTGCGTTGGGATAGATTTGTGCTTTTACAAATTTCTTCGTACCAATAATCTCTTTCCATTCATGTGATCCTAATCAAGATTTTCTACAAAACGTGCGTTGGGATAGATTTGTGCTTTTACAAATTTCTTCGTACCCATAACCTCTTTCCATTCATGTGATCCTAATCAAGATTTTCTACAAAACGTGCGTTGGGATAGATTTGTGCTTTTACAAATTTCTTCGTACCCATAACCTCTTTCCATTCATGTGATCCTAATCAAGATTTTCTGCAAAACGTGCGTTGGAATAGATTTGTGCTTTTACAAATTTCTTCGTACCAATAATCTCTTTCCATTCATGTGATCCTAATCAAGATTTTCTACAAAACGTGCGTTGGGATAGATTTGTGCTTTTACAAATTTCTTCGTACCCATAACCTCTTTCCATTCATGTGATCCTAATCAAGATTTTCTACAAAACGTGCGTTGGGATAGATTTGTGCTTTTACAAATTTCTTCGTACCCATAACCTCTTTCCATTCATGTGATCCTAATCAAGATTTTCTGCAAAACGTGCGTTGGAATAGATTTGTGCTTTTACAAATTTCTTCGTACCCATAACCTCTTTCCATTCATGTGATCCTAATCAAGATTTTCTGCAAAACGTGCGTTGGGATAGATTTGTGCTTTTACAAATTTCTTCGTACCCATAACCTCTTTCCATTCATGTGATCCTAATCAAGATTTTCTACAAAACGTGCGTTGGGATAGATTTGTGCTTTTACAAATTTCTTCGTACCCATAACCTCTTTCCATTCATGTGATCCTAATCAAGATTTTCTACAAAACGTGCGTTGGGATAGGTTTGTGCTTTTACAAATTTCTTCGTACCCATAACCTCTTTCCATTCATGTGATCCTAATCAAGATTTTCTACAAAACGTGCGTTGGGATAGATTTGTGCTTTTACTAATTTCTTCGTACCCATAACCTCTTTCCATTCAAGTGATCATAATCAAGATATTCTGCAAAACGTGCGTTGGGATAGATTTGTGCGTTTACAAATTTCTTCGTACCCATAACCTCTTTCCATTCATGTGATCCTAATCAAGATTTTCTGCAAAACGTGCGTTGGGATAGATTTGTGCTTTTACACATTTCTTCGTACCCATAACCTCTTTCCATTCATGTGATCCTAATCAAAATTTTCTGCAAAACGTACGTTGGGATAGATTTGTGCTTTTACAATTTTTTTCGTACCCATAACCTCTTTCCATTCATGTGATCCTAATCAAGGTTTTCTACAAAACGTGCGTGGGAATAGATTTGTGCTATTACATATTTCTTCGTACCCATAACCTTTTTCCATTCATGTGATCCTAATCAAGATTTTCTACAAAACGTGCGTTGGGATAGATTTGTGCTATTACAAATTTCTTCGTACCCATAACCTCTTTCCATTCATGTGATCCTAATCAAGATTTTCTGCAAAACGTGCGTTGGGATAGATTTGTGCTTTTACAAATTTCTTCGTACCCATAACCTCTTTCCATTCATGTGATCCTAATCAAGATTTTCTACAATACATGCGTGGGGATAGATATGTGCTTATACAAATTTCTTCGTACCCATAACCTCTTTCCATTCTTGTGATCCTAATCAAGATTTTCTACAAAACGTGCGTTGGGATAGATTTGTGCTATTACAAATTTCTTCGTACCCATAACCTCTTTCCATTCATGTGATCCTAATCAAGATTTTCTGCAAAACGTGCGTTGGGATAGATTTGTGCTATTACAAATTCCTTCGTACCCATAACCTCTTTCCATTCATGTGATCCTAATCAAGATTTTCTGCAAAACGTGCGTTGGGATAGATTTGTGCTGTTACAAATTTCTTCGTACCTATACCCTCTTTCCATTCATGTGATCCTAATCAAGATTTTCTGCAAAACGTGCGTGGGGATACATTTGTGCTTTTACAATTTTTTTCGTACCCATAACCTCTTTCCATTCATGTGATCCTAATCAAGATTTTTCCACAAAACGTGCGTTGGGATAGATTTATGCTTTTAGAAACTTCTTCGTACCCATAACCTCTTTCCATTCATGTGATCCTAATCAAGATTTTCTGCAAAACGTGCGTTGGGATAAATTTGTGCTATTACAAATTCCTTCGTACCCATAACCTCTTTCCATTCATGTGATCCTAATCAAGATTTTCTGTAAAACGTGCGTGGGGATACATTTGTGCTTTTACAATTGTTTTCGTACCCATAACCTCTTTCCATTCATGTGATCCTAATCAAGATTTTTCCACAAAACGTGCGTTGGGATAGATTGGTGCTTTTACAAATTCCTTCGTACCCATAACCTCTTTCCATTCATGTGATCCTAATCAAGATTTTCTGCAAAACGTGCGTTGGGATAGATTTGTGCTATTACAAATTTCTTCGTACCCATAACCTCTTTCCATTCATGTGATCCTAATCAAGATTTTCTGCAAAACGTGCGTTGGGAAAGATTTGTGCTATTACAAATTTCTTCGTACCTATAACCTCTTTCCATTCATGTGATCCTAATCAAGATTTTCTAAAAAACGTGCGTGGGGATACATTTGTGCTTTTACAATTTTTTTCGTACCCATAACCTCTTTCCATTCATGTGATCCTAATCAAGATTTTTCCACAAAACGTGCGTTGGGATAGATTTGTACTTTTACAAATTTCTTCGTACCCATAACCTCTTTCCATTCATGTAATCCTAAGTATGATTTTCTGCAAAACGTGCGATGGGATAGATTTGTGCTATTACAAATTTCTTCGTACCCATAATCTCTTTCCATTCATGTGATCCTAATCAAGATTTTCTAAAAAACGTGCGTGGGGATACATTTGTGCTTTTACAATTTTTTTCGTACCCATAACCTCTTTCCATTCATGTGATCCTAATCAAGATTTTTCCACAAAACGTGCGTTGGGATAGATTTGTGCTTTTACAAATTTCTTCGTACCCATAACCTCTTTCCATTCATGTGATCCTAATCAAGATTTTCTACAAAACGTGCGTTGGGATAGATTTGTGCTTTTACAAATTTCTTCGTACCCATAATCTCTTTCCATTCATGTGATCCTAATCAAGATTTTCTACAAAACGTGCGTTGGGATAGATTTGTGCTTTTACAAATTTCTTCGTACCAATAATCTCTTTCCATTCATGTGATCCTAATCAAGATTTTCTACAAAACGTGCGTTGGGATAGATTTGTGCTTTTACAAATTTCTTCGTACCCATAACCTCTTTCCATTCATGTGATCCTAATCAAGATTTTCTACAAAACGTGCGTTGGGATAGATTTGTGCTTTTACAAATTTCTTCGTACCCATAACCTCTTTCCATTCATGTGATCCTAATCAAGATTTTCTGCAAAACGTGCGTTGGAATAGATTTGTGCTTTTACAAATTTCTTCGTACCCATAACCTCTTTCCATTCATGTGATCCTAATCAAGATTTTCTGCAAAACGTGCGTTGGGATAGATTTGTGCTTTTACAAATTTCTTCGTACCCATAACCTCTTTCCATTCATGTGATCCTAATCAAGATTTTCTACAAAACGTGCGTTGGGATAGATTTGTGCTTTTACAAATTTCTTCGTACCCATAACCTCTTTCCATTCATGTGATCCTAATCAAGATTTTCTGCAAAACGTGCGTTGGGATAGATTTGTGCTTTTACAAATTTCTTCGTACCCATAACCTCTTTCCATTCATGTGATCCTAATCAAGATTTTCTACAAAACGTGCGTTGGGATAGATTTGTGCTTTTACAAATTTCTTCGTACCCATAACCTCTTTCCATTAATGTCATCCTAATCAAGATTTTCTACAAAACGTGCGTTGGGATAGATTTGTGCTTTTACAAATTTCTTCGTACCCATAATCTCTTTCCATTCATGTGATCCTAATCAAGATTTTCTACAAAACGTGCGTTGGGATAGATTTGTGCTTTTACAAATTTCTTCGTACCCATAATCTCTTTCCATTCATGTGATCCTAATCAAGATTTTCTACAAAACGTGCGTTGGGATAGATTTGTGCTTTTACAAATTTCTTCGTACCCATAACCTCTTTCCATTCATGTGATCCTAATCAAGATTTTCTACAAAACGTGCGTTGGGATAGATTTGTGCTTTTACAAATTTCTTCGTACCCATAACCTCTTTCCATTCATGTGATCCTAATCAAGATTTTCTACAAAACGTGCGTTGGGATAGATTTGTGCTTTTACAAATTTCTTCGTACCCATAACCTCTTTCCATTCATGTGATCCTAATCAAGATTTTCTGCAAAACGTGCGTTGGGATAGATTTGTGCTTTTACAAATTTCTTCGTACCCATAACCTCTTTCCATTCATGTGATCCTAATCAAGATTTTCTACAAAACGTGCGTTGGGATAGATTTGTGCTTTTACAAATTTCTTCGTACCCATAACCTCTTTCCATTAATGTGATCCTAATCAAGAATTTCTGCAAAACGTGCGTTGGGATAGATTTGTGCTTTTACAAATTTCTTCGTACCCATAACCTCTTTCCATTCATGTGATCCTAATCAAGATTTTCTGCGAAACGTGCATTGGGATAGATTTGTGCTTTTACAAATTTCTTCGTACCCATAACCTCTTTCCATTCATGTGATCCTAATCAAGATTTTCTGCAAAACGTGCGTTGGGATAGATTTGTGCTTTTACAAATTTCTTCGTACCCATAACCTCTTTCCATTCATGTGATCCTAATCAAGATTTTCTGCAAAACGTGCGTTGGGATAGATTTGTGCTTTTACAAATTTCTTCGTACCCATAACCTCTTTCCATTCATGTGATCCTAATCAAGATTTTCTACAAAACGTGCGTTGGGATAGATTTATGCTTTTACAAATTTCTTCGTACCCATAACCTCTTTCCATTCATGTGATCCTAATCAAGATTTTCTACAAAACGTGCGTTGGGATTGATTTGTGCTTTTACAAATTTCTTCGTACCCATAACCTCTTTCCATTCATGTGATCCTAATTAAGATTTTCTACAAAACGTGCGTTGGGATAGATTTGTACTTTTACAAATTTCTTCGTACCCATAACCTCTTTCCATTCATGTGATCCTAATCAAGATTTTCTGCAAAACGTGCGTTGGGATAGATTTGTGCTTTTACAAATTTCTTCGTACCCATAACCTCTTTCCATTCATGTGATCCTAATCTAGATTTTCTACAAAACGTGCGTTGGGATAGATTTGTGCTTTTACAAATTTCTTCGTACCCATAACCTCTTTCCATTCATGTGATCCTAATCAAGATTTTCTACAAAACGTGCGTTGGGATAGGTTTGTGCTTTTACAAATTTCTTCGTACCCATAACCTCTTTCCATTCATGTGATCCTAATCAAGATTTTCTACAAAACGTGCGTTGGTATAGATTTGTGCTTTTACAAATTTCTTCGTACCCATAACCTCTTTCCATTCATGTGATCCTAATCAAGATTTTCTACAAAACGTGCGTTGGGATAGATTTGTGCTTTTACTAATTTCTTCGTACCCATAACCTCTTTCCATTCATGTGATCATAATCAAGATATTCTGCAAAACGTGCGTTGGGATAGATTTGTGCGTTTACAAATTTCTTCGTACCCATAACCTCTTTCCATTCATGTGATCCTAATCAAGATTTTCTGCAAAACGTGCGTTGGGATAGATTTGTGCTTTTACACATTTCTTCGTACCCATAACCTCTTTCCATTCATGTGATCCTAATCAAGATTTTTTGCAAAACGTACGTTGGGATAGATTTGTGCTTTTACAATTTTTTTCGTACCCATAACCTCTTTCCATTCATGTGATCCTAATCAAGATTTTCTACAAAACGTGCGTTGGGATAGATTTGTGCTTTTACAAATTTCTTGGTACCCATAACCTCTTTCCATTCATGTGATCCTAATCAAGATTTTCTACAAAACGTGCGTGGGAATAGATTTGTGCTATTACATATTTCTTCGTACCCATAACCTTTTTCCATTCATGTGATCCTAATCAAGATTTTCTACAAAACGTGCGTTGGGATAGATTTGTGCTATTATAAATTTCTTCGTACCCCTAACCTCTTTCCATTCATGTGATCCTAATCAAGATTTTCTGCAAAACGTGCGTTGGGATAGATTTGTGCTTTTACAAATTTCTTCGTACCCATAACCTCTTTCCATTCATGTGATCCTAATCAAGATTTTCTACAATACATGCGTGGGGATAGATAAGTGCTTATACAAATTTCTTCGTACCCATAACCTCTTTCCATTCTTGTGATCCTAATCAAGATTTTCTACAAAACGTGCGTTGGGATAGATTTGTGCTATTACAAATTTCTTCGTACCCATAACCTCTTTCCATTCATGTGATCCTAATCAAGATTTTCTGCAAAACGTGCGTTGGGATAGATTTGTGCTATTACAAATTCCTTCGTACCCATAACCTCTTTCCATTCATGTGATCCTAATCAAGATTTTCTGCAAAACTTGCGTTAGGACAGATTTGTGCTGTTACAAATTTCTTCGTACCTATACCCTCTTTCCATTCATGAGATCCTAATCAAGATTTTCTACAAAACGTGCGTGGGGATAGATTTGTGCTTTTACAATTTTTTTCGTACCCATAACCTCTTTCCATTTATGTGATCCTAATCAAGATTTTTCCACAAAACGTGCGTTGGGATAGATTTATGCTTTTAGAAACTTCTTCGTACCCATAACCTCTTTCCATTCATGTGATCCTAATCAAGATTTTCTGCAAAACGTGCGTTGGGATAAATTTGTGCTATTACAAATTCCTTCGTACCCATAACCTCTTTCCATTCATGTGATCCTAATCAAGATTTTCTGTAAAACGTGCGTTGGGATAGATTTGTGCTTTTACAAATTTCTTCGTACCCATAATCTCTTTCCATTCATGTGATCCTAATCAAGATTTTCTACAAAACGTGCGTTGGGATAGATTTGTGCTTTTACAAATTTCTTCGTACCCATAATCTCTTTCCATTCATGTGATCCTAATCAAGATTTTCTACAAAACGTGCGTTGGGATAGATTTGTGCTTTTACAAATTTCTTCGTACCCATAATCTCTTTCCATTCATGTGATCCTAATCAAGATTTTCTACAAAACGTGCGTTGGGATAGATTTGTGCTTTTACAAATTTCTTCGTACCCATAACCTCTTTCCATTCATGTGATCCTAATCACGATTTTCTACAAAACGTGCGTTGGGATAGATTTGTGCTTTTACAAATTTCTTCGTACCCATAACCTCTTTCCATTCATGTGATCCTAATCAAGATTTTCTACAAAACGTGCGTTGGGATAGATTTGTGCTTTTACAAATTTCTTCGTACCCATAACCTCTTTCCATTCATGTGATCCTAATCAAGATTTTCTGCAAAACGTGCGTTGGGATAGATTTGTGCTTTTACAAATTTCTTCGTACCCATAACCTCTTTCCATTCATGTGATCCTAATCAAGATTTTCTACAAAACGTGCGTTGGGATAGATTTGTGCTTTTACAAATTTCTTCGTACCCATAACCTCTTTCCATTAATGTGATCCTAATCAAGAATTTCTGCAAAACGTGCGTTGGGATAGATTTGTGCTTTTACAAATTTCTTCGTACCCATAACCTGTTTCCATTCATGTGATCCTAATCAAGATTTTCTGCGAAACGTGCGTTGGGATAGATTTGTGCTTTTACAAATTTCTTCGTACCCATAACCTCTTTTCATTCATGTGATCCTAATCAAGATTTTCTGCAAAACGTGCGTTGGGATAGATTTGTGCTTTTACAAATTTCTTCGTACCCATAACCTCTTTCCATTCATGTGATCCTAATCAAGATTTTCTGCAAAACGTGCGTTGGGATAGATTTGTGCTTTTACAAATTTCTTCGTACCCATAACCTCTTTCCATTCATGTGATCCTAATCAAGATTTTCTACAAAACGTGCGTTGGGATAGATTTATGCTTTTACAAATTTCTTCGTACCCATAACCTCTTTCCATTCATGTGATCCTAATCAAGATTTTCTACAAAACGTGCGTTGGGATTGATTTGTGCTTTTACAAATTTCTTCGTACCCATAACCTCTTTCCATTCATGTTATCCTAATTAAGATTTTCTACAAAACGTGCGTTGGGATAGATTTGTACTTTTACAAATTTCTTCGTACCCATAACCTCTTTCCATTCATGTGATCCTAATCAAGATTTTCTGCAAAACGTGCGTTGGGATAGATTTGTGCTTTTACAAATTTCTTCGTACCCATAACCTCTTTCCATTCATGTGATCCTAATCTAGATTTTCTACAAAACGTGCGTTGGGATAGATTTGTGCTTTTACAAATTTCTTCGTACCCATAACCTCTTTCCATTCATGTGATCCTAATCAAGATTTTCTACAAAACGTGCGTTGGGATAGGTTTGTGCTTTTACAAATTTCTTCGTACCCATAACCTCTTTCCATTCATGTGATCCTAATCAAGATTTTCTACAAAACGTGCGTTGGGATAGATTTGTGCTTTTACAAATTTCTTCGTACCCATAACCTCTTTCCATTCATGTGATCCTAATCAAGATTTTCTACAAAACGTGCGTTGGGATAGATTTGTGCTTTTACTAATTTCTTCGTACCCATAACCTCTTTCCATTCATGTGATCATAATCAAGATATTCTGCAAAACGTGCGTTGGGATAGATTTGTGCGTTTACAAATTTCTTCGTACCCATAACCTCTTTCCATTCATGTGATCCTAATCAAGATTTTCTGCAAAACGTGCGTTGGGATAGATTTGTGCTTTTACAAATTTCTTCGTACCCATAACCTCTTTCCATTCATGTGATCCTAATCAAGATTTTCTACAAAACGTGCGTTGGGATAGATTTGTGCTTTTACAAATTTCTTGGTACCCATAACCTCTTTCCATTCATGTGATCCTAATCAAGATTTTCTACAAAACGTGCGTGGGAATAGATTTGTGCTATTACATATTTCTTCGTACCCATAACCTTTTTCCATTCATGTGATCCTAATCAAGATTTTCTACAAAACGTGCGTTGGGATAGATTTGTGCTATTACAAATTTCTTCGTACCCCTAACCTCTTTCCATTCATGTGATCCTAATCAAGATTTTCTGCAAAACGTGCGTTGGGATAGATTTGTGCTTTTACAAATTTCTTCGTACCCATAACCTCTTTCCATTCATGTGATCCTAATCAAGATTTTCTACAATACATGCGTGGGGATAGATAAGTGCTTATACAAATTTCTTCGTACCCATAACCTCTTTCCATTCTTGTGATCCTAATCAAGATTTTCTACAAAACGTGCGTTGGGATAGATTTGTGCTATTACAAATTTCTTCGTACCCATAACCTCTTTCCATTCATGTGATCCTAATCAAGATTTTCTGCAAAACGTGCGTTGGGATAGATTTGTGCTATTACAAATTCCTTCGTACCCATAACCTCTTTCCATTCATGTGATCCTAATCAAGATTTTCTGCAAAACGTGCGTTAGGACAGATTTGTGCTGTTACAAATTTCTTCGTACCTATACCCTCTTTCCATTCATGAGATCCTAATCAAGATTTTCTACAAAACGTGCGTGGGGATAGATTTGTGCTTTTACAATTTTTTTCGTACCCATAACCTCTTTCCATTCATGTGATCCTAATCAAGATTTTTCCACAAAACGTGCGTTGGGATAGATTTATGCTTTTAGAAACTTCTTCGTACCCATAACCTCTTTCCATTCATGTGATCCTAATCAAGATTTTCTGCAAAACGTGCGTTGGGATAAATTTGTGCTATTACAAATTCCTTCGTACCCATAACCTCTTTCCATTCATGTGATCCTAATCAAGATTTTCTGTAAAACGTGCGTGGGGATACATTTGTGCTTTTACAATTTTTTTCGTACCCATAACCTCTTTCCATTCATGTGATCCTAATCAAGATTTTCTGCAAAACGTGCGTTGGGATAGATTTGTGCTATTACAAATTTCTTCGTACCCATAATCTCTTTCCATTCATGTGATCCTAATCAAAATTTTCTACAAAACGTGCGTGGGGATAGATTTGTGCATTTACAATTTTATTCGTACCCATAACCTCTTTCCATTCATATGATCCTAATCAAGATTTTTCCACAAAACGTGCGTTGGGATAGATTGGTGCTTTTACAAATTTCTTCGTACCCATAATCTCTTTTCATTCATGTGATCCTAATCAAGATTTTCTGCAAAACGTGCGTTTTGATAGATTTGTGCTTTTACAAATTCCTTCGTACCCATAACCTCTTTCCATTCATGTGATCCTAATCAAGATTTTCTGCAAAACGTTCGTTGGGATAGATTTGTGCTATTACAAATTTCTTCGTACCTATACCCTCTTTCCATTCATGTGATCCTAATCAAGATTATCTACAAAACGTGCGTGGGGATACATTTGTGCTTTTACAATTTTTTTCGTACCCATAACCTCTTTCCATTCATGTGATCCTAATCAAGATTTTTCCACAAAACGTGCGTTGGGATAGATTTGTACTTTTACAAATTTCTTCGTACCCATAACCTCTTTCCATTCATGTATTCTTAATTATGATTTTCTGCAAAACGTGCGATGGGATAGATTTGTGCTATTACAAATTTTTTCGTACCCATAATCTCTTTCCATTCATGTGATCCTAATCAAAATTTTCTACAAAACGTGCGTGGGGATAGATTTGTGCATTTACAATTTTATTCGTACCCATAACCTCTTTCCATTCATATGATCCTAATCAAGATTTTTCCACAAAACGTGCGTTGGGATAGATTTGTGCTATTACAAATTTCTTCGTACCCATAACCTCTTGCCATTCATGTGATCCTAATCAAGATTTTCTGCAAAACGTGCGTTGGGATAGATTTGTGCTAATACAAATTCCTTCGTACCCATAACCTCTTTCCATTCATGTGATCCTAATCAAGATTTTCTGCAAAACGTGCGTTGGGATAGATTTGTGCTATTACAAATTTCTTCGTACCTATACCCTCTTTCCATTCATGTGATCCTAATCAAGATTTTCTATAAAACGTGCGTTGGGATAGATTTGTGCTTTTACAAATTTCTTCGTACCCATAACCTCTTTCCATTCATGTGATCCTAATCAAGATTTTCTACAAAACGTGCGTTGGGATAGATTTGTGCCTTTACAAATTTCTTCGTACCCATAACCTCTTTCCATTCATGTGATCCTAATCAAGATTTTCTGCAAAACGTGCGTTGGGATAGATTTGTGCTTTTACAAATTTCTTCGTACCCATAACCTCTTTCCATTCATGTGATCCTAATCAAGATTTTCTACAAAACGTGCGTTGGGATATATTTGTGCTTTTACAAATTTCTTCGTACCCATAACCTCTTTCCATTAATGTGATCCTAATCAAGAATTTCTGCAAAACGTGCGTTGGGATAGATTTGTGCTTTTACAAATTTCTTCGTACCCATAACCTCTTTCCATTCATGTGATCCTAATCAAGATTTTCTGCGAAACGTGCGTTGGGATAGATTTGTGCTTTTACAAATTTCTTCGTACCCATAACCTCTTTCCATTCATGTGATCCTAATCAAGATTTTCTGCAAAACGTGCGTTGGGATAGATTTGTGCTTTTACAAATTTCTTCGTACCCATAACCTCTTTCCATTCATGTGATCCTAATCAAGATTTTCTACAAAACGTGCGTTGGGATTGATTTGTGCTTTTACAAATTTCTTCGTACCCATAACCTCTTTCCATTCATGTGATCCTAATTAAGATTTTCTACAAAACGTGCGTTGGGATAGATTTGTACTTTTACAAATTTCTTCGTACCCATAACCTCTTTCCATTCATGTGATCCTAATCAAGATTTTCTGCAAAACGTGCGTTAGGATAGATTTATGCTTTTACAAATTTCTTCGTACCCATAACCTCTTTCCATTCATGTGATCCTAATCAATATTTTCTACAAAACGTGCGTTGGGATTGATTTGTGCTTTTACAAATTTCTTCGTACCCATAACCTCTTTCCATTCATGTGATCCTAATCAAGATTTTCTACAAAACGTGCGTTGGGATTGATTTGTGCTTTTACAAATTTCTTCGTACCCATAACCTCTTTCCATTCATGTGATCCTAATCAAGATTTTCTACAAAACGTGCGTTGGGATTGATTTGTGCTTTTACAAATTTCTTCGTACCCATAACCTCTTTCCATTCATGTGATCCTAATTAAGATTTTCTACAAAACGTGCGTTGGGATAGATTTGTACTTTTACAAATTTCTTCGTACCCATAACCTCTTTCCATTCATGTGATCCTAATCAAGATTTTCTGCAAAACGTGCGTTAGGATAGATTTGTGCTTTTACAAATTTCTTCGTACCCATAACCTCTTTCCATTCATGTGATCCTAATCTAGATTTTCTACAAAACGTGCGTTGGGATAGATTTGTGCTTTTACAAATTTCTTCGTACCCATAACCTCTTTCCATTCATGTGATCCTAATCAAGATTTTCTACAAAACGTGCGTTGGGATTGATTTGTGCTTTTACAAATTTCTTCGTACCCATAACCTCTTTCCATTCATGTGATCCTAATTAAGATTTTCTACAAAACGTGCGTTGGGATAGATTTGTACTTTTACAAATTTCTTCGTACCCATAACCTCTTTCCATTCATGTGATCCTAATCAAGATTTTCTGCAAAACGTGCGTTAGGATAGATTTGTGCTTTTACAAATTTCTTCGTACCCATAACCTCTTTCCATTCATGTGATCCTAATCAAGATTTTCTACAAAACGTGCGTTGGGATTGATTTGTGCTTTTACAAATTTCTTCGTACCCATAACCTCTTTCCATTCATGTGATCCTAATTAAGATTTTCTACAAAACGTGCGTTGGGATAGATTTGTACTTTTACAAATTTCTTCGTACCCATAACCTCTTTCCATTCATGTGATCCTAATCTAGATTTTCTACAAAACGTGCGTTGGGATAGATTTGTACTTTTACAAATTTCTTCGTACCCATAACCTCTTTCCATTCATGTGATCCTAATCAAGATTTTCTACAAAACGTGCGTTGGGATTGATTTGTGCTTTTACAAATTTCTTCGTACCCATAACCTCTTTCCATTCATGTGATCCTAATCAAGATTTTCTACAAAACGTGCGTTGGGATAGATTTGTGCTTTTACAAATTTCTTCGTACCCATAACCTCTTTCCATTCATGTGATCCTAATTAAGATTTTCTACAAAACGTGCGTTGGGATAGATTTGTACTTTTACAAATTTCTTCGTACCCATAACCTCTTTCCATTCATGTGATCCTAATCAAGATTTTCTGCAAAACGTGCGTTAGGATAGATTTGTGCTTTTACAAATTTCTTCGTACCCATAACCTCTTTCCATTCATGTGATCCTAATCTAGATTTTCTACAAAACGTGCGTTGGGATAGATTTGTGCTTTTACAAATTTCTTCGTACCCATAACCTCTTTCCATTCATGTGATCCTAATCAAGATTTTCTACAAAACGTGCGTTGGGATTGATTTGTGCTTTTACAAATTTCTTCGTACCCATAACCTCTTTCCATTCATGTGATCCTAATTAAGATTTTCTACAAAACGTGCGTTGGGATAGATTTGTACTTTTACAAATTTCTTCGTACCCATAACCTCTTTCCATTCATGTGATCCTAATTAAGATTTTCTACAAAACGTGCGTTGGGATAGATTTGTACTTTTACAAATTTCTTCGTACCCATAACCTCTTTCCATTCATGTGATCCTAATCAAGATTTTCTACAAAACGTGCGTTGGGATTGATTTGTGCTTTTACAAATTTCTTCGTACCCATAACCTCTTTCCATTCATGTGATCCTAATCAAGATTTTCTACAAAACGTGCGTTGGGATAGATTTATGCTTTTACAAATTTCTTCGTACCCATAACCTCTTTCCATTCATGTGATCCTAATCAAGATTTTCTACAAAACGTGCGTTGGGATTGATTTGTGCTTTTACAAATTTCTTCGTACCCATAACCTCTTTCCATTCATGTGATCCTAATTAAGATTTTCTACAAAACGTGCGTTGGGATAGATTTGTACTTTTACAAATTTCTTCGTACCCATAACCTCTTTCCATTCATGTGATCCTAATCAAGATTTTCTGCAAAACGTGCGTTAGGATAGATTTGTGCTTTTACAAATTTCTTCGTACCCATAACCTCTTTCCATTCATGTGATCCTAATCTAGATTTTCTACAAAACGTGCGTTGGGATAGATTTGTGCTTTTACAAATTTCTTCGTACCCATAACCTCTTTCCATTCATGTGATCCTAATCAAGATTTTCTACAAAACGTGCGTTGGGATAGGTTTGTGCTTTTACAAATTTCTTCGTACCCATAACCTCTTTCCATTCATGTGATCCTAATCAAGATTTTCTACAAAACGTGCGTTGGGATAGATTTGTGCTTTTACAAATTTCTTCGTAACCATAACCTCTTTCCATTCATGTGATCCTAATCAAGATTTTCTACAAAACGTGCGTTGGGATAGATTTGTGCTTTTACTAATTTCTTCGTACCCATAACCTCTTTCCATTCATGTGATCATAATCAAGATATTCTGCAAAACGTGCGTTGGGATAGATTTGTGCGTTTACAAATTTCTTCGTACCCATAACCTCTTTCCATTCATGTGATCCTAATCAAGATTTTCTGCAAAACGTGCGTTGGGATAGATTTGTGCTTTTACACATTTCTTCGTACCCATAACCTCTTTCCATTCATGTGATCCTAATCAAGATTTTCTGCAAAACGTACGTTGGGATAGATTTGTGCTTTTACAATTTTTTTCGTACCCATAACCTCTTTCCATTCATGTGATCCTAATCAAGATTTTCTACAAAACGTGCGTTGGGATAGATTTGTGCTTTTACAAATTTCTTGGTACCCATAACCTCTTTCCATTCATGTGATCCTAATCAAGATTTTCTACAAAACGTGCGTGGGAATAGATTTGTGCTATTACATATTTCTTCGTACCCATAACCTTTTTCCATTCATGTGATCCTAATCAAGATTTTCTGCAAAACGTGCGTTGGGATAGATTTGTGCTTTTACAAATTTCTTCGTACCCATAACCTCTTTCCATTCATGTGATCCTAATCAAGATTTTCTACAAAACGTGCGTTGGGATAGATTTGTGCTTTTACAAATTTCTTCGTACCCATAACCTCTTTCCATTCATGTGATCCTAATCAAGATTTTCTACAATACTTGCGTGGGGATAGATATGTGCTTTTACAAATTTCTTCGTACCCATAACCTCTTTCCATTCTTGTGATCCTAATCAAGATTTTCTACAAAACGTGCGTTGGGATAGATTTGTGCTATTACAAATTTCTTCGTACCCATAACCTCTTTCCATTCATGTGATCCTAATCAAGATTTTCTGCAAAACGTGCGTTGGGATAGATTTGTGCTATTACAAATTCCTTCGTACCCATAACCTCTTTCCATTCATGTGATCCTAATCAAGATTTTCTGCAAAACGTGCGTTGGGATAGATTTGTGCTGTTACAAATTTCTTCGTACCTATACCCTCTTTCCATTCATGAGATCCTAATCAAGATTTTCTACAAAACGTGCGTGGGGATAGATTTGTGCTTTTACAATTTTTTTCGTACCCATAACCTCTTTCCATTCATGTGATCCTAATCAAGATTTTTCCACAAAACGTGCGTTGGGATAGATTTATGCTTTTAGAAACTTCTTCGTACCCATAACCTCTTTCCATTCATGTGATCCTAATCAAGATTTTCTGCAAAACGTGCGTTGGGATAAATTTGTGCTATTACAAATTCCTTCGTACCCATAACCTCTTTCCATTCATGTGATCCTAATCAAGATTTTCTGTAAAACGTGCGTGGGGATACATTTGTGCTTTTACAATTTTTTTCGTACCCATAACCTCTTTCCATTCATGTGATCCTAATCAAGATTTTTCCACAAAACGTGCGTTGGGATAGATTTGTACTTTTACAAATTTCTTCGTACCCATAACCTCTTTCCATTCATGTAATCTTAATTATGATTTTCTGCAAAACGTGCGATGGGATAGATTTGTGCTATTACAAATTTTTTCGTACCCATAATCTCTTTCCATTCATGTGATCCTAATCAAAATTTTCTACAAAACGTGCGTGGGGATAGATTTGTGCATTTACAATTTTATTCGTACCCATAACCTCTTTCCATTCATATGATCCTAATCAAGATTTTTCCACAAAACGTGCGTTGGGATAGATTTGTGCTATTACAAATTTCTTCGTACCCATAACCTCTTTCCATTCATGTGATCCTAATCAAGATTTTCTGCAAAACGTGCGTTGGGATAGATTTGTGCTAATACAAATTTCTTCGTACCCATAACCTCTTTCCATTCATGTGATCCTAATCAAGATTTTCTGCAAAACGTGCGTTGGGATAGATTTGTGCTATTACAAATTTCTTCGTACCTATACCCTCTTTCCATTCATGTGATCCTAATCAAGATTTTCTACAAAACGTGCGTTGGGATAGATTTGTGCTTTTACAAATTTCTTCGTACCCATAACCTCTTTCCATTCATGTGATCCTAATCAAGATTTTCTACAAAACGTGCGTTGGGATAGATTTGTGCTTTTACAAATTTCTTCGTACCCATAACCTCTTTCCATTCATGTGATCCTAATCAAGATTTTCTGCAAAACGTGCGTTGGGATAGATTTGTGCTTTTACAAATTTCTTCGTACCCATAACCTCTTTCCATTCATGTGATCCTAATCAAGATTTTCTACAAAACGTGCGTTGGGATAGATTTGTGCTTTTACAAATTTCTTCGTACCCATAACCTCTTTCCATTAATGTGATCCTAATCAAGAATTTCTGCAAAACGTGCGTTGGGATAGATTTGTGCTTTTACAAATTTCTTCGTACCCATAACCTCTTTCCATTCATGTGATCCTAATCAAGATTTTCTGCGAAACGTGCGTTGGGATAGATTTGTGCTTTTACAAATTTCTTCGTACCCATAACCTCTTTCCATTCATGTGATCCTAATCAAGATTTTCTGCAAAACGTGCGTTGGGATAGATTTGTGCTTTTACAAATTTCTTCGTACCCATAACCTCTTTCCATTCATGTGATCCTAATCAAGATTTTCTGCAAAACGTGCGTTGGGATAGATTTGTGCTTTTACAAATTTCTTCGTACCCATAACCTCTTTCCATTCATGTGATCCTAATCAAGATTTTCTACAAAACGTGCGTTGGGATAGATTTATGCTTTTACAAATTTCTTCGTACCCATAACCTCTTTCCATTCATGTGATCCTAATCAAGATTTTCTACAAAACGTGCGTTGGGATTGATTTGTGCTTTTACAAATTTCTTCGTACCCATAACCTCTTTCCATTCATGTGATCCTAATTAAGATTTTCTACAAAACGTGCGTTGGGATAGATTTGTACTTTTACAAATTTCTTCGTACCCATAACCTCTTTCCATTCATGTGATCCTAATCAAGATTTTCTGCAAAACGTGCGTTAGGATAGATTTGTGCTTTTACAAATTTCTTCGTACCCATAACCTCTTTCCATTCATGTGATCCTAATCTAGATTTTCTACAAAACGTGCGTTGGGATAGATTTGTGCTTTTACAAATTTCTTCGTACCCATAACCTCTTTCCATTCATGTGATCCTAATCAAGATTTTCTACAAAACGTGCGTTGGGATAGGTTTGTGCTTTTACAAATTTCTTCGTACCCATAACCTCTTTCCATTCATGTGATCCTAATCAAGATTTTCTACACAACGTGCGTTGGGATAGATTTGTGCTTTTACAAATTTCTTCGTAACCATAACCTCTTTCCATTCATGTGATCCTAATCAAGATTTTCTACAAAACGTGCGTTGGGATAGATTTGTGCTTTTACTAATTTCTTCGTACCCATAACCTCTTTCCATTCATGTGATCATAATCAAGATATTCTGCAAAACGTGCGTTGGGATAGATTTGTGCGTTTACAAATTTCTTCGTACCCATAACATCTTTCCATTCATGTGATCCTAATCATGATTTTCTGCAAAACGTGCGTTGGGATAGATTTGTGCTTTTACACATTTCTTCGTACCCATAACCTCTTTCCATTCATGTGATCCTAATCAAGATTTTCTGCAAAACGTACGTTGGGATAGATTTGTGCTTTTACAATTTTTTTCGTACCCATAACCTCTTTCCATTCATGTGATCCTAATCAAGATTTTCTACAAAACGTGCGTTGGGATAGATTTGTGCTTTTACAAATTTCTTGGTACCCATAACCTCTTTCCATTCATGTGATCCTAATCAAGATTTTCTACAAAACGTGCGTGGGAATAGATTTGTGCTATTACATATTTCTTCGTACCCATAACCTTTTTCCATTCATGTGATCCTAATCAAGATTTTCTGCAAAACGTGCGTTGGGATAGATTTGTGCTTTTACAAATTTCTTCGTACCCATAACCTCTTTCCATTCATGTGATCCTAATCAAGATTTTCTACAAAACGTGCGTTGGGATAGATTTGTGCTTTTACAAATTTCTTCGTACCCATAACCTCTTTCCATTCATGTGATCCTAATCAAGATTTTCTACAATACATGCGTGGGGATAGATATGTGCTTATACAAATTTCTTCGTACCCATAACCTCTTTCCATTCTTGTGATCCTAATCAAGATTTTCTACAAAACGTGCGTTGGGATAGATTTGTGCTATTACAAATTTCTTCGTACCCATAACCTCTTTCCATTCATGTGATCCTAATCAAGGTTTTCTGCAAAACGTGCGTTGGGATAGATTTGTGCTATTACAAATTCCTTCGTACCCATAACCTCTTTCCATTCATGTGATCCTAATCAAGATTTTCTGCAAAACGTGCGTTGGGATAGATTTGTGCTGTTACAAATTTCTTCGTACCTATACCCTCTTTCCATTCATGAGATCCTAATCAAGATTTTCTACAAAACGTGCGTGGGGATAGATTTGTGCTTTTACAATTTTTTTCGTACCCATAACCTCTTTCCATTCATGTGATCCTAATCAAGATTTTTCCACAAAACGTGCGTTGGGATAGATTTATGCTTTTAGAAACTTCTTCGTACCCATAACCTCTTTCCATTCATGTGATCCTAATCAAGATTTTCTGCAAAACGTGCGTTGGGATAAATTTGTGCTATTACAAATTCCTTCGTACCCATAACCTCTTTCCATTCATGTGATCCTAATCAAGATTTTCTGTAAAACGTGCGTGGGGATACATTTGTGCTTTTACAATTTTTTCGTAACCATAACCTCTTTCCATTCATGTGATCCTAATCAAGATTTTCTGCAAAACGTGCGTTGGGATAGATTCGTGCTATTACAAATTTCTTCGTACCCATAATCTCTTTCCATTCATGTGATCCTAATCAAAATTTTCTACAAAACGTGCGTTGGGATAGATTGGTGCTTTTACAAATTTCTTCGTACCCATAATCTCTTTTCATTCATGTGATCCTAATCAAGATTTTCTGCAAAACGTGCGTTTTGATAGATTTGTGCTTTTACAAATTCCTTCGTACCCATAACCTCTTTCCATTCATGTGATCCTAATCAAGATTTTCTGCAAAACGTTCGTTGGGATAGATTTGTGCTATTACAAATTTCTTCGTACCTATACCCTCTTTCCATTCATGTGATCCTAATCAAGATTATCTACAAAACGTGCGTGGGGATACATTTGTGCTTTTACAATTTTTTTCGTACCCATAACCTCTTTCCATTCATGTGATCCTAATCAAGATTTTTCCACAAAACGTGCGTTGGGATAGATTTGTACTTTTACAAATTTCTTCGTACCCATAACCTCTTTCCATTCATGTAATCTTAATTATGATTTTCTGCAAAACGTGCGATGGGATAGATTTGTGCTATTACAAATTTTTTCGTACCCATAATCTCTTTCCATTCATGTGATCCTAATCAAAATTTTCTACAAAACGTGCGTGGGGACAGATTTGTGCATTTACAATTTTATTCGTACCCATAACCTCTTTCCATTCATATGATCCTAATCAAGATTTTTCCACAAAACGTGCGTTGGGATAGATTTGTGCTATTACAAATTTCTTCGTACCCATAACCTTTTTCCATTCATGTGATCCTAATCAAGATTTTCTGCAAAACGTGCGTTGGGATAGATTTGTGCTAATACAAATTCCTTCGTACCCATAACCTCTTTCCATTCATGTGATCCTAATCAAGATTTTCTGCAAAACGTGCGTTGGGATAGATTTGTGCTATTACAAATTTCTTCGTACCTATACCCTCTTTCCATTCATGTGATCCTAATCAAGATTTTCTACAAACCGTGCGTGGGGATACATTTGCGCTTTTACAATTTTTTTCGTACCCATAACCTCTTTCCATTCATGTGATCCTAATCAAGATTTTTCCACAAAACGTGCGTTGGGATAGATTTGTACTTTTACAAATTTCTTCGTACCCATAACCTCTTTTCATTCATGTGATCCTAATCAAGATTTTCTACAAAACGTGCGTTGGGATAGATTTGTGCTTTTACAATTCTTTTCGTACCCATAACCTCCTTCCATTCATGTGATCCTAATCAAGATTTTTCCACAAAACGTGAGTTGGGATAGATTTGTGCTTTTACAAATTTCTTCGTACCCATAACCTCTTTCCATTCATGTGATCCTAATCAAAATTTTCTGCAAAACGTGCGTTGGGATTAATTTGTGCTTTTACAAATTTCTTCGTACCCATAACCTATTTCCATTCATGTGATCCTAATAAAGATTTTCTACAAAACGTGCGTTGGGATAGATTTGTGCTTTTACAATTCTTTTCGTACCCATAACCTCCTTCCATTCATGTGATCCTAATCAAGATTTTTCCACAAAACGTGAGTTGGGATAGATTTGTGCTTTTACAAATTTCTTCGTACCCATAACCTCTTTCCATTCATGTGATCCTAATCAAGATTTTCTGCAAAACGTGCGTTGGGATTAATTTGTGCTTTTACAAATTTCTTCGTACCCATAACCTATTTCCATTCATGTGATCCTAATAAAGATTTTCTACAAAACGTGCGTTGGGATAGATTTGTGATTTTACAATTCTTTTCGTACCCATAACCTCCTTCCATTCATGTGATCCTAATCAAGATTTTTCCACAAAACGTGAGTTGGGATAGATTTGTGCTTTTACAAATTTCTTCGTACCCATAACCTCTTTCCATTCATGTGATCCTAATCAAGATTTTCTACAAAACGTGCGTTGGGATAGATTTGTGCTTTTACAAATTTCTTCGTACCCATAACCTCTTTCCATTCATGTGATCCTAATCAAGATTTTCTACAAAACGTGCGTTGGGATAGGTTTGTGCTTTTACAAATTTCTTCGTACCCATAACCTCTTTCCATTCATGTGATCCTAATCAAGATTTTCTGCAAAACGTGCGTTGGGATAGATTTGTGCTATTACAAATTTCTTCGTACCTATAACCTCTTTCCATTCATGTGATCCTAATCAAGATTTTCTGCAAAACGTGCGTTGGGATAGATTTGTGCTATTACAAATTTCTTCGTACCCATAACCTCTTTCCATTCATGTGATCCTAATCAAGATTTTCTGCAAAACGTGCGTTGGGATAGATTTGTGCTTTTACAAATTTCTTCGTACCCATAACCTCTTTCCATTCATGTGATCCTAATCAAGATTTTCTGCAAAACGTGCGTTGGGATAGATTTGTGCTTTTACAAATTTCTTCGTACCCATAACCTCTTTCCATTCATGTGATCCTAATCAAGATTTTCTACAAAACGTGCGTTGGGATAGATTTGTGCTTTTACAAATTTCTTCGTACCCATAACCTCTTTCCATTCATGTGATCCTAATCAAGATTTTCCACAAAACGTGCGTTGGGATAGATTTGTGCTTTTACAAATTTCTTCGTACCCATAACCTCTTTCCATTCATGTGATCCTAATCAAGATTTTCTGCAAAACGTGCGTTGGGATAGATTTGTGCTATTACAAATTTCTTCGTACCCATAACCTCTTTCCATTCATGTGATCCTAATCAAGATTTTCTACAAAACGTGCGTGGGGATAGATTTGTGCTTTTACAATTCTTTTCGTACCCATAACCTCCTTCCATTCATGTGATCCTAATCAAGATTTTTCCACAAAACGTGCGTTGGGATAGATTTGTGCTTTTACAAATTTCTTCGTACCCATAACCTCTTTCCATTCATGTGATCCTAATCAAGATTTTCTGCAAAACGTGCGTTGGGATAGATTTGTGCTTTTACAAATTTCTTCGTACCCATAACCTCTTTCCATTCATGTGATCCCAATCAAGATTTTCTTCAAAACGTGCGTTGGGATAGATTTGTGCTTTTACAAATTTTTTCGTACCCATAACCTCTTTCCATTCATGTGATCCTAATCAAGATTTTCTACAAAACGTGCGTTGGGATAGGTTTGTGCTTTTACAAATTTCTTCGTACCCATAACCTCTTTCCATTCATGTGATCCTAATCAAGATTTTCTACAAAACGTGCGTTGGGATAGATTTGTGCTTTTACAAATTTCTTCGTACCCATAACCTCTTTCCATTCATGTGATCCTAATCAAGATTTTCTGCAAAACGTACTTTGGGATAGATTTGTGCTTTTACAAATTTCTTCGTACCCATAACCTCTTTCCATTCATGTGATCCTAATCAAGATTTTCTGCAAAACGTGCGTTGGGATAGATTTGTGCTTTTACAAATTTCTTTGTACCCATAACCTCTTTCCATTCATGTGATCCTAATCAAGATTTTCTACAAAACGTGCGTTGGGATAGATTTGTGCTTTTACAAATTTCTTCGTACCCATAACCTCTTTCCATTCATGTGATCCTAATCAAGATTTTCTGCAAAACGTGCTTTGGGATAGATTTGTGCTTTTACAAATTTCTTCGTACCCATAACCTCTTTCCATTCATGTGATCCTAATCAAGATTTTCTACAAAACGTGCGTTGGGATAGATTTGTGCTTTTACAAATTTCTTCGTACCCATAACCTCTTTCCATTCATGTGATCCTAATCAAGATTTTCCACAAAACGTGCGTTGGGATAGATTTGTGCTTTTACAAATTTCTTCGTACCCATAACCTCTTTCCATTCATGTGATCCTAATCAAGATTTTCTGCAAAACGTGCGTTGGGATAGATTTGTGCTATTACAAATTTCTTCGTACCTATAACCTCTTTCCATTCATGTGATCCTAATCAAGATTTTCTACAAAACGTGCGTGGGGATAGATTTGTGCTTTTACAAATTTCTTCGTACCCATAACCTCTTTCCATTCATGTGATCCTAATCAAGATTTTCTGCAAAACGTGCGTTGGGATAGATTTGTGCTATTACAAATTTCTTCGTACCTATAACCTCTTTCCATTCATGTGATCCTAATCAAGATTTTCTGCAAAACGTGCGTTGGGATAGATTTGTGCTTTTACAAATTTCTTCGTACCCATAACCTCTTTCCATTCATGTGATCCCAATCAAGATTTTCTACAAAACGTGCGTTGGGATAGATTTGTGCTTTTACAAATTTTTTCGTACCCATAACCTCTTTCCATTCATGTGATCCTAATCAAGATTTTCTACAAAACGTGCGTTGGGATAGGTTTGTGCTTTTACAAATTTCTTCGTACCCATAACCTCTTTCCATTCATGTGATCCTAATCAAGATTTTCTACAAAACGTGCGTTGGGATAGATTTGTGCTTTTACAAATTTCTTCGTACCCATAACCTCTTTCCATTCATGTGATCCTAATCAAGATTTTCTGCAAAACGTGCTTTGGGATAGATTTGTGCTTTTACAAATTTCTTCGTACCCATAACCTCTTTCCATTCATGTGATCCTAATCAAGATTTTCTGCAAAACGTGCGTTGGGATAGATTTGTGCTTTTACAAATTTCTTTGTACCCATAACCTCTTTCCATTCATGTGATCCTAATCAAGATTTTCTACAAAACGTGCGTTGGGATAGATTTGTGCTTTTACAAATTTCTTCGTACCCATAACCTCTTTCCATTCATGTGATCCTAATCAAGATTTTCTGCAAAACGTGCGATGGGATAGATTTGTGCTATTACAAATTTTTTCGTACCCATAATCTCTTTCCATTCATGTGATCCTAATCAAAATTTTCTACAAAACGTGCGTGGGGATAGATTTGTGCTTTTACAATTTTATTCGTACCCATAACCTCTTGCCATTCATATGATCCTAATCAAGATTTTTCCACAAAACGTGCGTTGGGATAGATTTGTGCTATTACAAATTTCTTCGTACCCATAACCTCTTTCCATTCATGTGATCCTAATCAAGATTTTCTGCAAAACGTGCGTTGGGATAGATTTGTGCTAATACAAATTCCTTCGTACCCATAACCTCTTTCCATTCATGTGATCCTAATCAAGATTTTCTGCAAAACGTGCGTTGGGATAGATTTGTGCTATTACAAATTTCTTCGTACCTATACCCTCTTTCCATTCATGTGATCCTAATCAAGATTTTCTACAAAACGTGCGTTGGGATAGATTTGTGCTTTTACAAATTTCTTCGTACCCATAACCTCTTTCCATTCATGTGATCCTAATCAAGATTTTCTACAAAACGTGCGTTGGAATAGATTTGTGCTTTTACAAATTTCTTCGTACCCATAACCTCTTTCCATTCATGTGATCCTAATCAAGATTTTCTGCAAAACGTGCGTTGGGATAGATTTGTGCTTTTACAAATTTCTTCGTACCCATAACCTCTTTCCATTCATGTGATCCTAATCAAGATTTTCTACAAAACGTGCGTTGGGATATATTTGTGCTTTTACAAATTTCTTCGTACCCATAACCTCTTTCCATTAATGTGATCCTAATCAAGAATTTCACCAAAACGTGCGTTGGGATAGATTTGTGCTTTTACAAATTTCTTCGTACCCATAACCTCTTTCCATTCATGTGATCCTAATCAAGATTTTCTGCGAAACGTGCGTTGGGATAGATTTGTGCTTTTACAAATTTCTTCGTACCCATAACCTCTTTCCATTCATGTGATCCTAATCAAGATTTTCTGCAAAACGTGCGTTGGGATAGATTTGTGCTTTTACAAATTTCTTCGTACCCATAACCTCTTTCCATTCATGTGATCCTAATCAAGATCTTCTGCAAAACGTGCGTTGGGATAGATTTGTGCTTTTACAAATTTCTTCGTACCCATAACCTCTTTCCATTCATGTGATCCTAATCAAGATTTTCTACAAAACGTGCGTTGGGATAGATTTATGCTTTTACAAATTTCTTCGTACCCATAACCTCTTTCCATTCATGTGATCCTAATCAAGATTTTCTACAAAACGTGCGTTGGGATTGATTTGTGCTTTTACAAATTTCTTCGTACCCATAACCTCTTTCCATTCATGTGATCCTAATTAAGATTTTCTACAAAACGTGCGTTGGGATAGATTTGTACTTTTACAAATTTCTTCGTACCCATAACCTCTTTCCATTCATGTGATCCTAATCAAGATTTTCTGCAAAACGTGCGTTAGGATAGATTTGTGCTTTTACAAATTTCTTCGTACCCATAACCTCTTTCCATTCATGTGATCCTAATCAAGATTTTCTACAAAACGTGCGTTGGGATAGGTTTGTGCTTTTACAAATTTCTTCGTACCCATAACCTCTTTCCATTCATGTGATCCTAATCAAGATTTTCTACAAAACGTGCGTTGGGATAGATTTGTGCTTTTACAAATTTCTTCGTAACCATAACCTCTTTCCATTCATGTGATCCTAATCAAGATTTTCTACAAAACGTGCGTTGGGATAGATTTGTGCTTTTACTAATTTCTTCGTACCCATAACCTCTTTCCATTCATGTGATCATAATCAAGATATTCTGCAAAACGTGCGTTGGGATAGATTTGTGCGTTTACAAATTTCTTCGTACCCATAACCTCTTTCCATTCATGTGATCCTAATCAAGATTTTCTGCAAAACGTGCGTTGGGATAGATTTGTGCTTTTACACATTTCTTCGTACCCATAACCTCTTTCCATTCATGTGATCCTAATCAAGATTTTCTGCAAAACGTACGTTGGGATAGATTTGTGCTTTTACAATTTTTTTCGTACCCATAACCTCTTTCCATTCATGTGATCCTAATCAAGATTTTCTACAAAACGTGCGTTGGGATAGATTTGTGCTTTTACAAATTTCTTGGTACCCATAACCTCTTTCCATTCATGTGATCCTAATCAAGATTTTCTACAAAACGTGCGTGGGAATAGATTTGTGCTATTACATATTTCTTCGTACCCATAACCTTTTTCCATTCATGTGATCCTAATCAAGATTTTCTGCAAAACGTGCGTTGGGATAGATTTGTGCTTTTACAAATTTCTTCGTACCCATAACCTCTTTCCATTCATGTGATCCTAATCAAGATTTTCTACAAAACGTGCGTTGGGATAGATTTGTGCTTTTACAAATTTCTTCGTACCCATAACCTCTTTCCATTCATGTGATCCTAATCAAGATTTTCTACAATACATGCGTGGGGATAGATATGTGCTTATACAAATTTCTTCGTACCCATAACCTCTTTCCATTCTTGTGATCCTAATCAAGATTTTCTACAAAACGTGCGTTGGGATAGATTTGTGCTATTACAAATTTCTTCGTACCCATAACCTCTTTCCATTCATGTGATCCTAATCAAGATTTTCTGCAAAACGTGCGTTGGGATAGATTTGTGCTATTACAAATTCCTTCGTACCCATAACCTCTTTCCATTCATGTGATCCTAATCAAGATTTTCTGCAAAACGTGCGTTGGGATAGATTTGTGCTGTTACAAATTTCTTCGTACCTATACCCTCTTTCCATTCATGAGATCCTAATCAAGATTTTATACAAAACGTGCGTGGGGATAGATTTGTGCTTTTACAATTTTTTTCGTACCCATAACCTCTTTCCATTCATGTGATCCTAATCAAGATTTTTCCACAAAACGTGCGTTGGGATAGATTTATGCTTTTAGAAACTTCTTCGTACCCATAACCTCTTTCCATTCATGTGATCCTAATCAAGATTTTCTGCAAAACGTGCGTTGGGATAAATTTGTGCTATTACAAATTCCTTCGTACCCATAACCTCTTTCCATTCATGTGATCCTAATCAAGATTTTCTGTAAAACGTGCGTGGGGATACATTTGTGCTTTTACAATTTTTTTCGTACCCATAACCTCTTTCCATTCATGTGATCCTAATCAAGATTTTTCCACAAAACGTGCGTTGGGATAGATTTGTACTTTTACAAATTTCTTCGTACCCATAACCTCTTTCCATTCATGTAATCTTAATTATGATTTTCTGCAAAACGTGCGATGGGATAGATTTGTGCTATTACAAATTTTTTCGTACCCATAATCTCTTTCCATTCATGTGATCCTAATCAAAATTTTCTACAAAACGTGCGTGGGGATAGATTTGTGCATTTACAATTTTATTCGTACCCATAACCTCTTTCCATTCATATGATCCTAATCAAGATTTTTCCACAAAACGTGCGTTGGGATAGATTTGTGCTATTACAAATTCCTTCGTACCCATAACCTCTTTCCATTCATGTGTTCCTAATCAAGATTTTCTGCAAAACGTGCGTTGGGATAGATTTGTGCTAATACAAATTCCTTCGTACCCATAACCTCTTTCCATTCATGTGATCCTAATCAAGATTTTCTGCAAAACGTGCGTTGGGATAGATTTGTGCTATTACAAATTTCTTCGTACCTATACCCTCTTTCCATTCATGTGATCCTAATCAAGATTTTCTACAAAACGTGCGTTGGGATAGATTTGTGCTTTTACAAATTTCTTCGTACCCATAACCTCTTTCCATTCATGTGATCCTAATCAAGATTTTCTACAAAACGTGCGTTGGGATAGATTTGTGCTTTTACAAATTTCTTCGTACCCATAACCTCTTTCCATTCATGTGATCCTAATCAAGATTTTCTGCAAAACGTGCGTTGGGATAGATTTGTGCTTTTACAAATTTCTTCGTACCCATAACCTCTTTCCATTCATGTGATCCTAATCAAGATTTTCTACAAAACGTGCGTTGGGATAGATTTGTGCTTTTACAAATTTCTTCGTACCCATAACCTCTTTCCATTAATGTGATCCTAATCAAGAATTTCTGCAAAACGTGCGTTGGGATAGATTTGTGCTTTTACAAATTTCTTCGTACCCATAACCTCTTTCCATTCATGTGATCCTAATCAAGATTTTCTGCGAAACGTGCGTTGGGATAGATTTGTGCTTTTACAAATTTCTTCGTACCCATAACCTCTTTCCATTCATGTGATCCTAATCAAGATTTTCTGCAAAACGTGCGTTGGGATAGATTTGTGCTTTTACAAATTTCTTCGTACCCATAACCTCTTTCCATTCATGTGATCCTAATCAAGATTTTCTGCAAAACGTGCGTTGGGATAGATTTGTGCTTTTACAAATTTCTTCGTACCCATAACCTCTTTCCATTCATGTGATCCTAATCAAGATTTTCTACAAAACGTGCGTTGGGATAGATTTATGCTTTTACAAATTTCTTCGTACCCATAACCTCTTTCCATTCATGTGATCCTAATCAAGATTTTCTACAAAACGTGCGTTGGGATTGATTTGTGCTTTTACAAATTTCTTCGTACCCATAACCTCTTTCCATTCATGTGATCCTAATTAAGATTTTCTACAAAACGTGCGTTGGGATAGATTTGTACTTTTACTAATTTCTTCGTACCCATAACCTCTTTCCATTCATGTGATCCTAATCAAGATTTTCTGCAAAACGTGCGTTAGGATAGATTTGTGCTTTTACAAATTTCTTCGTACCCATAACCTCTTTCCATTCATGTGATCCTAATCTAGATTTTCTACAAAACGTGCGTTGGGATAGATTTGTGCTTTTACAAATTTCTTCGTACCCATAACCTCTTTCCATTCATGTGATCCTAATCAAGATTTTCTACAAAACGTGCGTTGGGATAGGTTTGTGCTTTTACAAATTTCTTCGTACCCATAACCTCTTTCCATTCATGTGATCCTAATCAAGATTTTCTACAAAACGTGCGTTGGGATAGATTTGTGCTTTTACAAATTTCTTCGTAACCATAACCTCTTTCCATTCATGTGATCCTAATCAAGATTTTCTACAAAACGTGCGTTGGGATAGATTTGTGCTTTTACTAATTTCTTCGTACCCATAACCTCTTTCCATTCATGTGATCATAATCAAGATATTCTGCAAAACGTGCGTTGGGATAGATTTGTGCGTTTACAAATTTCTTCGTACCCATAACATCTTTCCATTCATGTGATCCTAATCAAGATTTTCTGCAAAACGTGCGTTGGGATAGATTTGTGCTTTTACACATTTCTTCGTACCCATAACCTCTTTCCATTCATGTGATCCTAATCAAGATTTTCTGCAAAACGTACGTTGGGATAGATTTGTGCTTTTACAATTTTTTTCGTACCCATAACCTCTTTCCATTCATGTGATCCTAATCAAGATTTTCTACAAAACGTGCGTTGGGATAGATTTGTGCTTTTACAAATTTCTTGGTACCCATAACCTCTTTCCATTCATGTGATCCTAATCAAGATTTTCTACAAAACGTGCGTGGGAATAGATTTGTGCTAGTACATATTTCTTCGTACCCATAACCTTTTTCCATTCATGTGATCCTAATCAAGATTTTCTGCAAAACGTGCGTTGGGATAGATTTGTGCTTTTACAAATTTCTTCGTACCCATAACCTCTTTCCATTCATGTGATCCTAATCAAGATTTTCTACAAAACGTGCGTTGGGATAGATTTGTGCTTTTACAAATTTCTTCGTACCCATAACCTCTTTCCATTCATGTGATCCTAATCAAGATTTTCTACAATACATGCGTGGGGATAGATATGTGCTTATACAAATTTCTTCGTACCCATAACCTCTTTCCATTCTTGTGATCCTAATCAAGATTTTCTACAAAACGTGCGTTGGGATAGATTTGTGCTATTACAAATTTCTTCGTACCCATAACCTCTTTCCATTCATGTGATCCTAATCAAGGTTTTCTGCAAAACGTGCGTTGGGATAGATTTGTGCTATTACAAATTCCTTCGTACCCATAACCTCTTTCCATTCATGTGATCCTAATCAAGATTTTCTGCAAAACGTGCGTTGGGATAGATTTGTGCTGTTACAAATTTCTTCGTACCTATACCCTCTTTCCATTCATGAGATCCTAATCAAGATTTTCTACAAAACGTGCGTGGGGATAGATTTGTGCTTTTACAATTTTTTTCGTACCCATAACCTCTTTCCATTCATGTGATCCTAATCAAGATTTTTCCACAAAACGTGCGTTGGGATAGATTTATGCTTTTAGAAACTTCTTCGTACCCATAACCTCTTTCCATTCATGTGATCCTAATCAAGATTTTCTGCAAAACGTGCGTTGGGATAAATTTGTGCTATTACAAATTCCTTCGTACCCATAACCTCTTTCCATTCATGTGATCCTAATCAAGATTTTCTGTAAAACGTGCGTGGGGATACATTTGTGCTTTTACAATTTTTTCGTAACCATAACCTCTTTCCATTCATGTGATCCTAATCAAGATTTTCTGCAAAACGTGCGTTGGGATAGATTTGTGCTATTACAAATTTCTTCGTACCCATAATCTCTTTCCATTCATGTGATCCTAATCAAAATTTTCTACAAAACGTGCGTTGGGATAGATTGGTGCTTTTACAAATTTCTTCGTACCCATAATCTCTTTTCATTCATGTGATCCTAATCAAGATTTTCTGCAAAACGTGCGTTTTGATAGATTTGTGCTTTTACAAATTCCTTCGTACCCATAACCTCTTTCCATTCATGTGATCCTAATCAAGATTTTCTGCAAAACGTTCGTTGGGATAGATTTGTGCTATTACAAATTTCTTCGTACCTATACCCTCTTTCCATTCATGTGATCCTAATCAAGATTATCTACAAAACGTGCGTGGGGATACATTTGTGCTTTTACAATTTTTTTCGTACCCATAACCTCTTTCCATTCATGTGATCCTAATCAAGATTTTTCCACAAAACGTGCGTTGGGATAGATTTGTACTTTTACAAATTTCTTCGTACCCATAACCTCTTTCCATTCATGTAATCTTAATTATGATTTTCTGCAAAACGTGCGATGGGATAGATTTGTGCTATTACAAATTTTTTCGTACCCATAATCTCTTTCCATTCATGTGATCCTAATCAAGATTTTCTGTAAAACGTGCGTGGGGATACATTTGTGCATTTACAATTTTATTCGTACCCATAACCTCTTTCCATTCATATGATCCTAATCAAGATTTTTCCACAAAACGTGCGTTGGGATAGATTTGTGCTATTACAAATTTCTTCGTACCCATAACCTTTTTCCATTCATGTGATCCTAATCAAGATTATCTACAAAACGTGCGTGGGGATACATTTGTGCTTTTACAATTTTTTTCGTACCCATAACCTCTTTCCATTCATGTGATCCTAATCAAGATTTTTCCACAAAACGTGCGTTGGGATAGATTTGTACTTTTACAAATTTCTTCGTACCCATAACCTCTTTCCATTCATGTAATCTTAATTATGATTTTCTGCAAAACGTGCGATGGGATAGATTTGTGCTATTACAAATTTTTTCGTACCCATAACCTCTTTCCATTCATGTGATCCTAATCAAGATTTTCTGTAAAACGTGCGTGGGGATACATTTGTGCATTTACAATTTTATTCGTACCCATAACCTCTTTCCATTCATATGATCCTAATCAAGATTTTTCCACAAAACGTGCGTTGGGATAGATTTGTGCTATTACAAATTTCTTCGTACCCATAACCTTTTTCCATTCATGTGATCCTAATCAAGATTTTCTGCAAAACGTGCGTTGGGATAGATTTGTGCTAATACAAATTCCTTCGTACCCATAACCTCTTTCCATTCATGTGATCCTAATCAAGATTTTCTGCAAAACGTGCGTTGGGATAGATTTGTGCTATTACAAATTTCTTCGTACCTATACCCTCTTTCCATTCATGTGATCCTAATCAAGATTTTCTACAAACCGTGCGTGGGGATACATTTGCGCTTTTACAATTTTTTTCGTACCCATAACCTCTTTCCATTCATGTGATCCTAATCAAGATTTTTCCACAAAACGTGCGTTGGGATAGATTTGTACTTTTACAAATTTCTTCGTACCCATAACCTCTTTTCATTCATGTGATCCTAATCAAGATTTTCTACAAAACGTGCGTTGGGATAGATTTGTGCTTTTACAATTCTTTTCGTACCCATAACCTCCTTCCATTCATGTGATCCTAATCAAGATTTTTCCACAAAACGTGAGTTGGGATAGATTTGTGCTTTTACAAATTTCTTCGTACCCATAACCTCTTTCCATTCATGTGATCCTAATCAAGATTTTCTGCAAAACGTGCGTTGGGATTAATTTGTGCTTTTACAAATTTCTTCGTACCCATAACCTATTTCCATTCATGTGATCCTAATAAAGATTTTCTACAAAACGTGCGTTGGGATAGATTTGTGCTTTTACAATTCTTTTCGTACCCATAACCTCCTTCCATTCATGTGATCCTAATCAAGATTTTTCCACAAAACGTGAGTTGGGATAGATTTGTGCTTTTACAAATTTCTTCGTACCCATAACCTCTTTCCATTCATGTGATCCTAATCAAGATTTTCTGCAAAACGTGCGTTGGGATTAATTTGTGCTTTTACAAATTTCTTCGTACCCATAACCTATTTCCATTCATGTGATCCTAATAAAGATTTTCTACAAAACGTGCGTTGGGATAGATTTGTGATTTTACAATTCTTTTCGTACCCATAACCTCCTTCCATTCATGTGATCCTAATCAAGATTTTTCCACAAAACGTGAGTTGGGATAGATTTGTGCTTTTACAAATTTCTTCGTACCCATAACCTCTTTCCATTCATGTGATCCTAATCAAGATTTTCTACAAAACGTGCGTTGGGATAGATTTGTGCTTTTACAAATTTCTTCGTACCCATAACCTCTTTCCATTCATGTGATCCTAATCAAGATTTTCTACAAAACGTGCGTTGGGATAGGTTTGTGCTTTTACAAATTTCTTCGTACCCATAACCTCTTTCCATTCATGTGATCCTAATCAAGATTTTCTGCAAAACGTGCGTTGGGATAGATTTGTGCTATTACAAATTTCTTCGTACCTATAACCTCTTTCCATTCATGTGATCCTAATCAAGATTTTCTGCAAAACGTGCGTTGGGATAGATTTGTGCTTTTACAAATTTCTTCGTACCCATAACCTCTTTCCATTCATGTGATCCTAATCAAGATTTTCTGCAAAACGTGCGTTGGGATAGATTTGTGCTTTTACAAATTTCTTCGTACCCATAACCTCTTTCCATTCATGTGATCCTAATCAAGATTTTCTACAAAACGTGCGTTGGGATAGATTTGTGCTTTTACAAATTTCTTCGTACCCATAACCTCTTTCCATTCATGTGATCCTAATCAAGATTTTCCACAAAACGTGCGTTGGGATAGATTTGTGCTTTTACAAATTTCTTCGTACCCATAACCTCTTTCCATTCATGTGATCCTAATCAAGATTTTCTGCAAAACGTGCGTTGGGATAGATTTGTGCTATTACAAATTTCTTCGTACCTATAACCTCTTTCCATTCATGTGATCCTAATCAAGATTTTCTACAAAACGTGCGTGGGGATAGATTTGTGCTTTTACAATTCTTTTCGTACCCATAACCTCCTTCCATTCATGTGATCCTAATCAAGATTTTTCCACAAAACGTGCGTTGGGATAGATTTGTGCTTTTACAAATTTCTTCGTACCCATAACCTCTTTCCATTCATGTGATCCTAATCAAGATTTTCTGCAAAACGTGCGTTGGGATAGATTTGTGCTTTTACAAATTTCTTCGTACCCATAACCTCTTTCCATTCATGTGATCCCAATCAAGATTTTCTACAAAACGTGCGTTGGGATAGATTTGTGCTTTTACAAATTTTTTCGTACCCATAACCTCTTTCCATTCATGTGATCCTAATCAAGATTTTCTACAAAACGTGCGTTGGGATAGGTTTGTGCTTTTACAAATTTCTTCGTACCCATAACCTCTTTCCATTCATGTGATCCTAATCAAGATTTTCTACAAAACGTGCGTTGGGATAGATTTGTGCTTTTACAAATTTCTTCGTACCCATAACCTCTTTCCATTCATGTGATCCTAATCAAGATTTTCTGCAAAACGTGCTTTGGGATAGATTTGTGCTTTTACAAATTTCTTCGTACCCATAACCTCTTTCCATTCATGTGATCCTAATCAAGATTTTCTGCAAAACGTGCGTTGGGATAGATTTGTGCTTTTACAAATTTCTTTGTACCCATAACCTCTTTCCATTCATGTGATCCTAATCAAGATTTTCTACAAAACGTGCGTTGGGATAGATTTGTGCTTTTACAAATTTCTTCGTACCCATAACCTCTTTCCATTCATGTGATCCTAATCAAGATTTTCTGCAAAACGTGCTTTGGGATAGATTTGTGCTTTTACAAATTTCTTCGTACCCATAACCTCTTTCCATTCATGTGATCCTAATCAAGATTTTCTACAAAACGTGCGTTGGGATAGATTTGTGCTTTTACAAATTTCTTCGTACCCATAACCTCTTTCCATTCATGTGATCCTAATCAAGATTTTCTACAAAACGTGCGTTGGGATAGATTTGTGCTTTTACAAATTTCTTCGTACCCATAACCTCTTTCCATTCATGTGATCCTAATCAAGATTTTCCACAAAACGTGCGTTGGGATAGATTTGTGCTTTTACAAATTTCTTCGTACCCATAACCTCTTTCCATTCATGTGATCCTAATCAAGATTTTCTGCAAAACGTGCGTTGGGATAGATTTGTGCTATTACAAATTTCTTCGTACCTATAACCTCTTTCCATTCATGTGATCCTAATCAAGATTTTCTACAAAACGTGCGTGGGGATAGATTTGTGCTTTTACAATTGTTTTCGTACCCATAACCTCCTTCCATTCATGTGATACTAATCAAGATTTTTCCACAAAACGTGCGTTGGGATAGATTTGTGCTTTTACAAATTTCTTCGTACCCATAACCTCTTTCCATTCATGTGATCCTAATCAAGATTTTCTGCAAAACGTGCATTGGGATAGATTTGTGCTTTTACAAATTTCTTCGTACCCATAACCTCTTTCCATTCATGTGATCCTAATCAAGATTTTCTACAAAACGTGCGTTGGGATAGGTTTGTGCTTTTACAAATTTCTTCGTACCCATAACCTCTTTCCATTCATGTGATCCTAATCAAGATTTTCTACAAAACGTGTGTTGGGATAGATTTGTGCTTTTACAAATTTCTTCGTACCCATAACCTCTTTCCATTCATGTGATCCTAATCAAGATTTTCTGCAAAACGTGCTTTGGGATAGATTTGTGCTTTTACAAATTTCTTCGTACCCATAACCTCTTTCCATTCATGTGATCCTAATCAAGATTTTCTAGAAAACGTGCGTGGGGATAGATTTGTGCTATTAGAAATTTCTTCGTACCCATAACCTCTTTCCATTCATGTGATCCTAATCAAGATTTTCTGCAAAACGTGCGTTAGGATAGATTTGTGCTATTACAAATTTCTTCGTACCCATAACCTCTTTCCATTCATGTGATCCTAATCAAGATTTTCTAGAAAATGTGCGTGGGGATAGATTTGTACTTTTACAATTTTTTTTCGTACCCATAACCTCTTTCCATTCATGTGATCCTAATCAAGATTTTTCCACAAAACGTGCGTTGGGATAGATTTGTGCTTTTACAAATTTCTTCGTACCCATAACCTCTTTCCATTCATGTGATCCTAATCAAGATTTTCTACAAAACGTGCGTTGGGATAGATTTGTGCTATTACAAATTTCTTCGTACTCATAACCTCTTTCCATTCATGTGATCCTAATCAAGATTTTCTACAAAACGTGCGTGGGGATAGATTTGTGCTTTTACAAATTTCTTCGTACACATAACCTCTTTCCATTCATGTGATCCTAATCAAGATTTTCTGCAAAACGTGCGTTAGGATAGATTTGTGCTATTACAAATTTCTTCGTACCCATAACCTCTTTCCATTCATGTGATCCTAATCAAGATTTTCTAGAAAATGTGCGTGGGGATAGATTTGTGCTTTTACAATTTTTTTCGTACCCATAACCTCTTTCCATTCATGTGATCCTAATCAAGATTTTCTGCAAAACGTGCGTTAGGATAGATTTGTGCTATTACAAATTTCTTCGTACCCATAACCTCTTTCCATTCATGTGATCCTAATCAAGATTTTCTACAAAACGTGCGTTGGGATAGATTTGTGCTATTACAAATTTCTTCGTACCCATAACCTCTTTCCATTCATGTGATCCTAATCAAGATTTTCTACAAAACGTGCGTGGGGATAGATTTGTGCTTTTACAAATTTCTTCGTACACATAACCTCTTTCCATTCATGTGATCCTAATCAAGATTTTCTGCAAAACGTGCGTTAGGATAGATTTGTGCTATTACAAATTTCTTCGTACCCATAACCTCTTTCCATTCAAGTGATCCTAATCAAGATTTTCTACAAAACGTGCATGGGGATAGATTTGTGCTATTACAAATTTCTTCGTACCTATAACCTCTTTCCATTCATGTGATCCTAATCAAAATTTTCTAGAAAATGTGCGTTAGGATAGATTTGTGCTTTTACAAATTTCTTCGTACCCATAACCTCTTTCCATTCATGTGATCCTAATCAAGATTTTCTGCAAAACGTGCGTTGGGATAGATTTGTGCTTTTACAAATTTCTTCGTACCCATAACCTCTTTCCATTCATGTGATCCTAATCAAGATTTTCTGCAAAACGTGCGTTGGGATAGATTTGTGCTTTTACAAATTTCTTCGTACCCATAACCTCTTTCCATTCATGTTATCCTAATCAAGATTTTCTGCAAAACGTGCGTTGGGATAGATTTGTGCTTTTACAAATTTCTTCGTACCCATAACCTCTTTCCATTCATGTGATCCTAATCAAGATTTTCTGCAAAACGTGCGTTGGGATAGATTTGTGCTTTTACAAATTTCTTCGTACCCATAACCTCTTTCCATTCATGTGATCCTAATCAAGATTTTCTACAAAAACGTGCGTTGGGATAGATTTGTGCTTTTACAAATTTCTTCGTACCCATAACCTCTTTCCATTCATGTGATCCTAATCAAGATTTTCCACAAAACGTGCGTTGGGATAGATTTGTGCTTTTACAAATTTCTTCGTACCCATAACCTCTTTCCATTCATGTGATCCTAATCAAGATTTTCTGCAAAACGTGCGTTGGGATAGATTTGTGCTATTACAAATTTCTTCGTACCTATAACCTCTTTCCATTCATGTGATCCTAATCAAGATTTTCTACAAAACGTGCGTGGGGATAGATTTGTGCTTTTACAATTCTTTTCGTACCCATAACCTCCTTCCATTCATGTGATCCTAATCAAGATTTTTCCACAAAACGTGCGTTGGGATAGATTTGTGCTTTTACAAATTTCTTCGTACCCATAACCTCTTTCCATTCATGTGATCCTAATCAAGATTTTCTGCAAAACGTGCGTTGGGATAGATTTGTGCTTTTACAAATTTCTTCGTACCCATAACCTCTTTCCATTCATGTGATCCCAATCAAGATTTTCTACAAAACGTGCGTTGGGATAGATTTGTGCTTTTACAAATTTTTTCGTACCCATAACCTCTTTCCATTCATGTGATCCTAATCAAGATTTTCTACAAAACGTGCGTTGGGATAGGTTTGTGCTTTTACAAATTTCTTCGTACCCATAACCTCTTTCCATTCATGTGATCCTAATCAAGATTTTCTACAAAACGTGCGTTGGGATAGATTTGTGCTTTTACAAATTTCTTCGTACCCATAACCTCTTTCCATTCATGTGATCCTAATCAAGATTTTCTGCAAAACGTGCTTTGGGATAGATTTGTGCTTTTACAAATTTCTTCGTACCCATAACCTCTTTCCATTCATGTGATCCTAATCAAGATTTTCTGCAAAACGTGCGTTGGGATAGATTTGTGCTTTTACAAATTTCTTCGTACCCATAACCTCTTTCCATTCATGTGATCCTAATCAAGATTTTCTACAAAACGTGCGTTGGGATAGATTTGTGCTATTACAAATTTCTTCGTACTCATAACCTCTTTCCATTCATGTGATCCTAATCAAGATTTTCTACAAAACGTGCGTGGGGATAGATTTGTGCTTTTACAAATTTCTTCGTACACATAACCTCTTTCCATTCATGTGATCCTAATCAAGATTTTCTGCAAAACGTGCGTTAGGATAGATTTGTGCTATTACAAATTTCTTCGTACCCATTACCTCTTTCCATTCATGTGATCCTAATCAAGATTTTCTAGAAAATGTGCGTGGGGATAGATTTGTGCTTTTACAATTTTTTTCGTACCCATAACCTCTTTCCATTCATGTGATCCTAATCAAGATTTTCTGCAAAACGTGCGTTAGGATAGATTTGTGCTATTACAAATTTCTTCGTACCCATAACCTCTTTCCATTCATGTGATCCTAATCAAGATTTTCTACAAAACGTGCGTTGGGATAGATTTGTGCTATTACAAATTTCTTCGTACCCATAACCTCTTTCCATTCATGTGATCCTAATCAAGATTTTCTACAAAACGTGCGTGGGGATAGATTTGTGCTTTTACAAATTTCTTCGTACACATAACCTCTTTCCATTCATGTGATCCTAATCAAGATTTTCTGCAAAACGTGCGTTAGGATAGATTTGTGCTATTACAAATTTATTCGTACCCATAACCTCTTTCCATTCAAGTGATCCTAATCAAGATTTTCTACAAAACGTGCATGGGGATAGATTTGTGCTATTACAAATTTCTTCGTACCTATAACCTCTTTCCATTCATGTGATCCTAATCAAAATTTTCTAGAAAATGTGCGTTAGGATAGATTTGTGCTTTTACAAATTTCTTCGTACCCATAACCTCTTTCCATTCATGTGATCCTAATCAAGATTTTCTGCAAAACGTGCGTTGGGATAGATTTGTGCTTTTACAAATTTCTTCGTACCCATAACCTCTTTCCATTCATGTGATCCTAATCAAGATTTTCTGCAAAACGTGCGTTGGGATAGATTTGTGCTTTTACAAATTTCTTCGTACCCATAACCTCTTTCCATTCATGTTATCCTAATCAAGATTTTCTGCAAAACGTGCGTTGGGATAGATTTGTGCTTTTACAAATTTCTTCGTACCCATAACCTCTTTCCATTCATGTGATCCTAATCAAGATTTTCTGCAAAACGTGCGTTGGGATAGATTTGTGCTTTTACAAATTTCTTCGTACCCATAACCTCTTTCCATTCATGTGATCCTAATCAAGATTTTCTACAAAAACGTGCGTTGGGATAGATTTGTGCTTTTACAAATTTCTTCGTACCCATAACCTCTTTCCATTCATGTGATCCTAATCAAGATTTTCCACAAAACGTGCGTTGGGATAGATTTGTGCTTTTACAAATTTCTTCGTACCCATAACCTCTTTCCATTCATGTGATCCTAATCAAGATTTTCTGCAAAACGTGCGTTGGGATAGATTTGTGCTATTACAAATTTCTTCGTACCTATAACCTCTTTCCATTCATGTGATCCTAATCAAGATTTTCTACAAAACGTGCGTGGGGATAGATTTGTGCTTTTACAATTCTTTTCGTACCCATAACCTCCTTCCATTCATGTGATCCTAATCAAGATTTTTCCACAAAACGTGCGTTGGGATAGATTTGTGCTTTTACAAATTTCTTCGTACCCATAACCTCTTTCCATTCATGTGATCCTAATCAAGATTTTCTGCAAAACGTGCGTTGGGATAGATTTGTGCTTTTACAAATTTCTTCGTACCCATAACCTCTTTCCATTCATGTGATCCCAATCAAGATTTTCTACAAAACGTGCGTTGGGATAGATTTGTGCTTTTACAAATTTTTTCGTACCCATAACCTCTTTCCATTCATGTGATCCTAATCAAGATTTTCTACAAAACGTGCGTTGGGATAGGTTTGTGCTTTTACAAATTTCTTCGTACCCATAACCTCTTTCCATTCATGTGATCCTAATCAAGATTTTCTACAAAACGTGCGTTGGGATAGATTTGTGCTTTTACAAATTTCTTCGTACCCATAACCTCTTTCCATTCATGTGATCCTAATCAAGATTTTCTGCAAAACGTGCTTTGGGATAGATTTGTGCTTTTACAAATTTCTTCGTACCCATAACCTCTTTCCATTCATGTGATCCTAATCAAGATTTTCTGCAAAACGTGCGTTGGGATAGATTTGTGCTTTTACAAATTTCTTTGTACCCATAACCTCTTTCCATTCATGTGATCCTAATCAAGATTTTCTACAAAACGTGCGTTGGGATAGATTTGTGCTTTTACAAATTTCTTCGTACCCATAACCTCTTTCCATTCATGTGATCCTAATCAAGATTTTCTGCAAAACGTGCTTTGGGATAGATTTGTGCTTTTACAAATTTATTCGTACCCATAACCTCTTTCCATTCATGTGATCCTAATCAAGATTTTCTGCAAAACGTGCGTTGGGATAGATTTGTGCTTTTACAAATTTCTTCGTACCCATAACCTCTTTCCATTCATGTGATCCTAATCAAGATTTTCTACAAAACGTGCGTTGGGATAGATTTGTGCTTTTACAAATTTCTTCGTACCCATAACCTCTTTCCATTCATGTGATCCTAATCAAGATTTTCCACAAAACGTGCGTTGGGATAGATTTGTGCTTTTACAAATTTCTTCGTACCCATAACCTCTTTCCATTCATGTGATCCTAATCAAGATTTTCTGCAAAACGTGCGTTGGGATAGATTTGTGCTATTACAAATTTCTTCGTACCTATAACCTCTTTCCATTCATGTGATCCTAATCAAGATTTTCTACAAAACGTGCGTGGGGATAGATTTGTGCTTTTACAATTGTTTTCGTACCCATAACCTCCTTCCATTCATGTGATACTAATCAAGATTTTTCCACAAAACGTGCGTTGGGATAGATTTGTGCTTTTACAAATTTCTTCGTACCCATAACCTCTTTCCATTCATGTGATCCTAATCAAGATTTTCTGCAAAACGTGCATTGGGATAGATTTGTGCTTTTACAAATTTCTTCGTACCCATAACCTCTTTCCATTCATGTGATCCTAATCAAGATTTTCTACAAAACGTGCGTTGGGATAGGTTTGTGCTTTTACAAATTTCTTCGTACCCATAACCTCTTTCCATTCATGTGATCCTAATCAAGATTTTGTACAAAACGTGTGTTGGGATAGATTTGTGCTTTTACAAATTTCTTCGTACCCATAACCTCTTTCCATTCATGTGATCCTAATCAAGATTTTCTGCAAAACGTGCTTTGGGATAGATTTGTGCTTTTACAAATTTCTTCGTACCCATAACCTCTTTCCATTCATGTGATCCTAATCAAGATTTTCTAGAAAACGTGCGTGGGGATAGATTTGTGCTTTTACAACTTTTTTCGTACCCATAACCTCTTTCCATTCATGTGATCCTAATCAAGATTTTCTGCAAAACGTGCGTTAGGATAGATTTGTGCTATTACAAATTTCTTCGTACCCATAACCTCTTTCCATTCATGTGATCCTAATCAAGATTTTCTAGAAAATGTGCGTGGGGATAGATTTGTACTTTTACAATTTTTTTTCGTACCTATAACCTCTTTCCATTCATGTGATCCTAATCAAGATTTTCTGCAAAACGTGCGTTAGGATAGATTTGTGCTATTACAAATTTCTTCGTACCCATAACCTCTTTCCATTCATGTGATCCTAATCAAAATTTTCTAGAAAATGTGCGTGGGGATAGATTTGTGCTTTTACAATTTTTTTTCGTACCCATAACCTCTTTCCGATCATGTGATCCTAATCAAGATTTTTCCACAAAACGTGCGTTGGGATAGATTTGTGCTTTTACAAATTTCTTCGTACCCATAACCTCTTTCCATTCATGTGATCCTAATCAAGATTTTCTACAAAACGTGCGTTGGGATAGATTTGTGCTATTACAAATTTCTTCGTACCCATAACCTCTTTCCATTCATGTGATCCTAATCAAGATTTTCTACAAAACGTGCGTGGGGATAGATTTGTGCTTTTACAAATTTCTTCGTACACATAACCTCTTTCCATTCATGTGATCCTAATCAAGATTTTCTGCAAAACGTGCGTTAGGATAGATTTGTGCTATTACAAATTTCTTCGTACACATAACCCCTTTCCATTCATGTGATCCTAATCAAGATTTTCTGCAAAACGTGCGTTAGGATAGATTTGTGCTTTTACAAATTTCTTCGTACACATAACCTCTTTCCATTCATGTGATCCTAATCAAGATTTTCTACAAAACGTGCATGGGGATAGATTTGTGCTATTACAAATTTCTTCGTACCCATAACCTCTTTCCATTCATACAATTTTTTTCGTACCCATAACCTCTTTCCATTCATGTGATCCTAATCAAGATTTTCTGCAAAACGTGCGTTAGGATAGATTTGTGCTATTACAAATTTCTTCGTACCCATAACCTCTTTCCATTCATGTGATCTTAATCAAGATTTTCTAGAAAATGTGCGTGGGGATAGATTTGTGCTTTTACAATTTTTTTCGTACCCATAACCTCTTTCCATTCATGTGATCCTAATCAAGATTTTTCCACAAAACGTGCGTTGGGATAGATTTGTGCTTTTACAAATTTCTTCGTACCCATAACCTCTTTCCATTCATGTGATCCTAATCAAGATTTTCTGCAAAACGTGCGTTAGGATAGATTTGTGCTTTTACAAATTTCTTCGTACCCATAACCTCTTTCCATTCATGTGATCCTAATCAAGATTTTCTACAAAACGTGCATGGGGATAGATTTGTGCTATTACAAATTTCTTCGTACCCATAACCTCTTTCCATTCGTGTGATCCTAATCCAGATTTTCTAGAAAACGTGCGTGGGGATAGATTTGTGCTTTTGCAATTTTTTTCGTACCCATAACCTCTTTCCATTCATGTGATCCTAATCAAGATTTTCTGCAAAACGTGCGTTAGGATAGATTTGTGCTATTACAAATTTCTTCGTACCCATAACCTCTTTCCATTCATGTGATCCTAATCAAGATTTTCTAGAAAACGTGCGTGGGGATAGATTTGTGCTTTTACAATTTTTTTCGTACCCATAACCTCTTTCCATTCATGTGATCCTAATCAAGATTTTTTACAAAACTTGCGTTGGGATAGATTTGTGCTTTTACAAATTTCTTCGTACCTATAACCTCTTTCCATTCATGTGATCCTAATCAAGATATTCTACAAAACGTGCGTGGGGATAGATTTGTGCTTTCACAAATTTCTTCGTACCCCTAACCTATTTCCATTCATGTGATCCTAATCAAGCTTTTCTACACAACGTGCGTTGGGATAGATTTGTGCTTTTACAAATTTCTTCGTACCCATAACCTCTTTCCATTCATGTGATCCTAATCAAGATTTTCTGCAAAACGTCCGTTAGGATAGATTTGTGCTATTACAAATTTCTTCGTACCTATAACCTCTTTCCATTCATGTGATCCTAATCAAAATTTTCTAGAAAATGTGCGTGGGGATAGATTTGTGCTATTACAAATTTCTTCGTACCCATAACCTCTTTCCATTCATGTGATCCTAATCAAGATTTTCTACAAAACGTGCGTGGGGATAGATTTGTGCTTTTACAAATTTCTTCGTACACATAACCTCTTTCCATTCATGTGATCCTAATCAAGATTTTCTGCAAAACGTGCGTTAGGATAGATTTGTGCTATTACAAATTTCTTCGTACCCATAACCTCTTTCCATTCATGTGATCCTAATCAAGATTTTCTACAAAACGTGCATGGGGATAGATTTGTGCTATTACAAATTTCTTCGTACCTATAACCTCTTTCCATTCATGTGATCCTAATCAAAATTTTCTAGAAAATGTGCGTTAGGATAGATTTGTGCTTTTACAAATTTCTTCGTACCCATAACCTCTTTCCATTCATGTGATCCTAATCAAAATTTTCTAGAAAATGTGCGTTAGGATAGATTTGTGCTTTTACAAATTTCTTCGTACCCATAACCTCTTTCCATTCATGTGATCCTAATCAAGATCTTCTGCAAAACGTGCGTTGGGATAGATTTGTGCTTTTACAAATTTCTTCGTACCCATAACCTCTTTCCATTCATGTTATCCTAATCAAGATTTTCTGCAAAACGTGCGTTGGGATAGATTTGTGCTTTTACAAATTTCTTCGTACCCATAACCTCTTTCCATTCATGTGATCCTAATCAAGATTTTCTGCAAAACGTGCGTTGGGATAGATTTGTGCTTTTACAAATTTCTTCGTACCCATAACCTCTTTCCATTCATGTGATCCTAATCAAGATTTTCTACAAAAACGTGCGTTGGGATAGATTTGTGCTTTTACAAATTTCTTCGTACCCATAACCTCTTTCCATTCATGTGATCCTAATCAAGATTTTCCACAAAACGTGCGTTGGGATAGATTTGTGCTTTTACAAATTTCTTCGTACCCATAACCTCTTTCCATTCATGTGATCCTAATCAAGATTTTCTGCAAAACGTGCGTTGGGATAGATTTGTGCTATTACAAATTTCTTCGTACCTATAACCTCTTTCCATTCATGTGATCCTAATCAAGATTTTCTACAAAACGTGCGTGGGGATAGATTTGTGCTTTTACAATTCTTTTCGTACCCATAACCTCCTTCCATTCATGTGATCCTAATCAAGATTTTTCCACAAAACGTGCGTTGGGATAGATTTGTGCTTTTACAAATTTCTTCGTACCCATAACCTCTTTCCATTCATGTGATCCTAATCAAGATTTTCTGCAAAACGTGCGTTGGGATAGATTTGTGCTTTTACAAATTTCTTCGTACCCATAACCTCTTTCCATTCATGTGATCCCAATCAAGATTTTCTACAAAACGTGCGTTGGGATAGATTTGTGCTTTTACAAATTTTTTCGTACCCATAACCTCTTTCCATTCATGTGATCCTAATCAAGATTTTCTACAAAACGTGCGTTGGGATAGGTTTGTGCTTTTACAAATTTCTTCGTACCCATAACCTCTTTCCATTCATGTGATCCTAATCAAGATTTTCTACAAAACGTGCGTTGGGATAGATTTGTGCTATTACAAATTTCTTCGTACCCATAACCTCTTTCCATTCATGTGATCCTAATCAAGATTTTCTGCAAAACGTGCTTTGGGATAGATTTGTGCTTTTACAAATTTCTTCGTACCCATAACCTCTTTCCATTCATGTGATCCTAATCAAGATTTTCTGCAAAACGTGCGTTGGGATAGATTTGTGCTTTTACAAATTTCTTTGTACCCATAACCTCTTTCCATTCATGTGATCCTAATCAAGATTTTCTACAAAACGTGCGTTGGGATAGATTTGTGCTTTTACAAATTTCTTCGTACCCATAACCTCTTTCCATTCATGTGATCCTAATCAAGATTTTCTGCAAAACGTGCTTTGGGATAGATTTGTGCTTTTACAAATTTCTTCGTACCCATAACCTCTTTCCATTCATGTGATCCTAATCAAGATTTTCTGCAAAACGTGCGTTGGGATAGATTTGTGCTTTTACAAATTTCTTCGTACCCATAACCTCTTTCCATTCATGTGATCCTAATCAAGATTTTCTACAAAACGTGCGTTGGGATAGATTTGTGCTTTTACAAATTTCTTCGTACCCATAACCTCTTTCCATTCATGTGATCCTAATCAAGATTTTCCACAAAACGTGCGTTGGGATAGATTTGTGCTTTTACAAATTTCTTCGTACCCATAACCTCTTTCCATTCATGTGATCCTAATCAAGATTTTCTGCAAAACGTGCGTTGGGATAGATTTGTGCTATTACAAATTTCTTCGTACCTATAACCTCTTTCCATTCATGTGATCCTAATCAAGATTTTCTACAAAACGTGCGTGGGGATAGATTTGTGCTTTTACAATTGTTTTCGTACCCATAACCTCCTTCCATTCATGTGATACTAATCAAGATTTTTCCACAAAACGTGCGTTGGGATAGATTTGTGCTTTTACAAATTTCTTCGTACCCATAACCTCTTTCCATTCATGTGATCCTAATCAAGATTTTCTGCAAAACGTGCATTGGGATAGATTTGTGCTTTTACAAATTTCTTCGTACCCATAACCTCTTTCCATTCATGTGATCCTAATCAAGATTTTCTACAAAACGTGCGTTGGGATAGGTTTGTGCTTTTACAAATTTCTTCGTACCCATAACCTCTTTCCATTCATGTGATCCTAATCAAGATTTTCTACAAAACGTGTGTTGGGATAGATTTGTGCTTTTACAAATTTCTTCGTACCCATAACCTCTTTCCATTCATGTGATCCTAATCAAGATTTTCTGCAAAACGTGCTTTGGGATAGATTTGTGCTTTTACAAATTTCTTCGTACCCATAACCTCTTTCCATTCATGTGATCCTAATCAAGATTTTCTAGAAAACGTGCGTGGGGATAGATTTGTGCTTTTACAACTTTTTTCGTACCCATAACCTCTTTCCATTCATGTGATCCTAATCAAGATTTTCTGCAAAACGTGCGTTAGGATAGATTTGTGCTATTACAAATTTCTTCGTACCCATAACCTCTTTCCATTCATGTGATCCTAATCAAGATTTTCTAGAAAATGTGCGTGGGGATAGATTTGTACTTTTACAATTTTTTTTCGTACCCATAACCTCTTTCCATTCATGTGATCCTAATCAAGATTTTTCCACAAAACGTGCGTTGGGATAGATTTGTGCTTTTACAAATTTCTTCGTACCCATAACCTCTTTCCATTGATGTGATCCTAATCAAGATTTTCTACAAAACGTGCGTTGGGATAGATTTGTGCTATTACAAATTTCTTCGTACCCATAACCTCTTTCCATTCATGTGATCCTAATCAAGATTTTCTACAAAACGTGCGTGGGGATAGATTTGTGCTTTTACAAATTTCTTCGTACACATAACCTCTTTCCATTCATGTGATCCTAATCAAGATTTTCTGCAAAACGTGCGTTAGGATAGATTTGTGCTATTACAAATTTCTTCGTACCCATAACCTCTTTCCATTCATGTGATCCTAATCAAGATTTTCTAGAAAATGTGCGTGGGGATAGATTTGTGCTTTTACAATTTTTTTCGTACCCATAACCTCTTTCCATTCATGTGATCCTAATCAAGATTTTCTGCAAAACGTGCGTTAGGATAGATTTGTGCTATTACAAATTTCTTCGTACCCATAACCTCTTTCCATTCATGTGATCCTAATCAAGATTTTCTACAAAACGTGCGTTGGGATAGATTTGTGCTATTACAAATTTCTTCGTACCCATAACCTCTTTCCATTCATGTGATCCTAATCAAGATTTTCTACAAAACGTGCGTGGGGATAGATTTGTGCTTTTACAAATTTCTTCGTACACATAACCTCTTTCATTCATGTGATCCTAATCAAGATTTTCTGCAAAACGTGCGTTAGGATAGATTTGTGCTATTACAAATTTCTTCGTACCCATAACCTCTTTCCATTCATGTGATCCTAATCAAGATTTTCTACAAAACGTGCATGGGGATAGATTTGTGCTATTACAAATTTCTTCGTACCTATAACCTCTTTCCATTCATGTGATCCTAATCAAAATTTTCTAGAAAATGTGCGTGGTGATAGATTTGTGCTTTTACAATTTTTTTTCGTACCTATAACCTCTTTCCATTCATGTGATCCTAATCAAGATTTTCTGCAAAACGTGCGTTAGGATAGATTTGTGCTATTACAAATTTCTTCGTACCCATAACCTCTTTCCATTCATGTGATCCTAATCAAAATTTTCTAGAAAATGTGCGTGGGGATAGATTTGTGCTTTTACAATTTTTTTTCGTACCCATAACCTCTTTCCGATCATGTGATCCTAATCAAGATTTTTCCACAAAACGTGCGTTGGGATAGATTTGTGCTTTTACAAATTTCTTCGTACCCATAACCTCTTTCCATTCATGTGATCCTAATCAAGATTTTCTACAAAACGTTCGTTGGGATAGATTTGTGCTATTACAAATTTCTTCGTACCCATAACCTCTTTCCATTCATGTGATCCTAATCAAGATTTTCTACAAAACGTGCGTGGGGATAGATTTGTGCTTTTACAAATTTCTTCGTACACATAACCTCTTTCCATTCATGTGATCCTAATCAAGATTTTCTGCAAAACGTGCGTTAGGATAGATTTGTGCTATTACAAATTTCTTCGTACACATAACCCCTTTCCATTCATGTGATCCTAATCAAGATTTTCTGCAAAACGTGCGTTAGGATAGATTTGTGCTTTTACAAATTTCTTCGTACACATAACCTCTTTCCATTCATGTGATCCTAATCAAGATTTTCTACAAAACGTGCATGGGGATAGATTTGTGCTATTACAAATTTCTTCGTACCCATAACCTCTTTCCATTCATACAATTTTTTTCGTACCCATAACCTCTTTCCATTCATGTGATCCTAATCAAGATTTTCTGCAAAACGTGCGTTAGGATAGATTTGTGCTATTACAAATTTCTTCGTACCCATAACCTCTTTCCATTCATGTGATCTTAATCAAGATTTTCTAGAAAATGTGCGTGGGGATAGATTTGTGCTTTTACAATTTTTTTCGTACCCATAACCTCTTTCCATTCATGTGATCCTAATCAAGATTTTTCCACAAAACGTGCGTTGGGATAGATTTGTGCTTTTACAAATTTCTTCGTACCCATAACCTCTTTCCATTCATGTGATCCTAATCAAGATTTTCTGCAAAACGTGCGTTAGGATAGATTTGTGCTATTACAAATTTCTTCGTACCCATAACCTCTTTCCATTCATGTGATCCTAATCAAGATTTTCTACAAAACGTGCATGGGGATAGATTTGTGCTATTACAAATTTCTTCGTACCCATAACCTCTTTCCATTCGTGTGATCCTAATCCAGATTTTCTAGAAAACGTGCGTGGGGATAGATTTGTGCTTTTGCAATTTTTTTCGTACCCATAACCTCTTTCCATTCATGTGATCCTAATCAAGATTTTCTGCAAAACGTGCGTTAGGATAGATTTGTGCTATTACAAATTTCTTCGTACCCATAACCTCTTTCCATTCATGTGATCCTAATCAAGATTTTCTAGAAAACGTGCGTGGGGATAGATTTGTGCTTTTACAATTTTTTTCGTACCCATAACCTCTTTCCATTCATGTGATCCTAATCAAGATTTTTTACAAAACTTGCGTTGGGATAGATTTGTGCTTTTACAAATTTCTTCGTACCTATAACCTCTTTCCATTCATGTGATCCTAATCAAGATATTCTACAAAACGTGCGTGGGGATAGATTTGTGCTTTCACAAATTTCTTCGTACCCCTAACCTATTTCCATTCATGTGATCCTAATCAAGCTTTTCTACACAACGTGCGTTGGGATAGATTTGTGCTTTTACAAATTTCTTCGTACCCATAACCTCTTTCCATTCATGTGATCCTAATCAAGATTTTCTGCAAAACGTCCGTTAGGATAGATTTGTGCTATTACAAATTTCTTCGTACCTATAACCTCTTTCCATTCATGTGATCCTAATCAAAATTTTCTAGAAAATGTGCGTGGGGATAGATTTGTGCTATTACAAATTTCTTCGTACCCATAACCTCTTTCCATTCATGTGATCCTAATCAAGATTTTCTACAAAACGTGCGTGGGGATAGATTTGTGCTTTTACAAATTTCTTCGTACACATAACCTCTTTCCATTCATGTGATCCTAATCAAGATTTTCTACAAAACGTGCATGGGGATAGATTTGTGCTATTACAAATTTCTTCGTACCTATAACCTCTTTCCATTCATGTGATCCTAATCAAAATTTTCTAGAAAATGTGCGTTAGGATAGATTTGTGCTTTTACAAATTTCTTCGTACCCATAACCTCTTTCCATTCATGTGATCCTAATCAAAATTTTCTAGAAAATGTGCGTTAGGATAGATTTGTGCTTTTACAAATTTCTTCGTACCCATAACCTCTTTCCATTCATGTGATCCTAATCAAGATCTTCTGCAAAACGTGCGTTGGGATAGATTTGTGCTTTTACAAATTTCTTCGTACCCATAACCTCTTTCCATTCATGTTATCCTAATCAAGATTTTCTGCAAAACGTGCGTTGGGATAGATTTGTGCTTTTACAAATTTCTTCGTACCCATAACCTCTTTCCATTCATGTGATCCTAATCAAGATTTTCTGCAAAACGTGCGTTGGGATAGATTTGTGCTTTTACAAATTTCTTCGTACCCATAACCTCTTTCCATTCATGTGATCCTAATCAAGATTTTCTACAAAAACGTGCGTTGGGATAGATTTGTGCTTTTACAAATTTCTTCGTACCCATAACCTCTTTCCATTCATGTGATCCTAATCAAGATTTTCCACAAAACGTGCGTTGGGATAGATTTGTGCTTTTACAAATTTCTTCGTACCCATAACCTCTTTCCATTCATGTGATCCTAATCAAGATTTTCTGCAAAACGTGCGTTGGGATAGATTTGTGCTATTACAAATTTCTTCGTACCTATAACCTCTTTCCATTCATGTGAACCTAATCAAGATTTTCTACAAAACGTGCGTGGGGATAGATTTGTGCTTTTACAATTCTTTTCGTACCCATAACCTCCTTCCATTCATGTGATCCTAATCAAGATTTTTCCACAAAACGTGCGTTGGGATAGATTTGTGCTTTTACAAATTTCTTCGTACCCATAACCTCTTTCCATTCATGTGATCCTAATCAAGATTTTCTGCAAAACGTGCGTTGGGATAGATTTGTGCTTTTACAAATTTCTTCGTACCCATAACCTCTTTCCATTCATGTGATCCCAATCAAGATTTTCTACAAAACGTGCGTTGGGATAGATTTGTGCTTTTACAAATTTTTTCGTACCCATAACCTCTTTCCATTCATGTGATCCTAATCAAGATTTTCTACAAAACGTGCGTTGGGATAGGTTTGTGCTTTTACAAATTTCTTCGTACCCATAACCTCTTTCCATTCATGTGATCCTAATCAAGATTTTCTACAAAACGTGCGTTGGGATAGATTTGTGCTTTTACAAATTTCTTCGTACCCATAACCTCTTTCCATTCATGTGATCCTAATCAAGATTTTCTGCAAAACGTGCTTTGGGATAGATTTGTGCTTTTACAAATTTCTTCGTACCCATAACCTCTTTCCATTCATGTGATCCTAATCAAGATTTTCTGCAAAACGTGCGTTGGGATAGATTTGTGCTTTTACAAATTTCTTTGTACCCATAACCTCTTTCCATTCATGTGATCCTAATCAAGATTTTCCACAAAACGTGCGTTGGGATAGATTTGTGCTTTTACAAATTTCTTCGTACCCATAACCTCTTTCCATTCATGTGATCCTAATCAAGATTTTCTGCAAAACGTGCGTTGGGATAGATTTGTGCTATTACAAATTTCTTCGTACCTATAACCTCTTTCCATTCATGTGATCCTAATCAAGATTTTCTACAAAACGTGCGTGGGGATAGATTTGTGCTTTTACAATTGTTTTCGTACCCATAACCTCCTTCCATTCATGTGATACTAATCAAGATTTTTCCACAAAACGTGCGTTGGGATAGATTTGTGCTTTTACAAATTTCTTCGTACCCATAACCTCTTTCCATTCATGTGATCCTAATCAAGATTTTCTGCAAAACGTGCATTGGGATAGATTTGTGCTTTTACAAATTTCTTCGTACCCATAACCTCTTTCCATTCATGTGATCCTAATCAAGATTTTCTACAAAACGTGTGTTGGGATAGATTTGTGCTTTTACAAATTTCTTCGTACCCATAACCTCTTTCCATTCATGTGATCCTAATCAAGATTTTCTGCAAAACGTGCTTTGGGATAGATTTGTGCTTTTACAAATTTCTTCGTACCCATAACCTCTTTCCATTCATGTGATCCTAATCAAGATTTTCTACAAAACGTGTGTTGGGATAGATTTGTGCTTTTACAAATTTCTTCGTACCCATAACCTCTTTCCATTCATGTGATCCTAATCAAGATTTTCTACAAAACGTGTGTTGGGATAGATTTGTGCTTTTACAAATTTCTTCGTACCCATAACCTCTTTCCATTCATGTGATCCTAATCAAGATTTTCTACAAAACGTGCATTGGGATAGATTTGTGCTTTTACAAATTTCTTCGTACCCATAACCTCTTTCCATTCATGTGATCCTAATCAAGATTTTCTACAAAACGTGTGTTGGGATAGATTTGTGCTTTTACAAATTTCTTCGTACCCATAACCTCTTTCCATTCATGTGATCCTAATCAAGATTTTCTGCAAAACGTGCATTGGGATAGATTTGTGCTTTTACAAATTTCTTCGTACCCATAACCTCTTTCCATTCATGTGATCCTAATCAAGATTTTCTACAAAACGTGTGTTGGGATAGATTTGTGCTTTTACAAATTTCTTCGTACCCATAACCTCTTTCCATTCATGTGATCCTAATCAAGATTTTCTACAAAACGTGCATTGGGATAGATTTGTGCTTTTACAAATTTCTTCGTACCCATAACCTCTTTCCATTCATGTGATCCTAATCAAGATTTTCTACAAAACGTGTGTTGGGATAGATTTGTGCTTTTACAAATTTCTTCGTACCCATAACCTCTTTCCATTCATGTGATCCTAATCAAGATTTTCTGCAAAACGTGCATTGGGATAGATTTGTGCTTTTACAAATTTCTTCGTACCCATAACCTCTTTCCATTCATGTGATCCTAATCAAGATTTTCTACAAAACGTGTGTTGGGATAGATTTGTGCTTTTACAAATTTCTTCGTACCCATAACCTCTTTCCATTCATGTGATCCTAATCAAGATTTTCTACAAAACGTGCATTGGGATAGATTTGTGCTTTTACAAATTTCTTCGTACCCATAACCTCTTTCCATTCATGTGATCCTAATCAAGATTTTCTACAAAACGTGTGTTGGGATAGATTTGTGCTTTTACAAATTTCTTCGTACCCATAACCTCTTTCCATTCATGTGATCCTAATCAAGATTTTCTGCAAAACGTGCGTTGGGATAGGTTTGTGCTTTTACAAATTTCTTCGTACCCATAACCTCTTTCCATTCATGTGATCCTAATCAAGATTTTCTACAAAACGTGTGTTGGGATAGATTTGTGCTTTTACAAATTTCTTCGTACCCATAACCTCTTTCCATTCATGTGATCCTAATCAAGATTTTCTGCAAAACGTGCTTTGGGATAGATTTGTGCTTTTACAAATTTCTTCGTACCCATAACCTCTTTCCATTCATGTGATCCTAATCAAGATTTTCTAGAAAACGTGCGTGGGGATAGATTTGTGCTTTTACAACTTTTTTCGTACCCATAACCTCTTTCCATTCATGTGATCCTAATCAAGATTTTCTGCAAAACGTGCGTTAGGATAGATTTGTGCTATTACAAATTTCTTCGTACCCATAACCTCTTTCCATTCATGTGATCCTAATCAAGATTTTCTAGAAAATGTGCGTGGGGATAGATTTGTACTTTTACAATTTTTTTTCGTACCCATAACCTCTTTCCATTCATGTGATCCTAATCAAGATTTTTCCACAAAACGTGCGTTGGGATAGATTTGTGCTTTTACAAATTTCTTCGTACCCATAACCTCTTTCCATTGATGTGATCCTAATCAAGATTTTCTACAAAACGTGCGTTGGGATAGATTTGTGCTATTACAAATTTCTTCGTACCCATAACCTCTTTCCATTCATGTGATCCTAATCAAGATTTTCTACAAAACGTGCGTGGGGATAGATTTGTGCTTTTACAAATTTCTTCGTACACATAACCTATTTCCATTCATGTGATCCTAATCAAGATTTTCTGCAAACCGTGCGTTAGGATAGATTTGTGCTATTACAAATTTCTTCGTACCCATAACCTCTTTCCATTCATGTGATCCTAATCAAGATTTTCTAGAAAATGTGCGTGGGGATAGATTTGTGCTTTTACAATTTTTTTCGTACCCATAACCTCTTTCCATTCATGTGATCCTAATCAAGATTTTCTGCAAAACGTGCGTTAGGATAGATTTGTGCTATTACAAATTTCTTCGTACCCATAACCTCTTTCCATTCATGTGATCCTAATCAAGATTTTCTACAAAACGTGCGTTGGGATAGATTTGTGCTATTACAAATTTCTTCGTACCCATAACCTCTTTCCATTCATGTGATCCTAATCAAGATTTTCTACAAAACGTGCGTGGGGATAGATTTGTGCTTTTACAAATTTCTTCGTACACATAACCTCTTTCATTCATGTGATCCTAATCAAGATTTTCTGCAAAACGTGCGTTAGGATAGATTTGTGCTATTACAAATTTCTTCGTACCCATAACCTCTTTCCATTCATGTGATCCTAATCAAGATTTTCTACAAAACGTGCATGGGGATAGATTTGTGCTATTACAAATTTCTTCGTACCTATAACCTCTTTCCATTCATGTGATCCTAATCAAAATTTTCTAGAAAATGTGCGTGGGGATAGATTTGTGCTTTTACAATTTTTTTTCGTACCTATAACCTCTTTCCATTCATGTGATCCTAATCAAGATTTTCTGCAAAACGTGCGTTAGGATAGATTTGTGCTATTACAAATTTCTTCGTACCCATAACCTCTTTCCATTCATGTGATCCTAATCAAAATTTTCTAGAAAATGTGCGTGGGGATAGATTTGTGCTTTTACAATTTTTTTTCGTACCCATAACCTCTTTCCGATCATGTGATCCTAATCAAGATTTTTCCACAAAACGTGCGTTGGGATAGATTTGTGCTTTTACAAATTTCTTCGTACCCATAACCTCTTTCCATTCATGTGATCCTAATCAAGATTTTCTACAAAACGTTCGTTGGGATAGATTTGTGCTATTACAAATTTCTTCGTACCCATAACCTCTTTCCATTCATGTGATCCTAATCAAGATTTTCTACAAAACGTGCGTTGGGATAGATTTGTGCTTTTACAAATTTCTTCGTACACATAACCTCTTTCCATTCATGTGATCCTAATCAAGATTTTCTGCAAAACGTGCGTTAGGATAGATTTGTGCTATTACAAATTTCTTCGTACACATAACCCCTTTCCATTCATGTGATCCTAATCAAGATTTTCTGCAAAACGTGCGTTAGGATAGATTTGTGCTTTTACAAATTTCTTCGTACACATAACCTCTTTCCATTCATGTGATCCTAATCAAGATTTTCTACAAAACGTGCATGGGGATAGATTTGTGCTATTACAAATTTCTTCGTACCCATAACCTCTTTCCATTCATACAATTTTTTTCGTACCCATAACCTCTTTCCATTCATGTGATCCTAATCAAGATTTTCTGCAAAACGTGCGTTAGGATAGATTTGTGCTATTACAAATTTCTTCGTACCCATAACCTCTTTCCATTCATGTGATCTTAATCAAGATTTTCTAGAAAATGTGCGTGGGGATAGATTTGTGCTTTTACAATTTTTTTCGTACCCATAACCTCTTTCCATTCATGTGATCCTAATCAAGATTTTTCCACAAAACGTGCGTTGGGATAGATTTGTGCTTTTACAAATTTCTTCGTACCCATAACCTCTTTCCATTCATGTGATCCTAATCAAGATTTTCTGCAAAACGTGCGTTAGGATAGATTTGTGCTATTACAAATTTCTTCGTACCCATAACCTCTTTCCATTCATGTGATCCTAATCAAGATTTTCTACAAAACGTGCATGGGGATAGATTTGTGCTATTACAAATTTCTTCGTACCCATAACCTCTTTCCATTCGTGTGATCCTAATCCAGATTTTCTAGAAAACGTGCGTGGGGATAGATTTGTGCTTTTGCAATTTTTTTCGTACCCATAACCTCTTTCCATTCATGTGATCCTAATCAAGATTTTCTGCAAAACGTGCGTTAGGATAGATTTGTGCTATTACAAATTTCTTCGTACCCATAACCTCTTTCCATTCATGTGATCCTAATCAAGATTTTCTAGAAAACGTGCGTGGGGATAGATTTGTGCTTTTACAATTTTTTTCGTACCCATAACCTCTTTCCATTCATGTGATCCTAATCAAGATTTTTTACAAAACTTGCGTTGGGATAGATTTGTGCTTTTACAAATTTCTTCGTACCTATAACCTCTTTCCATTCATGTGATCCTAATCAAGATATTCTACAAAACGTGCGTGGGGATAGATTTGTGCTTTCACAAATTTCTTCGTACCCCTAACCTATTTCCATTCATGTGATCCTAATCAAGCTTTTCTACACAACGTGCGTTGGGATAGATTTGTGCTTTTACAAATTTCTTCGTACCCATAACCTCTTTCCATTCATGTGATCCTAATCAAGATTTTCTGCAAAACGTCCGTTAGGATAGATTTGTGCTATTACAAATTTCTTCGTACCTATAACCTCTTTCCATTCATGTGATCCTAATCAAAATTTTCTAGAAAATGTGCGTGGGGATAGATTTGTGCTATTACAAATTTCTTCGTACCCATAACCTCTTTCCATTCATGTGATCCTAATCAAGATTTTCTACAAAACGTGCGTGGGGATAGATTTGTGCTTTTACAAATTTCTTCGTACACAACCTCTTTCCATTCATGTGATCCTAATCAAGATTTTCTACAAAACGTGCATGGGGATAGATTTGTGCTATTACAAATTTCTTCGTACCTATAACCTCTTTCCATTCATGTGATCCTAATCAAAATTTTCTAGAAAATGTGCGTTAGGATAGATTTGTGCTTTTACAAATTTCTTCGTACCCATAACCTCTTTCCATTCATGTGATCCTAATCAAAATTTTCTAGAAAATGTGCGTTAGGATAGATTTGTGCTTTTACAAATTTCTTCGTACCCATAACCTCTTTCCATTCATGTGATCCTAATCAAGATCTTCTGCAAAACGTGCGTTGGGATAGATTTGTGCTTTTACAAATTTCTTCGTACCCATAACCTCTTTCCATTCATGTTATCCTAATCAAGATTTTCTGCAAAACGTGCGTTGGGATAGATTTGTGCTTTTACAAATTTCTTCGTACCCATAACCTCTTTCCATTCATGTGATCCTAATCAAGATTTTCTGCAAAACGTGCGTTGGGATAGATTTGTGCTTTTACAAATTTCTTCGTACCCATAACCTCTTTCCATTCATGTGATCCTAATCAAGATTTTCTACAAAAACGTGCGTTGGGATAGATTTGTGCTTTTACAAATTTCTTCGTACCCATAACCTCTTTCCATTCATGTGATCCTAATCAAGATTTTCCACAAAACGTGCGTTGGGATAGATTTGTGCTTTTACAAATTTCTTCGTACCCATAACCTCTTTCCATTCATGTGATCCTAATCAAGATTTTCTGCAAAACGTGCGTTGGGATAGATTTGTGCTATTACAAATTTCTTCGTACCTATAACCTCTTTCCATTCATGTGATCCTAATCAAGATTTTCTACAAAACGTGCGTGGGGATAGATTTGTGCTTTTACAATTCTTTTCGTACCCATAACCTCCTTCCATTCATGTGATCCTAATCAAGATTTTTCCACAAAACGTGCGTTGGGATAGATTTGTGCTTTTACAAATTTCTTCGTACCCATAACCTCTTTCCATTCATGTGATCCTAATCAAGATTTTCTGCAAAACGTGCGTTGGGATAGATTTGTGCTTTTACAAATTTCTTCGTACCCATAACCTCTTTCCATTCATGTGATCCCAATCAAGATTTTCTACAAAACGTGCGTTGGGATAGATTTGTGCTTTTACAAATTTTTTCGTACCCATAACCTCTTTCCATTCATGTGATCCTAATCAAGATTTTCTACAAAACGTGCGTTGGGATAGGTTTGTGCTTTTACAAATTTCTTCGTACCCATAACCTCTTTCCATTCATGTGATCCTAATCAAGATTTTCTACAAAACGTGCGTTGGGATAGATTTGTGCTTTTACAAATTTCTTCGTACCCATAACCTCTTTCCATTCATGTGATCCTAATCAAGATTTTCTGCAAAACGTGCTTTGGGATAGATTTGTGCTTTTACAAATTTCTTCGTACCCATAACCTCTTTCCATTCATGTGATCCTAATCAAGATTTTCTGCAAAACGTGCGTTGGGATAGATTTGTGCTTTTACAAATTTCTTTGTACCCATAACCTCTTTCCATTCATGTGATCCTAATCAAGATTTTCTACAAAACGTGCGTTGGGATAGATTTGTGCTTTTACAAATTTCTTCGTACCCATAACCTCTTTCCATTCATGTGATCCTAATCAAGATTTTCTGCAAAACGTGCTTTGGGATAGATTTGTGCTTTTACAAATTTCTTCGTACCCATAACCTCTTTCCATTCATGTGATCCTAATCAAGATTTTCTGCAAAACGTGCGTTGGGATAGATTTGTGCTTTTACAAATTTCTTCGTACCCATAACCTCTTTCCATTCATGTGACCCTAATCAAGATTTTCTACAAAACGTGCGTTGGGATAGATTTGTGCTTTTACAAATTTCTTCGTACCCATAACCTCTTTCCATTCATGTGATCCTAATCAAGATTTTCCACAAAACGTGCGTTGGGATAGATTTGTGCTTTTACAAATTTCTTCGTACCCATAACCTCTTTCCATTCATGTGATCCTAATCAAGATTTTCTGCAAAACGTGCGTTGGGATAGATTTGTGCTATTACAAATTTCTTCGTACCTATAACCTCTTTCCATTCATGTGATCCTAATCAAGATTTTCTACAAAACGTGCGTGGGGATAGATTTGTGCTTTTACAATTGTTTTCGTACCCATAACCTCCTTCCATTCATGTGATACTAATCAAGATTTTTCCACAAAACGTGCGTTGGGATAGATTTGTGCTTTTACAAATTTCTTCGTACCCATAACCTCTTTCCATTCATGTGATCCTAATCAAGATTTTCTGCAAAACGTGCATTGGGATAGATTTGTGCTTTTACAAATTTCTTCGTACCCATAACCTCTTTCCATTCATGTGATCCTAATCAAGATTTTCTACAAAACGTGCGTTGGGATAGGTTTGTGCTTTTACAAATTTCTTCGTACCCATAACCTCTTTCCATTCATGTGATCCTAATCAAGATTTTCTACAAATCGTGTGTTGGGATAGATTTGTGCTTTTACAAATTTCTTCGTACCCATAACCTCTTTCCATTCATGTGATCCTAATCAAGATTTTCTGCAAAACGTGCTTTGGGATAGATTTGTGCTTTTACAAATTTCTTCGTACCCATAACCTCTTTCCATTCATGTGATCCTAATCAAGATTTTCTAGAAAACGTGCGTGGGGATAGATTTGTGCTTTTACAACTTTTTTCGTACCCATAACCTCTTTCCATTCATGTGATCCTAATCAAGATTTTCTGCAAAACGTGCGTTAGGATAGATTTGTGCTATTACAAATTTCTTCGTACCCATAACCTCTTTCCATTCATGTGATCCTAATCAAGATTTTCTAGAAAATGTGCGTGGGGATAGATTTGTACTTTTACAATTTTTTTTCGTACCCATAACCTCTTTCCATTCATGTGATCCTAATCAAGATTTTTCCACAAAACGTGCGTTGGGATAGATTTGTGCTTTTACAAATTTCTTCGTACCCATAACCTCTTTCCATTGATGTGATCCTAATCAAGATTTTCTACAAAACGTGCGTTGGGATATATTTGTGCTATTACAAATTTCTTCGTACCCATAACCTCTTTCCATTCATGTGATCCTAATCAAGATTTTCTACAAAACGTGCGTGGGGATAGATTTGTGCTTTTACAAATTTCTTCGTACACATAACCTCTTTCCATTCATGTGATCCTAATCAAGATTTTCTGCAAAACGTGCGTTAGGATAGATTTGTGCTATTACAAATTTCTTCGTACCCATAACCTCTTTCCATTCATGTGATCCTAATCAAGATTTTCTGCAAAACGTGCGTTAGGATAGATTTGTGCTATTACAAATTTCTTCGTACCCATAACCTCTTTCCATTCATGTGATCCTAATCAAGATTTTCTACAAAACGTGCGTTGGAATAGATTTGTGCTATTACAAATTTCTTCGTACCCATAACCTCTTTCCATTCATGTGATCCTAATCAAGATTTTCTACAAAACGTGCGTGGGGATAGATTTGTGCTTTTACAAATTTCTTCGTACACATAACCTCTTTCATTCATGTGATCCTAATCAAGATTTTCTGCAAAACGTGCGTTAGGATAGATTTGTGCTATTACAAATTTCTTCGTACCCATAACCTCTTTCCATTCATGTGATCCTAATCAAGATTTTCTACAAAACGTGCATGGGGATAGATTTGTGCTATTACAAATTTCTTCGTACCTATAACCTCTTTCCATTCATGTGATCCTAATCAAAATTTTCTAGAAAATGTGCGTGGGGATAGATTTGTGCTTTTACAATTTTTTTTCGTACCTATAACCTCTTTCCATTCATGTGATCCTAATCAAGATTTTCTGCAAAACGTGCGTTAGGATAGATTTGTGCTATTACAAATTTCTTCGTACCCATAACCTCTTTCCATTCATGTGATCCTAATCAAAATTTTCTAGAAAATGTGCGTGGGGATAGATTTGTGCTTTTACAATTTTTTTTCGTACCCATAACCTCTTTCCGATCATGTGATCCTAATCAAGATTTTTCCACAAAACGTGCGTTGGGATAGATTTGTGCTTTTACAAATTTCTTCGTACCCATAACCTCTTTCCATTCATGTGATCCTAATCAAGATTTTCTACAAAACGTGCGTTGGGATAGATTTGTGCTATTACAAATTTCTTCGTACCCATAACCTCTTTCCATTCATGTGATCCTAATCAAGATTTTCTACAAAACGTGCGTGGGGATAGATTTGTGCTTTTACAAATTTCTTCGTACACATAACCTCTTTCCATTCATGTGATCCTAATCAAGATTTTCTGCAAAACGTGCGTTAGGATAGATTTGTGCTATTACAAATTTCTTCGTACACATAACCCCTTTCCATTCATGTGATCCTAATCAAGATTTTCTGCAAAACGTGCGTTAGGATAGATTTGTGCTTTTACAAATTTCTTCGTACACATAACCTCTTTCCATTCATGTGATCCTAATCAAGATTTTCTACAAAACGTGCATGGGGATAGATTTGTGCTATTACAAATTTCTTCGTACCCATAACCTCTTTCCATTCATACAATTTTTTTCGTACCCATAACCTCTTTCCATTCATGTGATCCTAATCAAGATTTTCTGCAAAACGTGCGTTAGGATAGATTTGTGCTATTACAAATTTCTTCGTACCCATAACCTCTTTCCATTCATGTGATCTTAATCAAGATTTTCTAGAAAATGTGCGTGGGGATAGATTTGTGCTTTTACAATTTTTTTCGTACCCATAACCTCTTTCCATTCATGTGATCCTAATCAAGATTTTTCCACAAAACGTGCGTTGGGATAGATTTGTGCTTTTACAAATTTCTTCGTACCCATAACCTCTTTCCATTCATGTGATCCTAATCAAGATTTTCTGCAAAACGTGCGTTAGGATAGATTTGTGCTATTACAAATTTCTTCGTACCCATAACCTCTTTCCATTCATGTGATCCTAATCAAGATTTTCTACAAAACGTGCATGGGGATAGATTTGTGCTATTACAAATTTCTTCGTACCCATAACCTCTTTCCATTCGTGTGATCCTAATCCAGATTTTCTAGAAAACGTGCGTGGGGATAGATTTGTGCTTTTACAATTTTTTTCGTACCCATAACCTCTTTCCATTCATGTGATCCTAATCAAGATTTTCTGCAAAACGTGCGTTAGGATAGATTTGTGCTATTACAAATTTCTTCGTACCCATAACCTCTTTCCATTCATGTGATCCTAATCAAGATTTTCTAGAAAACGTGCGTGGGGATAGATTTGTGCTTTTACAATTTTTTTCGTACCCATAACCTCTTTCCATTCATGTGATCCTAATCAAGATTTTTTACAAAACTTGCGTTGGGATAGATTTGTGCTTTTACAAATTTCTTCGTACCTATAACCTCTTTCCATTCATGTGATCCTAATCAAGATATTCTACAAAACGTGCGTGGGGATAGATTTGTGCTTTCACAAATTTCTTCGTACCCCTAACCTATTTCCATTCATGTGATCCTAATCAAGCTTTTCTACACAACGTGCGTTGGGATAGATTTGTGCTTTTACAAATTTCTTCGTACCCATAACCTCTTTCCATTCATGTGATCCTAATCAAGATTTTCTGCAAAACGTCCGTTAGGATAGATTTGTGCTATTACAAATTTCTTCGTACCCATAACCTATTTCCACTCATGTGATCCTAATCAAGATTTTCTACAAAACGTGCGTTGGGATAGATTTGTGCTTTTACAAATTTCTTCGTACCCATAACCTCTTTCCATTCATGTGATCCTAATCAAGATTTTTCCACAAAACGTGCGTTGGGATAGATTTGTGCTTTTACAAATTTCTTCGTACCCATAACCTCTTTCCATTCATGTGATCCTAATCAAGATTTTCTGCAAAACTTGCCTTGGGATAGATTTGTGCTATTACAAATTTCTTCGTACCCATAACCTATTTCCATTCATGTGATCCTAATCAAGATTTTTTACAAAACTTGTGTTGGGATAGATTTGTGCTTTTACAAATTTCTTCGTACCCATAACCTCTTTCCATTCATGTGATCCTAATCAAGATTTTCTAGAAAACGTGCTTGGGGATAGATTTGTGCTTTTACAATTTTTTTCGTACCCATAACCTCTTTCCATTCATGTGATCCTAATCAAGATTTTCTGCAAAACGTGCGTTAGGATAGATTTGTGCTATTACAAATTTCTTCGTACCCATAACCTCTTTCCATTCATGTGATCCTAATCAAGATTTTCTACACAACGGGCGTTGGGATAGATTTGTGCTTTTACAAATTTCTTCGTACCTATAACCTCTTTCCATTCATGTGATCCTAATCAAGATTTTCTACAAAACGTGCGTTGGGATAGATTTGCGCTTTTATAAATTTCTTCGTACCCTAACATGTAAGTTACCCCTTACCGGGGGTGTCACTCAAAAGGATTTCGGATTTTCGGTCCTTTTTGTCTTATCTTCAACCGTTTAGGAGATACGGGTCGTTTATATTGCAAAGATGTTATTTGTTTTTTAAGAGCATATCGATCTTGTATTAGTTTTTTCCTCGCTTAGGGTATATCTTCCTTTCCCGATCCATGGACACTGCTGCCTTAAGGCTTATTGTGGTTACCCTAACTGCATGACACAACCAATCTGTAATTGACGTCCCTTGAATCAATAGATGCAAGTCCTATTACAGGGTGTGTTAGAAAATCTTTCGGTTCCAAGATTGACTTCCCGAATATGTTTTGCCTTTTTCTACACAGCGCATCGCATCTGCATAGAATATGTACGGCTGTTTCTGATTGCATATTGCAGATTCGGCATGTAAGGTCGCCATTGAATTTGCCAATTCTCCTTAGGTGTTCTTTCACTTGAGTTGAGACCTACTTAGATTAAGTAGTTGTTCAGATTTTTTCTAGCTTAATCCCTTATTAAAGGTTTTGCTATACTCATGCCCTGGTCGATTTTTCCAGTAAATTTCATGTTGGGTGCGTTTTCTTTCCCTAATGAAGTTTAAAACCACGCTACGCGAAATTCCTAGATTAGGTTCCGGGCCAATATAGGCCTCATCAGATCCCTGCCTGGCCAATTCATCGGCTTTTTCATTACCGTAAATGCCACAATGCCCAGGAAGCTTTAGAGTTTGATATAGCCTTTAAAGCAGCCTAGCTGTCCGATAATATATAGATCCGCTTATTTCTGTAAGCCCTCTTTCTGTTTTCATAGGCACATTGTAGGATGGCGTATATTTCTGCCTGAAAGACAGAGGGTATTGCCCCAGGGAGAATTTCAGCTCCGTCCTGGGGGTTTCGGTATAAATACCTGCTCCGGTACCCGCCTCGGTTTTAGAGCCATCCGTGTACCAGATTACACCTCCAGACGGGATTGTCTGTCTGGATATTTCACTCTCGCCTCGATCCTGTATAATCATTTTGAAAGCATGATTATCACAGATTTTTGGAGTCATCTGGTCCGCCCTCATCTCAAGCAGTGGACCTCCTAGATTACCAATAATCTTACAATGATCTGTACCCAAATGTATCTTGTACAGTGAGTGTTGCAATCTATAAAAACCCATTCTTGTATCTCCCTGAATTACTCAGTGAGGGGGGAGGTCTAGAAGAGTCTCCATTGCAGCAGTGGGCGTGGTTCTCATAGCCCCTGTAATCCCAAACAGGCAAATCTTTGTAGTTTTCTGGTTTCTTGTATGTCTTTGCGTCACCAGACCAAAGCTGGTGTCTAACCACTCTGGTGTATAACCAATACACCATTCCTGGTCTCAACCGCCACCACTTGTCATACATACATCTGACAACTGTTAAGGTTGTCACCGATTTGTTGACTGCTTTTTCAATATGTCGTTTCCAGGTAAGTTTAGAATCGAAAACGACTCCCAGATAACTTACTTCGAGAAAATCCTTCGTCTTTTAGTTTCCTCATTAGCCCATTCATCACCAGGTTCCACAATAGGGGAGAGGGTACTACTCCCCCTGGGGACAGCCCCCAACTACCTGGACCATTAAGGTTTTGTCACTTTTAGACGAATACACCATCCTTCCTTTGAGCATACAGTCTATCTACCTGTAGCAAGTCTCCTCTAGCCCGCGGCCTCTTAGGGCCATGGTTATGGAGTTAAAGGATGTATTGTCAAAAGCCCCTTCTATGTCTAAAAAGGCACCCAGAAAATTTCTTTGTTATCCAGAGTCTTCTTCACTCTCCATATAAGGCAGTGGAGTACTGTTTCTGTCGAGTATCCTGCTTGATGGGCAAACTGGTTTTCATACAGCCGGTGGTGTACCAGCATGTCCCCCCTAAAATGCCTGTCAAGCAGTTTTTCCAATGTCTTGAGCAGAAAAGACATCAGACTAATTGGTCTGTAGCTCTTTGCCTGTGAATATTGGGCCCGACCGGGCTTAGGTATAAATACCACTCTGGTCAGTCTCCAAATCTTTGGCAAGTAGCTCAGGGCCAAACTGGCTCTTAATACCATGCAAATCTTAGTGATGAAAAGGTCCGAACCCTTCTGTAGCATGGCAGGAATAATTCCGTTCGATCCCGGAGATTTGTAGGTTTCAAATGAGTTTATACCCATTTGATTTTGTCAAAAGTTACCACTCTTCTAGCAGTCTGCCAGTCCTCCCTTAATGGTGTGTTACCAAAGTCACAGAGTAACTGGTTCTACCAATCTGAGGGTGACTGTTGTATAATTTTAGATCCAGGAGAGTAAACCCGAGTTAGTTCGGTCAGTGTTTTCTTGCCTGTTTTGGTGTACTCTCCGGATAGAGTTTCCAGAGTACCTAACGTCCTGCAGTGAGAATCCTTTGAGAGTACCTTTTGGAGACTGGCACATACTGGAGTAGTTTCAATATCCTCGCTGGTGCCTCCTCCATGATGCCTTTTTGGCCCTTCCCAGTGCTTTGTTATAGTCGGGTAAGGGCACCCTGTATGTGTCCCAATCACCTGATATTTTTGCCCTGTTGTTTCAGAGTTTCCTTACTTGTCTTCTCAAGGTTTCAAGATCTTTAGTCCGTTTTGAGAGGATTACGATAGTTTTCTATAACGCGTTAAACCCCGGTGATTTCGAACTCTATGTATCTGTGATCCGAACAGCTTTCTTCATCAGATACATGCCAATCCCTAACAAAGTTACTTACAAATGAGGTACCAAAAGTTATATCAATTACTTCCTTCCTTTGTCTGGTTACAAAGGTTGGTTTGTTTCCCTTATTCAGTATGTCTAAATTATTTGCCATAGTGAATTGTAACATTAATTCGCCTTTGATATTGGTGTCCGTGCTACCCCACGAGATATGGTGTGAATTAACATCGCACCCGATGATCTACTGCAATCCAGTATTATTGCAGTACCTCACCAGTTCGTCCACTACCCTGGTCGGAGTTGATTCAGGGTCATCAGATGGAAGGTAGGCCGATCCGAGTATGAACTCCTTCGGTCCTACCCCCCCTGTTGTTATTTTCACTGTCGCCAAATCCTGTGAATTAGCGACATACATTTAATGTTATTGCTAACTAGAATACAGGTTCTGGGTCTGATTGAGGTTCTGCTGTAAATCAGTACCTCCCAGTACTCCCAGACCTCTTATCTTACCTTGGCGAATCCAAGGTTTTTGAAGGAGGGCAACATCGCAGCCCTCCATCATTTTAGCCGCGGAAGCAGCCCTACTATGTTGGAGGTTTATTTGAAGTACCCTCAACATCTTGGGTATTCTTTAAGGATCTGAAAAACACCGCCCTCAGTCCATAACAGGTCTTGAAATCAGATATTTCAAGGTCCTTATACGATGCCGTATCGATGGAATAGGCCAGGATGAATCCCTCCTTTTTCACCTTATGGCTAAGAAGTCGCCAGTTATCCGTTTTTAATCCCGGGTTTTGAAGCCCAAGGCGGGTCCTGGCAACTTTCTCCTCGACTGACCCTGGTAGCCTGACAAGAACTTTGGAGCGCTTCGGAAGGTCCTTTGCGTCTATCACAGACAGTTCGATCCCTTCGATCAGAGCTCCCCAATTTAGAATGGTCCTAAAGAGCCAGTTCTTAGTAAATTCATTCATAGTTCACACGAGATCCATAGAATACCTCCCGTGAGCTTTGCACCCTCGAACTGTGGTGGAGCAGCACTTCCCGAAGGAGCCTGGTCCATCTTGTATTAGTTAGAAATAACAGAGATCGTATGCGATAAGCGTTTGGACACTACAGGTGAAACTGGTGTTACCCCTTTGCGGGGATGTCAATCAAGGGGGGTTCGAAGGTTCGATCTCCAATCGTTTATGGTCCGTTAAGAGGAATAGTTGACCACTTCTCCTTGTGGCCTAACAGTCATTCTGTTCAATTCATTCAATTCTGTTTTAATATCCTCTGTGCTGCAATTCTCAAGATCTTTACATGTAAAACCCCTTTGTAAAGTTCAGAGACCCATGCTAGAGACGCTACCCTTCACATTGAAGTTTTCAAACTTGGTCATTTCATACAACCGAATGGCTTGCGGTTTCAATTAATAGGTCTTCTTTTATTTTCTTGATAGACTTTACTTCACCAACATTATATTTAACAAATCTCGAAATAAGAAACGGACTATCATTGACAAAATCACCATCTACTCTCTTTACTACAATAAAATTAATTCTAGAGTAACTAATAGGTACCCTCATGGACACAGACTCATCACCACTGCTTTTACGAACAGGAGACTTGAAGCATTTTCCACTTATAATTCAAATGTGGTGGGATTGAAAGGATTGGAAGGGTTAATTGGGGGTGGGAGATCAAACAATGAAAAAGTGGTGGAGCCGGGAAGCTCTATTTCTAGCGTAAGGGGCACTTTTGGAACATCATTTTCTGTACAATCGTCCATCATTTAGCTTTAGTTATTTGTGTGCAAATTGTGTAGTATGTATATTACAGAGAGTGTTTTTTATTCCTTTAGTGTTTGACAGCTTGAGGAACCAGCAACAACCAAAGGATTCCAAAGAACCCGACTCTGGTGGCTTCGACGGAACTCCCCGCATTATACCACAAGGTTCCCGGTCCAGGCGCCATCTGGCATTACGACATAAGCAAGATTTTCGCAAGTTGATAGAGCAGCCAGGTCAAGTTGGCTAGACCGACCCGGGCACCTGTACTACCTTACAGCCTGGAAGTGCACACCCCGGAACCCAGTTTTAACAGCTGTACCCTTCAGCAGGCGAGCCCAAGGATCTCAGACTGCTACTAGTTCCCCGCGCTATCAAACAAGAAATGAGTGTGCGTGTTGGTGACCTGCCCGTATGCAGGTACGTGTGTGTAGTGTATGTGTGTTTGGGTTAAAATAGAAAACTGTGTGTTTATATGGTTGCATTTACGGGCAGGATGTGTGTTGGAACGAGGTGTACTGAACTAGTTCCCGTGGGGGCGCTACTTTTCAATGGCTACCCGCTTTTAGCCACCCTGTGGGTAATTTTATTAATTATTTTGGATGTAAGAATAAAAAATGCTTATCGACTATGGCAATCAGTCGCCGTTCGAATAAGTCGCCGACTCAAGCGAGAGCACGCATCTCTTCCCTAACCGTTTATTTGCCGTGCACCGCTCCGTTTCACTCCTACCATTTCCCCCACGCTCCAGTAGTGTTTATATAAAGAGTCATCCTCAACAGGACAACCAACACGGAGCAGCCGGTCAAGATTATTAGAGTAAGAACTCTTGACCATAGTCCCGATTCCTAAATCCGCCCTCTTGTCCGTACCTTGCCCGAAACCTCGCTGTGTGTATGCCTGGGGGTCTCATCCGAACTTCCACCCTTACACAATCCCAAGACTTTGATACCCTCCCGTTCACGTACCTTACCGCACCTGCACGTTGATTTTGCTGCTTACGCTTTGCACTCACTTGCTGTGCCTTACCGTAGAGTAACGTATGATTTTGATGTTTTTGCATCCGCTTGCTGTGGCTACAACAGAGTAGCGTAGGGAAATAGTTAAGGGTTAAGTTTAATGTTTGCTTTACTAGTATTATTAATAATAAAACCATTTGGTTTACCATTGGATATCCGGATTCGTGGAGCATACCACATTAAAATAACTGGCTCCCGGGAGTTACCGCCGATCACCGAAAACCACCCAGCGCCTCTTCGTAATCAAGCCCCTTACAAATTCGGCGCCCGATCAGAGACGCCTACCGAGTCAAACCCTCATACTCATTACAGAACAAAATAGATAATTATTCTAATATCGCTGTTTCCTTTCTTGAAAGTCGAGGGTTTCAGTTTGTCGAACAAAATTGTATATATTACAAAAACAAACCACCACTCTGTAATTAACGACTTCATTACAAATACAAGAATTCATGCAACTTCTTATGGTCATAAAGCACATTGTTTCAATTTTCACCGATCCAAATGACATGGAAAGTCCTCTGAATAAAATTTGAATGTGAAATTTATGAATGAGAATTAGTATGCAAGTCATTAATTTGGATTGTTTTGTAGTCAGCAGAGAAAGTGCTTTTTGAACTCGGATAGTTTTTTATTATGGGCATGATTAAAAAAAATCAGAATGTTTTATTGCTTTATATGGACAACTTTATCTAGGGCCTCTTTAGTTGATTACTTAGATGATAATTAGATAAAAGCAGCTATAATAACAGTTAAAATTCAAGAATTAAGAAAGAAAAAGTTTGGTGTCCCGTTGAAGTTATATATACACTTTAAATTTCTTAAATTAGGTCTGATTGTCTGAACCTTCAAACGTCCAAGCAATCAAATATAAAGTAAACACCAATATTTCCAATCAGTCAATATTTAATGTCAACAGTCTCCCTTTATGTTTACTTTTGCTATAGCGAAAATGGACAGTGCGATGACTACCGTGCTACAACATAATCGGCTTCATATCATATTCTTTTGGTGAAGAATTAAAATTTTTGTAAAAACTCTTAATTTTAACATCATTTCCGCTTATTAAAGAGACGCTTTTTAATTGTATTTTCAATTTAATTTCTGCAATGTTTGTAACAATCCGCTTCTTCACTGCTTAAAATATGAACTGAAAGTTTTTGTATTAAAGTGGAGTATAATAAGTAATTTATTTATTTTTAAATGTTCTAAAACGTTTACATGCAAGTTGAGAGGTCAAAATGTCCCAATTTTCTGTTTTCAGAACTATTTATTTTAGATGTCCTGGATATGAATCAGTTTTATATTAATTTCCTGAATTCAGTGAGCCGTCACTCGCAAAAGCGGACAGCCTGTGAAATTGTTTTTATTCCGACAGTTTTACCCACAGCACTTAAGTACAGGTATCCAAAAAAATAAACACAATTTTAATCTTTAAAATCAACGATAATGTATTTAGAAAAACATTCGTATGACATTTGCATGTACGATCTGTGTGTATGAAATAATAGTAAATATAAAAATGTCAATTATATTAATGCTTTTTATTAAGATGTCCGTGAATTACTTTACTATAAAAAAATTTTATGTAGTATGTAAACAGGGCGACAAGAAACAAGTAGTCATGAAATATTACACTTAATTCAGGAAAGTGTATAAGAAAAGATATTGTTTATATTTCACTTTAATCATCTTTTGGCTTATTAAACATTTTTTTATTCACGTACATAAAAGATCATAAAATAAAAGGCAATAATTTTAATTTGAAGACATTAGAATAAGTTTTAACAATTTTGTTACCCCTTACTTAAAATTCGAGCAGTTCCCATTACGTCAACTGCCTGATTATAACCCCACACGACCCAAGTATACGAAGCCTTTCTTATTTTTCAATATACAGTCTGTTAGATTTCAAGCACCCCGCTTTACAGCAACTTTATTTTCAGTCAGAAATGGCATAAACCATATATACCATTAAATGGCATAAAATTCTGTATGTTCTGGGTCAGATTTCTTGTATTTACTAAACCGGCGTGAGAGTGATGACGTCATCGAACTTTTTCTTCAATTATATGATAAGTATTTTTTTACTGAAATCGACAAAATTTATACTGTTACATAAGAAAATGTCCAAGAAAAACGTGAAAAATGATTTACGACTAGTAGGCTTTGAAATAACATCGATTCATTATTTCACAAATCTCCCAATTTATTCTAACTAACAATCCTGTAAGAAGTCTCTCATTTCGGATAGAACAAAATCTGTCTAGAACAAAAAAGAATAGACAGGTTAAAGACGGATTAATAAAATTTTAAAACTCTAATACTTGAAACAAATTCAATATTTCACAAGGATGTATTGTTAGATTTAAATGGTAGAACTACTGTAGATAGTGCAGAAAACCTCAACGACGGCGGTAGCCAGCTGTGTCGTAATCAGGGGTCGTAATGGAGTGGTCTGGAAAACCAGAGCCTGAAATCTGAAATCGCCTGGATCTCTGCCAGAAAATGACGGCGCCACTGGTCTCACCGCTACACTGAAGTGTTTTGCACTGAAATGAACGACACAGCACCTCTGGGGTCAGACTGTGCCAGTAGCTACCCAATAATTAAAAAAATATATAATTGACTTGCCTTTGACTTATATGTACATAAATAATTAAATCAACAAACAGATAAATGATACTCAATAAAACGTTTAATAATGGCTACAATTCTTGATCAGTTTACAGGCAAAATGTGAATGACGGCTCTAATTGTACTATAATACGTATTTCTATTATTCACTTATCTACTTAAGCAAAATTGCATGCAACAACAAGAAAAATGTTTTGTAACGTTCTTTTTAAAATAATAACAAAAATGCTGTTTAAATGGTCTATTCACAAGAGAGATATTATTTAAATAAAATAATTAAAACACTATAATTATAAACTATTTAATGAACTTAAACGCTAGATATTTAAAAACTTAAAGTAAATTATAAAAGAACTATTTATGTATTAACAATTTTTAAACATTTATTTATTCACTAATATATTTGATTATTAATTACACAGAACACAGTTCGATACGCCGGCTAAAACACTAATCTTCTCTCTTCTATCCGGGATGTCGTTTTTATACCTCCATTTAAATATTCTAGTAATCGCTCGAACATACCCGTATATCGAATACACTAGAAGGTTCTCGCAGGTGTATCACGCTGTCGCCCTGGAACGTTCTATCGCCTGTGCATGGGGGAAACCCCATTTGTTACAGTTTTATACAGGGATTTAGGTGGAGCCAAGGACGTCCAAGGATTACAATTGAGATACAAAATTTTGTATCTATAAAGGACTCGCAAGTGATTGTAGCTAAGCTCGAGCAACGGTCAGTTGCTCATAACACTGATCTGTTTAGAAAATGAATCTTGCTAGTGCCGCCGAAGATTGATAATAATCCTTTGAATGGTGACTGCGTCAGAAGCTAAGTGGGGTTTATATAAATAAATGTAATGCGAACAATCCACTATGGAAAAAATAGCTAAAGAGAAATAAAAAATGAAAAAGGTCTATAACTGGGAGATCGGGGTGGCAAACCGTTTAAAAACCAAGTTCCGCCACATCTGAGGTTGGATTCGCTCGGGCAGTGGCCCCAACCCTGGCTCGGTGAAGGAGCGTATGGTATGAAAGAGGACCGGAATATCCCGATGACCTAAGCTGGGGGAATAGTCCTAATGCTGGTCGAGGCACTTGATCCCGTATGAAAGAGGACGAGGAGTGCCGGCGGGTGAGCACGTATTAAGTTAATCGCTCCGGTACTAACCAAGATAGCTAATAGAGGGTGGATAGGCAACCTCGTTCCGATCAGTGAGTATTGCGCACTGATTAAGCGTATCTCAATTACTTCCTCCTAAGGCTAAGGGAAGGAACGTGGGGGGGTATATTAACACGGGTACCCCACGTAAAACAATCATGTAAATCATGTACCATTTGTAAGTCGGCTGCAGCCGTACGTTGGGCTTACATAATGATAATAATCGCCCCTCCGTCCCACAGAAGCTTCATAGTTTCTGGGGCCCGGTTCGCCAGGCAATGGGTTGTAGCAATTATTATTATTATTATTATTATTATCAAAATTTATTAATTTAGAATTGGTCCTTCTAGCATTATTCGAAAAGATAAGTCCACCTTTTTATTCTGAACCACAATAATTATAATGTATTTCTGTCGGTAAAAACATTATTAGTATTAGATTTCTAGATAGTCTCACCAACTCACTGAATTTCTTCAATAATTTTGACGATTTTTGGACGGTAATTATGCAATGGCGTAGTTCGTGACTTGGGAGAACCACTCTTTTACCTTTCAGAACCGAACTGCAAAAGCGGTTGCGACCTTGGTAATCGAAATGGAAGATCAAAGATAGGTGCTTAGGTTTCGATTTCCTACAAGCATTCTCCAAATTACTACCCTATCAAATAAATGGCCCTACAGTCGCTAATTGTAGGAAGATCTTAACATAAGAGTAAATGGATTTTCACTTTGATCGGTGATAGAGAAATTATTGCTTGAAGAACCGGTATGATGTAGAGAAGTATGATATTTTACATATTTTAATAAAAATAAATACCAAACTTGTCTAAAGTACACAGCCCCCCCCCTATTCGTTGCCCTCGATTGTTGTCAGTAAAGCCTCAATCGTTCTTCAGAATTCCAGAAAAGTAGCAGTCGAGGTTTACAGGATCGATAGATATCATCGTGCTATTGGGGAACAATCCAACGGCGGTGTAGTGAAGCATTCTATTTTTTACAAGAATAATTCAGAAAGCCGGTACAAATTCTTCTAAAGTAACCTTTAAAACACATACTCGTAGAAAGCAAGCTCCATAAAGACGACCATAAAATGTGATAACCATAAAGTAAGATCGCCATTAATGAAAATCGCCATAAAGGAGAAACTAAAATGAAATACATGTTTGTAAAAAGAAATTAAATGTTTAGCTCATCAAAGTGAGCTACTCCCGCCTGCTTTTATGTTATATCAAATCATGAGTTGCTAATCCTGGAGAATTTGTTTACGTGCATCTTGTATTAAGATTACCAGAAAGTATACTAAATATTGTGATCGTAACATTATGCTGTGACTTATTGGGGGCCATCACCTATAGCGTTGTTGCGAGATTTTTCCCAATTTTTGTGATCTTTGAGACCCTGAAATTGTGACTCGTCACAAAATCATATTCATGATCAGAGCATGGGATCATTTAAATATTGGTCAATACTACTGGGATTACAACTTGTCAAGAATTCAATTTTTAATTTTTTCTTTATTAATAGTAATTTAAGATTGTTGGGTTGATCAGATAAGAATTAAAAAGAACAAAGAGAATTAGAATGTCTCCTAATTCTTATTTTGTTAAATCTATTTGACACCGAGATTTAATTTAATTTTCTTTAATTTTAATTTTAATAGTTGTTTTCTTTTCTCTTCATGGAATTTTAAATTTTTATTTCTTTTCTGTGTTAATAATAAATTTATCCATGTAAATGTTTAAAAAGAAATTTATTTGTGTCTGGTCCATTAACAACGTTTTACAGATATAATTTAAATAGCTTCCTAACTAAATAGCGACCCGCCTGATTTCGTTTCATGCATTTATGGAACTTGTTTTCCAGTTTATAAATTATAGCCGGAGAATTTTTTCTATAAAGGAAACTGATATTTAGTTGTGTATATTTTCAGACTGTTTTATTTTGTTCATGATTTTGTGTTTGTGAATTTCTACAATCACAAATTTATTTTGCAATTTATAAACCTTTCACCTTTCATCAAGTGTTGGAGGGTTTATTAGTCACAACAATAATACAGTATGTACAATAATTTTTTAAAATACTTGCAACAAGAAAATATTTCAAAAAGTGTCTGTATTACCTACGTTTTGTCGGTAAGATTGAAGGTACTAAATTATATCTTCTATGGCCAGGTCCCTAAGAGCGATTTTCGCCCAGTACTAACTAACCACTCTTATGATAAATTTCAGTTGAGTTTTTCAGATTCGTTTTTGAAGTGCTTTGACACTTCTACAGCTTATCGGACTTCATATTTTGCAGTTTGCATGCGGAAAAATGTGCACAGTGATTGTGATTTAAGAATAGTTGTAATCTTAAGTTAATTTATTTTTTGTCTAGCTGGTTCAAATGCACGCTGTGAGAGAGACCCTTCAGTATTATGAAAACCTATTGAGGCGAAGAAAAAAAGCAGATACCAATATTTACGTTTGAACAGGTGATGATGGTCAAAGAGTGAAAATCCATGTTGGTGATATTCAAAATTGACTTGGTGCCCCTAATAATTTCCAGTTAAAAACTGATGACATAAATAACCAATAAATATGAATAATTCTTGATATAAATAATAAATAAATTTTCTTGAAATCAATGAATTTAAAAATAACTCCAGTTTGATGTACTTTAACATTTTGTAGTAAACAAAACAAGTTTTTTTACACAATAATTTGAATAAGAGAGAAAAATAGAGATGACTTTCGATTATGTCATCCGGAAGAGTTCAAAGTTCCACGTTTTAATTTTTTTTTTAAATTTTAATTAAAAATAGTGTTCTTGTCATTTCTATATTTAAATACTTAGCACGAAAATCTAATAGAGAAATTAAATTTAAAAAAAAGAGAGCGACCCTGCCAGGATTCGAACCTGGAATCTTCTGATCCGTAGTCAGACGCGTTATCCGTTGCGCCACAGGGCCGTGGGAATAAACTCTACCTATTAGCCATATTAGCTTGTACGTGAACATATTTATTTATTTTGTTTAGTTTTTATTTATTAATTGATAGTTCTGTTTTTTAATTAGTACTTAATAATAATAATTCGCATTCACATTGTAGATAAAATATTTTAATGTTTTTACTTCTTTAATATTTTTTTTCATGTACATTAAACTACTGGCATTTATTTTTATTTGCGTGTTTTTTTATTATTAAAATTGAAGCAAATAATTACAAATTTAACAAATAGTATTTGGAGATAGAATACAGAGTCCTTTTCCGGAACAACCCTCTTACATAATTTGTACTAGTCCATGTATGGCAGCACCTTGCAGTGATACAAATCTAGGTCAGCTGTTAGGGCGGGAAATACAAAAATAATAACAAAGACCTACTACAGCTATTTTAGTCAAATGATAAATACATACAGTTTACAATGAACAATAATATTTGAATAAATTAGAATAATTTTTAAATTAAAACTGAAATTATAATCTATATTTTTTTATTAAAACGTAAAGATTCGGCTCTTTTCGTTTTGTTGTCAACGATTCGACGTGGGGTTTATTCGCTTTCCAGCTGAACATCGATATTTGAATGTGTTATTTCAATTTTTGCTGAAGAGAGTAGTAGTGAAGAAGTTTTACCCGAATAAAATAGTTAATATTGTTTTAAGACAGTTAATATTATTAAATAATTTACTTAATTATTGATATCAAATAATTAAACCTAAAAAAATGAGTTCGAAACATTGCAGTAAAGGTAAGGTTATTTTCCATTATTTATTTTTGTTTTTTAATTAATATAATAAAAAAAATGAAATGAATTTCTTATTAACCAACCAATAAGGTTATGGCAAATTTTATTTTTCATTTGTTTACTCGATGACGTCAACGTTATTGTTTAAACAGCATCCTGCGATCTTGCATAGGTGTATTAATGAGCGTATAAATAATTATTATGCAATAGGCATTGTTGCAGTTGTGCGAATTTGGTATACTATAAGTTTAGTATATAGGCATAATTTTTTATTCAAGGTGTGCCACATTCATAAAAACCAGGAACATTCTCGTCGATTACCTCATTCTAGATAATTTAAAACATGTTACCCCACCAGTAGCGTAGAGTCGCGATTTCATCGAAAAGGCACTTAATAACCTAAATATTTACTGGTCGCAATTTTTTTAAAACTTCACTTCCGGGAAATTTTCAATTTATATATAAATAACGTGCATGTTTATTTTTAAAATTAAAGAAAAACGAATATAAAAATGAGAGATAAAAGGTGCAGATGCCTACGCCAACTAGATTATTTATTGCTAATGTCGACATAAAGTAGGATATTCTGATTTATTATAGGCTATGAAATAATGAATTAGTAATAGGAAATAGAATGTATCTTCTAATTTTAATTTATGACCGAAATATTTTATTTTTAATTTTAAAATTAAAATACGGGGTGCGTTGACTTTTAATTTTTAGTAAGTGATGTATTTTGGGGAAAAATCAAATTCATCAGGGGCGGGAATAAAAACAAAAACAGTAACTTTGATTAGTTCTTACAGGCGTAACTAATTACTATCAAATGTTGAGGTTATGTTCTAAGATTGAGGTTAAATCTAACCAAAAACATTAGAATCAATAATAATTATAGTTTGCTGAGCTAATCAAAGATGCTACTTTTGTTTTTCTTGGTCGCCCTTGAAGAATTTACTTTTTGCTCATACCATAGTATTATAAGAAAAACGAATTCAGGATTAATGAAAATTTCGGAACCTGAAATATGTTCAAAAACTTAAATATGGATAAGTTTTACACTTACAATTTTCCCACTGCCAGCAATATTTTCTAAAGTTTTCAACTTGGAAAATGCATTTTATACATTTCTATATTACACTACATTAAATAAACATTAGCCCATAAAGGCCGACAGTAAATTTCTTTAGTACTTGAGAATTGATTGATTTTCGACCGCGATACATGGGCCATACTTATTTTAAACTTACGAGGAGGAACCTTTGAGTTTGTCAAGCCTGAAACTCAGACCCAAGGCAGATCAAACTGTGTGACGTATATTTCGTAATACCCAGCCGCCGCTACCCCTCTCTATAAACATTCTAGTACGGTTTCAACTAACTACACCTTCCAATCCCGGCTTGTGCTGCTCATTTGACTCGACTTGATCTACAAAGACGATCTATATCATTCAACTCATCCTTGCCTCCGGAATCCTCAATGTCCACTACAGCCATTTTGGACCACGTGTATGCTGTATAGTTCGACTTCTCTCCGTATTAGAAGCTCAATCAATCGAACTTCCACAAACCCTTCTCTGACGCTGAGTCCAGCCCGAATTTGAAGGTATCTGTCGATTTACTAAAGATAGATATAATGGTTGAAACTCTATCTGGGCTATATCGACGATGCATATCTGTAACTCTGGTACTTCCTCTTTTCATGCACAGGAATTATTCTTCTTCATTTGTCTAATATTAGTAGTTGTGCTGGTATAAGCTTTAATGATTAACTAGTTTCTGTATGATTGAAGCACCCTTTCAGGGTCCATGGAATATTTTACTATGAACCATGTAACTGATTTGTTTGAAATTAAGGATTTAGGCACTTCAGGTGATGCTTATAACAGTTAACAGAACATTCCTAACGGATGACCCTGCATATGTCATCAAATGGCACATTATTTTAACTCAGGACAAGTCATAGATTTGTTCCAAATTAAGGACGGTGGTACTAGAGACCATGCATATCAATGTAGAATCGGTTATCATGTTGAATTCTTAATCAGATGATCACCAGAAGTATTTAAAAGGTCGCTATATTTTAGCATGATATGTCACTGTTTTGCTTCCAGTTCGAGATTTACTGTTCCCTATTCTATCAAAACTGCCAGTTTCCATGGCTTTGTCTATTATTATACGTCTATTTACAGCTAGCATATACCAGGATTCCATTACCAGTTATGCTATCCATTAAGATTTTCCATTACGAGAAAGACATTGCCACAGATGGAAGAAAATGGGCGGAGAATATTTGGGTTCAGGTTAATCAGATTCCCTAAATTCAGAAAGTCAAGTTCCTCCAGACCGATTTATAACAGCTGAGTTGAGTCTACAGCTACTTATGCTAAAGTACATGGTTACAGCCACGTTCAGGAATCAGTCGCTTGACATCTTCTAAAATTATCATCTGCAATCCAACAGCCTTGGCAACAGCCTTGGTAGTGTAATGTCTGGCGTGCCGGACTTTCACCCAAGCGGCCCGGGTTCGACTCCCGGCGCTGGCAGATCTGGTTAAGGTTTTCTGCAGTTTCCCTTAGCTGTAACACAAATGTGGGATTTGCGCTGTTCCATCTATAAGTCGGCTGCAGCCGCACATTGGGCCTACATAATAATAATAATCGCCCCCTCCCTCCCGCACAAGCTTATAGCTTCTGGGGCCTTGGTTAAGGTTATGGGTTGTAGTAATTATTATTATTATTATTATAATCATCAGGTGACGATGAGTACATGTGAAGCACAGCAACCTAATGTTCTAGCAAAATGTAGATACTATGGTTAATCGCCCTAAGAAATCTTCATACTCGTTATGATAATCTACGTCAGGTGATATATTTCTCCACCGGCCTTCAATATTGAAATTGAAAGATTGCGAAAATTTGGACTATGAGTAACCCAGTCCATTCTGAATGTACTTTCAAGAAGTACTCATTATGATCCCGTACTTTTTGTTCTGAATATAACTTTTGCGAATTTAACTTGACTTGGTACACGCCAACGTGAGACAATTCAAAGACGATATAGGAAAAGAGAGAAGAGATTCTTGGAATTCAAGACATTGAGTCTATGAGCCTTCTGATTACTCATGAACTCAGTGGACGGTCATTTTTTCTTTTCCTTCACAATATTTACCTTCCTGGGGAAACGGCCTATTGTATAGCATAAGCGAATGGACATGAAATTCTGGGGTACAACGGGAAAGGATCCCAGAGCTGTAAATGTTCCCTAGTAGAAGATGACAGAATACAGTCGGCAGTTCGCTGATGGGAGAGAGAAAAATAAATCGTGAACTGAAAGGAAAACAGTGATATACTTCATACTAAAATATAACAACCTTTAATTTTTGGAGGTTACTAAAACATTCAGCGATTACTTGTAGATTTCCTTCAACTAAGGAAAAAAATAAGCCTAAGGAATTCTTTTTTTTACATAATTGATGCAATTTTGGGAAACCTTCAACCAACCAAAAATTTAGTGATTCGTTGACTTATTGTATGTTCATCTGAAACGTATGAAGGAAAGCCCATTTTAGGTAAAAATATACGACAAGCCTAAAGGTCTACTACATTTTTTTGACACAAATGTACAAAATTATGTGATATATTTCTAGTGAATGGCTCCATTACAACGAAGGCAAATAAACGGCGATCTGCAAACCTATATAGATGGTTTTGTTTGAAGGTTGACCTCGATGACACCAGGGAGTGATTCTCAAGCTCTACTTCTGATCTAGTGGATACCAATTAGATGCACTGCTATTTATCTCTGTTTTTTTTTTGCTAACAAAAAGTATGCAAAGGTTTTCTTGAAAGAAGATTTAACAGTTCATGGCGGGTTAGATTCCTTTTTTGTGTCATAAATGAATATGAAAGACGCTTGAGTGCATGGGCCTTCGTTTTCGAATTTTTTTCTTGAAGACCTAGGATAGCGCTTTGTATTATGACAAATCTACATATTCTAGCGTTAGCCAGCAGCCATCGTGGATCAATTTGTTGATCCGGGTTCGACTCGATATTTTTTAATAATTTATTTATAAAATATAATAAATCATTTATAAACAACTTCTAATATCAAATATGAAAATCTCCAAGCTGTAAGAGTTAACCTAAAATTGTACTTCACCCTCACCACACGCACACATACACCCACTTTAAATCATTCTGGAAATGTGTTTCAACAACTAGGCTCTAATTTTCGTCAGCAGACACTGAAAAACTAGACTAAAATCTAACCTAGGTACATAAGGTTAGAAGTTCACGGTTTTCCGGTAGGTTTGACTAACCAGTCAAGCTCTGTTGGGTTTGTACATAAGTTGTATGTTCTGTTGGGTTATTTACATTTCTAATTAATTCTACACCTTTTACCTTATGAGTTTTTCTGTTTTTACTGTCAGACTGTTAGTACACACTGAAGATGACAGCCTAGCTGCTGAAACACGTGTCCAGAGTAATTTAGAGTGTGTGAGAATGAGTGAATGAATGTGAAGTGCAGTTTTAGTGTAATTACGACACGGTTTTGAGTTTTTTCTTCTGTAGAAATTAAGATTTTTTCCACGACTGCTCACAAAATGAACAGCGAAAGCGCCCGCAGTGGCTACTCGTTAAGGGCAAAATCCATTTTTCATATAAAGCGCCCATCGCTAAGTGTTTAAGAAAAAAAGGTATTGTTTTCGAAAAAGAAGGTCCATGCACTCGAGCGTCAATACACATAACAGTAACAGTCAACAAACAGCAGTGTGACATAACAGTCATTCGCAGGAAATCTGCACGTTCGGACATTTAAAATACACACTGTATATCCCACTAGGTTCACGATAGTCGATGTTAGACCACGATTATTTAAATAACCTTTATCTAATTTATGATAGAATTAAATCAAGAACTTTTGCTCCAAAAGATTTCAATTATTGCCACTTTCTTTAAATGATGCATTACAGGAGGTAACATTTTTAAATTATAAATAGCTAATAAATTTAGATTTAACAGTGCTTTAGCTCTGGTCGATAATAAGCTCTGCTTGTTAGTTCCCATGACAACGGACGATATATTCACTTTATTGCCCTAGAGCAGTAAGTAATTAATAAATAGTTATGTATATACAATATACATACAGGGTCTTGAGTATATGTGCACGTTCAAGGGAGGTATTTCTCAATATTACCAAGATTGCAAAGACACTTATACTATGTACGTGCGTACAACATTTTTTCTACTACCGGCAACTCGGCTTAAAATAAACAAAATTTATCTAAATAACTTTTGACCTTTGATTTATAGTTTTCCGTTTTATTTTGTTAATATAAATTAAAGAAATAATAATTTAAATATCTATTTTCGTATTCAGCTATACTATAAATACCTAGCAACTATGCATAATAATAATTTATAATAATTATAAGGAAGTAATTGATGCAGAAGTGTTATTAATTATGCATTTTCATATAAATTCATTCAATTAATTGTTAATTATATTATTGTATGAATATTATACAATTTCCTTAAGTAATATTTGCAATGAATCTTTTAACATATCATTTTAATGTTTCTTCCAACCTACATTTGTCTAAAAATATAATACTATACCATATGTACGAAATACCATTAACTATTGCTATTTTCACTTCCGGTATCAACAATTATTCTTATAAACCTATCTAAATAAGGGATACCTAAGAGTTTCCATAAATAAATTATGTGCGCGCATTCTTTGTTATGTTTTCTTTTTATTAATATAACAAACAATCATTGATTTATTTTTAATTTGGTACTATAAAATATTCTTTCCTTAATCTTTATTTCGTCCGTTTCTTATCATAAATTAACTGCCACAAAACAATGTGGTATGTGGTTTTAATTGTTTTGCAATGATGCTTCCTCATTAATATTTATACTGTGTAAATACTTTTAATATAAGACAAATATTAATGATAAACACTTTGCACAAAAACTACGAAATCATAATTAATACTTCTTTAAGGTAGATAGACTCTTTCTGTAGACTCAGTTCAGCTGTTGTAAATCGGTCTTATTTTAGGGAACACACTCTTATTTAGTGACTGTTCGTTTTCTTCCATCTTTGACAATATCTTCCTCCCAGCGAAAGAGGTTATTGGCTAGAATATGTCAGATGCCAATAAAATTCTAGAGTAGATACTAGAGTAGTACCTCAGAGCTGCAAATAGTCGCTTACTAGAGGAAGGGTGAAACCGGCAGCTCTGATGGATGTAATAGAGAAGAGTAAAGCAACTGAAAACAAAGCAATAGCGACATCTGGAGATCATCCAATTAAGAGTTCAACATGATGCTCGATTTTACATTAGTGTTCATGGCCTCTAATGCCCAAATCTTGAATTTGGAATAAATCTATGTAGCCCTGAGTTAAAATAGGATGGCATTTGAAGACACCTGGAAGGTCACCTGTTATGAATGCTCTGTTAAACGTTGTTCAGCATTGCCTGAAGTGTCTAAATTCTGAATTTCAAAGAAATCGATTACACCTCCCACGTTAGAATATTTCGTGATCCCTGGAGAACAGCATATTAAAGGCTCGTGCACATTGTTGAGCATTGATCATAGTTTAGGTCCTGTGGTACCATGCCCTAAGTTAAAATATTAGAACTTTAGATTACCTCTGGAGGTCAAACGATTCAAGCGCCATGAAAGTGTTTTATTTAAATACTGTTCAAAACTGCCGAGTCTCTAGTGTCAGCGATACTTTATGAAAAAGTATATGCTCTTTGCGCCTCATGTCCCTTCAAGAATTGGTTTCAATCAATTTATTGAGCTGTTATACACTGAAATTCGTTGAGGCGTTGGTTAAGCGTAGACTTTTGCCCCGGAGGGTTTTTGAACCATTCTCGAATCAAAATGTGACTATAAGAACTTTTATTCAGAATGTTGATATCTCTAAGAATATCGCAAATTGATTTTCTGATTGCAGTGGGTACTATTATTCTTTCGTTGAATATCCTAAGCTCTATGAATGAAGTAGTCCGGGTTGTCCGAAAGTGCAGTGCCTCCATCCTGCCATCGGTTGTTATACCTCCTGGGTATTAGACGTTGTCGAGGTTCTATTGTACTGGAATTCACTAATATTCCATTTTCTCTCCATTTCAGATCTATACTGGTTCCTCATTACTGTCTTGAAGTTTCATTAATCTAGGATCCCATGCATATTCTCTCCTCCTTTCTCTCTCTAGTAGTGATACTGGGTCAGAATTATTTAATCCTGTCCGGATGAATGCCTTCATAGAAACCCATGAGGGATCTGATCCCATATCTTCTCATCTCTGGGTGTTTTATTATGTCTCTACCTGTGCGGATGTGAGTGATGAGCTCATTTATAGGACCTACTTAAACTAGCATCGAGCACTAATTATTTGCATCCAGCACATTGCCACCAGGTGATGAGTGTGATAAAGAGGGGTCTCACTAATTCAAGGTCTGATAATTTTCCCATTTGTTGTCGATGATGACGATGAGTTTACAAGAACGCCACCTTCAGAGTCGTCTACGCTATTTTTGCTGTTATGTTAGGATTGACGCTTCGCTTGAAAACCGGAAACTCTGATTTGCAATGAGCAGGCCCTTAAGAAAACAATAAAATAGGCGGTAATCCTACAAAACAGACTGGCTTTAAGATTTGCATTTTTACGACTAATGCAGGGTTTTAGCTGTATCAATTGATATTAAAGATTGGACACTGGTTCCCACACCACCAAGGCTGCTGAAACAATAGTTTTCCAGAATAAAACGATTTTAATAAGACAGCTAAAAGCTGGTTTCGGATTTGATCTTTGATACGGCCATCAGAATATCACTCTCTTGTATTTCGATGTTGCATTGAAGATCGAGCTCGACACAGCATCTGGGTAGGGAAAAAATGACCACCTAGAGATCTTTCAATTTGCACAATATCCGAAGCCATTATAGGCCCCTTAGTTTCAAAACTCTGAGAAATAAAATATCACATCAAAGATGAAATTTCACCAAATCGATGATAAGACGATCGTGATTAAGAGCAGCGACGTTAGAAAAGTTAATTTATAGAACTGCAGTTCTTCTCAATTTATAAGCCTAAATAAGTTAGATTGAATAACTTATTTCATCGTATCTTCATTCAACCGAAAAGATAAAACTAAATTCTGCAAGGATCTATGGGTCTGTATCAAGCTGTACCAGCAACTACCTGTGGAACTATTAAGTTTTTTCCATTAGTCACAAGCACGTAATTGCTACGGTTTTATTACGTACCTGGAACCATGATGGGGAAACAATTTTTGGGTAGCAGATACGTTACAGTAACCTCTCTGAAACTTGTCCTGCTACGTTTCGATTACGTTTATCCTACGTAGCGTGAACGTGGCGGCGTAGTAATTACTACTTTCGTGGAACTGCTTTTCTCTTTGACACATCGTGTCGCGTGGTTGCGCTCTCTTACTCTCGCAATGTAACAAATATTCTATCATTTTATATACTAATGCTGCGATCGTGTCGATGATAGATTGAAAAATAATAACGCGCCTTCTTTAAATATATTTTTTAATAAAAAATGTCTAATAAAATATAACAAAAATACTTATTGGTTGATGCACATGATAGAAGCCATTTTTATATTATTCCTAAGCCACAATTTGTCACCAATTTGTTATTTTTATTGAAAGTTATAGTAAAACATTTATTCACAATCATAACAAATTGCAAATTTATTAATAGCCTCCAACATTTTACAATTAAATATAGAGTAGTTTACGAAAAATCACTTGAAAGTGATTCTCGTGGGTAGCAAAAACGTAAGTTTTACTTTCAATACTACTGTAAGGTTCCGTTACTTTAAAGGGTTAAGCAATGATTTCAGACAGGTGACAGGAACTTTTTTTTCGAGCAAGTTACTGCTACGATCATAATATTACTTTGAAGTTGCAACGATTTTAAAGTAATTACACTAGCAATACCGTTCCACATACTTTAAAAGTTACTCAGAAGTAATGGAACTGCATAGTTCCAATAAATAAGTAGAAACAACTACATAATTACTAAAATCTCCCGAACTGAAGTAATTAAACCTATAAAGTCATAAATTTAGTTGTAGTTACATACGTAAGAACTACTCAATCAAAGTTCCGATCTCAGTTATTGCTACTTAGAGGTTGCTTGGGTAGACGCATAACATAATGTAACAATTAGCTATTGTTTGAGTTCAATAAATATTTATTCAAGAAAGTGTCTTATTTACCATGTTGCCATTTTGCACCATTAACAATGTAGTTTTATTGTAAAAGCAGACAAGTTGCAAAATAAACCTCGTTTATATTCATCACCCAGTTATTTTCTTATATTCTAGTTTTTTTTTGTTTTTTGGCTTTGGAAACCACGTCAATTCGGCCAGTACATTTTATTCTATTCTAGGTTAATTAGTTAATTAAATATACTACAACAATTAACAATTAGAATTATGTAGAAACAGTTTGTTATTTGCAGTTGCAAAACGTTATGTTCTAATCGTTATTTTATTGTTGAATGACTACACTGCTATATAAAGATCTAGTAATTGTTATTTATGGGTATTGTTGTAATTGCAGATAAAATGTTATTGTTTTTTTATTTATAGAGATAATTTGTTTACCTAATTATAACAACAACGGGAAAAATAAAATTTGCGTAACCTTGTACAACCAAAGTAGCCCAAGTACCACTCACTACCACTGTTATATATAATCTTTTTTTTTATCTTGTCGCATTATGATTTCTACTAATTATTTCATCTTTTAGGTTCAAAAATGCCGTCTATATCAAAAGGAAAGCTTCGTCTTTACAGCAATCGTTTTGGTCCTTACGCCCAAAGGGTCCAACTGGTATTGGATGCTAAAAAGATACCGTAAGTATCTACTAACCAAATCTAACATAAGCAGGTATGTATACTTTAATATAAAATTATAAAGTATCTGCTGTATCTATGTACTGATTGCACTTAGTTCGCTCGCTAGCTATGGAGTAGTAGGTGTGGATATTGATTAATACAAATATAGAAATAGCAACTACCACTCTGAGAGAGACAGAGCGCGAATTCATTCTAGTTCACTTTATTGTGCTTTGGAAAGCGACAATGAAATATCAATTAAACAATAAAGCAACTGTGTATGTAAAAATGTTGCATTTACATAGCAGTCACTTTCACATGATGACCTATATGTTTGACATTTAGGTGGTTTTGGTATTGGTATCGGGTCAGTGATCGCTGTTTAATCGTAACATTTAAAACATATCATTGTTTAGACGAGATATTAGTTGCATATCTACATTGACTCATAGGACATACATATTCATATCATAATTATTATCAAGTAAACAAACTTGATATTGACCTTGTGTATCATATAAAGGAATCGGCTTTCAACCGGCCGAAATAGCTCAGTTGGGAGAGCGTTAGACTGAAGATCTAAAGGTCCCCGGTTCAATCCCGGGTTTCGGCAGTCACTTTTTTTTTTTTTAATTCAAATCATTTTTTTATTTAAATAAAATAATTTGAATTTCTTTGTTGCCAGAATCATTGAAAATTAAATTTATTTGTTCGATAATACACTTCAGAACTATAAACACTACAGGGTGGTTCACGAAGATGATCCTGAAGTATTTTTGTCACAGTTTTTAAACAAATTCCATTTGTTTAATTTGTTTCGAGAATGCATCACTTCTTAAAAAGTTAAATTTCGTATTTAACCAATTATTATAATATAAATAAATAACTAAGTCAACATTTCCTCATAAATTTATTGTTAAATAATAAACACCCTGTATATTTATATTTTAAATGATTCAGCTTTTAATTAAGCTAAGTACTCACAGCAGCGGATCCGCAGGCGGATGTCATACGATTGGTCGGTTTGAGTCAAATCGACTCAATTCGACCAATCGCATGACATCCGCCTGCTGATCCGCTGCTGTGAGAACTTAGCTACTGTCTCTACCAATTAATACCGTGATATCAAAAATTATCTTGGCCAAGGGTGGTTATGGAATATAAAACGGTTGTCTTAGTTTGAGTTTTTGCATCTTTATTAGTCAATTATCATTATTATTAAGTCAAACTAAGACAACCGTTTTATATTCCATAACCACCCTTGACCAAGATAATTTTTGATATCACGGTATAAATATTTGATACTTCAAAACTGAAAACAGTTACATAATATCCTTAACTCACGCGTGCCATACAATTTTTTCAAAGTTGGTAGCATTGAAACAAAATTGAAAAAAGAACAAAATTGACAAAAATTTCACTCTAAAAATGTGGAATTTCAAATGTCACATCAGTGTTGCCAATCACCACAAAATTTCCTAAGTTTTGAAATTGCGATTTTTTTTTATTTAAAAAGGGAATAAAAGGCACAAAATAGAAAAGAATATCAGAAAAAACTCGTTTCACAAGTCATTATTGGACTTGTGCAATTAATCTTACCTTATGAAACTCGTTCTTTAATATTTTCTAATTTGCGTCTATATTAAAGCTATTAAAGCACACAAAACAGTGCGTCTATAAATAGCTCATATGAGTGCTTTAATAGCCCAACTCTTTCAAAGTTGGTAACAAAATTTCCTAAATTTTGGAATTTGCGAATTTTATTATTTTAAACGGTAATAAAAGGCGTAAAATAGAAAAAGGAAAAAACCCGTTTTATATATAATAATATAATTTATTGAATCTTTGTAGGTACAGCAAAGGCTTCGGATAAATACTTATATAAATATACTCACTACTGATACTCATAAGTCATTATTGAACTCGTTCTTTACTGGACTCTTGCAATCAATCGTACCTTATGAAACTGGTTCTTTAATAAACTACAGTAGAAACTGCCTAAAGTGACCACCTTTGGGACTGACCCACAATGGTCAATTTAAGCAGGTGGTCACTTTGTAAAAGTGTGAATTTTTTATACACAACAATTTTTATCTTCATACTATATTCATTACATAGGTAGGTATTTTGAGTTTTTCTGCTTATAGTAAATGCTAAAAAAATGTATATGTACAATATATATTTATTCAACAGACCACTTACCCTACTTATTACATGCGATAGATATGTGTTATGTACATACTACTTATAGGTACAGCGACAGAAATAAGTAATGCGTCGCCTCCTATGTCCGCCTATTCAGTATGCAACACACCTTATACATTCAAATAAAAGAAGCTTAATTTTGTATTATTAAAAATAATTAATTTTTAATACATAGATAATATGAAAATTATGTATAAAAACAATAACATGAAAAGGGAATGTAAAATCTGCTAAAAAACAATAAAAATCAAATTTAAATAAAGAATTATTTTAAGGGCTACTAGAAAGGAAATACTTCAATTTGTGTTTCTAGTTATCCGACTTCGTGGCCTGACGGCTACAACGCCGGTTTAGAGTAAAACGAGTAACTCCTGGTTACATTATTGAATCATACTTTTTCGGACATTTTATTGGAATTTAGTTTTTAAAAACAGTAAATATCTGGGTATTTCTAAATATAAATTTTGCCAACAAGCAATTTTACAAAACGACCTAAACAAGGGAATCCTTGCCGGCTGGTTCTTCGAACTTACAAATTATATTGCACTCAATAGGTATATTCTATTTATCTCTTTTTAAATAATAGATTTTACAATTAGTTTAGTAGTGACTATATAGAACTTCTATTATTAAAAATAATTAATTTTTAATGCATAGATAATATGAAAATTATGTATAAACAGAATAACATAAAAAAGGAATATAAAATCTGCAAAAAAAGAGAATAATTTTAAAAGTTACTAAAAAGAAAAGCCTTCCATTTGTGTTTCTAGCAAGTTGCCTTTGTGGCCAGATGGGTAGATAGCTCGTTTAGGGTAGTAGGCCGATTGAGCGTCCCATCGAATCCCGCTACACCCATAAGTCTTATTTCTTTAATAAATTATATTTTTGTATTATGTCAATATTAATATGTTGATTACATTATTTAATCAGACTTTTCATTGGCATGCAGTTTATAGAAACGGTAAATATCATTTTAGACTGAGAGTAAGCAATTTTACAAAACGACCACAAAGGAATCGTTGTCGGGTAGTTCTTCGAACTGCAAATTATGTTACTACCTGAGTTTTTGTCAATAAGTGCAAATATAAATGAATGACGTTACTTTTATTACACAATTGCATCGAAAATGGAATCTTTGTCTTTTAGTGAAAATACGCATAAGCAATATTATTCTACCGTGCTACTCGGTGCCTACCAAATATACTTTTCGAAACCATATACTATGACCGCTTAGACTATAAGTACTAAGGCATAAAGCCGGATTAAGCCACAGCTGGTAGAATGAATGGAAACCCTTGAATTAAGACACTCTACTTCTTACAACTATTTATGTCTTGATAGATTTACAATATTTTTAAAATACAATTTCCGGCAACCCCTCCTTGGGTGCTTTATCGTTTACAGTTAGCATAAATTCTTTATCAGTTTTCTGCTGTGCTCCGAAACGACTAGTCTTATTTCTTTTTGTAATTTTTCCGCAAATATTCAACTATGCCTAGGTGTCCAGGTCAGAGAGATTCTACCCTTGAAGTTCGAGGAAAAATAATAGGTGTGGGAAGCTGGCATTTCCAAAAGAGAAATAGCAGAGAGAGCAAATCTATCGGTAAGTAAAATTTTTATAATAATTATACAGTTTTTAGGGAACTGAGAACAGAGGGAATTTTTTATGTAGTATGGTTTAGAGTGTACTTAGTAGTTTAGGTGGTTAGTTTAAGTCTTAGAACTTTAGAAAGGCTTCATTGCAAAATGGGTATGAAAGTTAGATTGCGAGCGAAAGCGAGTGCTTGGATCCTATAAATTTTGCAATTATTATTATTATTATATTAAAAAATGAATAATGAGATAGAGACTTAAAGACACATTTCGCTTTTCTAGATTTCACAAGTAAATAGATGGATCAAAAAGAATCAAAATGAAGCAGCAGAGGATAGACCACTTGCTACCCGCCCGCGAACTGGCCGTCCCCATCTACTATCCCATGAGGAGAAAGTGATGATTTGTAATCATACTCAAGAAATTCCTTTTTCCACTTCTGTTTCAATAAGAGAGACTTTTCGATTGGAATGTTCTCCTAGGACAATACGAAATATTTTACATAAACATGGTTTTCATTGCCGCAAACCAGCTAAAAAGCCTCTAATAACAGCAGAAGTCGCAGCGGCTAGAATCAGGTTTGCCGAAGCCAATTTACGTAGAAATTGGCAAAACGTGATTTTCTCTGACGAGAAAACCTTCTGTTCATCCGAAGATGTACCAAAAGTGTTGTGGAGGCGGAATAATACGTGGTACAATCCAGCTCATGTCCAAACTACAAACAGAAGCGGACGCATTTCATCAGCGTATTGGGGCTGGATGTCACACGCTGCACTCTAAAAAATTACCGGTGAATTATACCCTAAAAAATGGAGGCAACTATGTTACCTCCATTTTTTGGGGTAAATTTACTTCAAAGTGTAATTTTCATAGGAAGTGGGGAAATTTCAACATTAGGTTAAGTTTGCATTGTAATGTTTCCTTTTTAAGTAAATTTACAGATTGAAATTACAATCTCAATGTAATTTTACATTTTAACATTAAAACACCTGTGTAAAGTTACATGACAAAGTTAATATTTCATGGCAATAGTACTTTTCAGGGTTAAAATACAAATGTGAAAATACTTCTTGAATGTAACGATGACTTGCGAAAGTACTTGCGAAAGTACTTGCAAATTCAATCGTTCCTCTGGGAATTGTATGAAACAAAATAAAATCAAAGTAATTTTTATTGAACGTATGTACTTATATAAAATATAAGACATTAACAGAACTTCTTTTCAGGGGCTTTCGGAAATATTTGGTCTCTCAAAGACATTCAGATAAAGTTTCGATTCCACCTAGAAAATTAAAAAATTATAAATTATATAAACAATTATACACGAGTACCTTTCTCAATTACAGTTATGCTAGTTTATTTCGAATTCTTCAATTTTTGATTCATCCTAGAAAAACATTAAATTAAATATTTTTATTTTATTGGTTTAAATTTGTAATTTTAACATATAGGTACTTACCGATTATTATTTTTTAACTTCTACTATAAAATAAAATTCTTCCCATCTTCGTTCATACGTGTAAATATTTGCCTTTAATAAATCCGTACTACACTACAACGAAAAACAAAATATTAATGAGCAATGAACACTTCGTTCGGTATCGATAGAGTACGCCTCGCCGAAATCATAAAAGAATGGTACACACCATTCCGACCATTCCCCAAAAAGCCTATTTGGACTGTTCATAATGGATTCCTGAATTCTTTCACGAAACGAAGGTCACAAACAAGTGCGATCAGCGACATAGCATCTCAACGGTTAAAAACATATTAAGGGTAAAATTACACTATTCTTGTTCAAGTTCATCTTATCTTTAATATTACACTAAACATGAATTAAGTTATTGAGCAATTATACATTTGTAAGGAAAAAATTGTCTGAGTTATGTAAATTTATATTATGGATAGTGATTTTAACCAGTTCAATGTAGTAGAATTACTTATATTTGTATAATTTTACATAATTACAGGGCATTTTACCACAAATAGTAAAACTACTAAATGTATAGGTAAAATTAATTTTAGGGTAAAAATACCGCAAATAATAGCGAAAAGTTACCTCTTTCCCAAGGTAATTTTACCTCATTTTTTACAGTGTGGCCCAGGTGAACTGGTAAGAGTCGGGAGAAGGTTTAATGCCGAAGGGTATCTAGAAATTCTCAATGAAGTTATGCTGCCATCCGTAAGGGCCATTTATCCTGAGGGCCCTATACTATTTGTACAAGATAATTCCCCAATACACCGAGCAGCAATTGTTAGTGAGTGGTTTAGAGCCCATCCAGAGGTAGAAGTCATCGAATGGCCGTCCCGTTCACCAGATCTAAACTCAATCGAGAATCTGTGGGCAGGAGCTGTTAGAAATTGGGAGGCCGCCGACAACATCAGGGTGCGCACTGAAGAACAATTGCATCATAATATTATGCAAGTATGGGAGGGTTTTAGGGGAACGGCAGTCTGCCAAAATTTAGTTAATTCTATGCAAACTCGTTTACAAGAGTGCATAGAGAATAACGGTTATTACGTTAGTTATTAATGTATATATAGTTATTATTACACTTGTATATAGTTAGAATTTTTATATAGTTAGAATTTTATTAGGTTAAATTATATTTATACTTTTTTTTAATACATTAAGATATTTTGCCCCTTGCAAGCAAATACCAAATGTCTATTATTTTTCCTTATTCAAATAGATTGGTTTTTATAAAGTTTTGCCTATAACTGCTTCAAAAAATTGACATTTATGCATAATTACCTATACGTGAAATAGTCATTTTTTGAATAACTTTCAGTTTGTCCTGTTGAGATTAATAAGACTTTAGCAACCTTATGTATTCCAGTGCAAAAGTGTTTTATTTTTACACACATAAACTTTTTAGTTTTTACTTCACGCACTGTTTTGTGTAAACCCAATAAACTATGGTATAACTTACCTGCTTAGCGGCATGCTCACTGTGTGAATACTTTGTTTGCTACAAAATAATTTAAATTTTAAAATTTAATTTTTTAAGGAATTACAGAAACAATATTGTTTATATTTTGTGCGTGAACATGTTTTTTAGTGCATTAAAGACTTATGTCCTTGATCTGGATTTGGTATGAAAAGACCTTTTCATACCTAATTTTCAAAAAATACATACTTCACGCACTTAATATAAAAATAACTATTATATATAATTTCAAGTTTCAAATATTTCATAAAATCAATATGTTGTCTATTTTTCTTATGTTTTAATGTTAATCTCGTATGGTAGGAATGTTATTGTTATTATATACCCGATATACCCTGATTTTTTTTCATTACATAAATAAATATGTCGTACAAATCCAATACTGGTTTTCTTCTGTTATCGAATACTCAAAGTACCATACTACATAATTTCATGACTAAGTAAGTATAGATTCAGGAAATGTATAAAACAATTACTGTAAGCTCCATTTTGATCTGATATTATCTCTTATACTTACTGTTAAAACAAATTGAACATTATTAAGTATAGTCTAAACTCTAAAGCCTACTTGATGTTTTAAAGTATACCTAGTTAAAAAAAGTTTTTAAACATGCCAACCCTGTTAAACATCAACACGCAAGTAGTCGTATGGAAAACAGACTTCAAAATACGATTTTAGTTTCCGAAATCATTCATTCGTGATCATTATGTCGTGATTGTCGTGTATGTTTTCATGGGTACACTCGTGTTATGTGTTATTTACCGGTACTGTAAAGCAAAATAAATTTCACTGTTATAAAAAAACATACAATTTTCCACTTTTATCTAACACTAGCTGAAGATATTTTAAATTCCAACCCTATAAGCAAAACAAAAATTCTAAAATAAAAGTTTTTAGATAAATATAGAAAGATAAAAACAGGAAATGTGTAATAAAAGTAACGTCATTCATTTATATTTGCACTTATTGACAAAAACTCAGGTAGTAACATAATTTGCAGTTCGAAGAACTACCCGACAACGATTCCTTTGTTAAGGTCATTTGTAAAATTGCTTACTCTCAGTCTAAAATGATATTTACCGTTTCTATAAACTGCATGCCAATGAAAAGTCTGATTAAATAATGTAAGTAGTAACTTTTAAAATTATTCTCTTTTTTTGCAGATTTTATATTCCTTTTTCATGTTATTCTGTTTATACATAATTTTCATATTATATATGCATTAAAAATTAATTATTTTTAATAATAGAAGTTCTATATAGTCACTACTAAACTAATTGTAAAATCTATTATTTAAAGAGAGATAAATAGATTATACCTATTGAGTGCAATATAATTTGTAAGTTCGAAGAACCAGCCTGCAAGGATTCCCTTGTTTAGGTCGTTTTGTAAAATTGCTTGTTGGCAAAATTTATATTTAGAAATACCCAGATATTTACTGTTTTTAAAAACTAAATTTCAATAAAAAGTCTGAAAAAGTATGATTCAATAATGTAACCAGGAGATTAATATTAACATACAAAAATTTAATTAAAAAAAATCTATGGACGCATCGGGACTCGATACGAAGCTCAACCGTCAATTGAAGTATTTCCTTTCTAGTAGCCCTAAAAATAATTCTTTATTTAAATTTGATTTTTATTGTTTTTTAGCAGATTTTACATTCCCTTTTCATGTTATTGTTTTTATACATAATTTTCATATTATCTATGTATTAAAAATTAATTATTTTTAATAATACAAAATTAAGCTTCTTTTATTTGAATGTATAAGGTGTGTTGCATACTGAATAGGCGGGCATAGGAGGCGACGCATTACTTATTTCTGTTGCTGTACATATTTATTTAAAAATCATGTAACGTAGATTATCTCAAGATCATATGTTTAGCACAGATTAGTTGATTAATATTATTTTTAGCATGGTACAGTTCTGTTAGGATTCCAGAGCAGTTCTGAATACTAAAATGTTCCGCTGTTTTTCTTTCACTGTGGTTTTCTAAAAACTAACACCTTTTGTTTTTCTTTCAAATTTAGTTCTTTGTAAACTTTTTTGAAGTCATCTTGATCGCACTAATTAACACAAGGGTTTCAATCAATAGATGAAACAAGACTGATTTTATAAAACAATTTTAAAACTATCCAAGGTTTACTAATGTGAAAGTTTGCAGATAATAAATTTCTCAGAAGCAGAAATAAAGTCTTAAAACTTGGAAATACCTGAACCCAACTGGTCACTATTAAGAGATTAGATGCATTCTTAGAAATTCTTTGAGTGCAATTTACATGTACATGCCTATTTAAACTTTTAGAAGATTAGTTATAACTGTAAGTAAAGTAATCCCTTGGCTAATGGTCACATTACACAAACATTTTTAAACAAATATTTGAAGTAAATGTGGTCAATGGTCACAAAAGACAAGTGGTCAGTTTATACAGTATAAATTACATTAAAGTAATGGGATTTTTGCAGGGACTGAGAAAAAGTGGTCAATATGACCAGAGGGTCAGTTTAAACAGGTGGTCAGATTTACAGTTTCACTGTATTTAAGAAAATTTGCATCCAAAAGAAAATTTGGAAAACTGAATTTACTCAAAAACTGTTCCGAATTTTGGGATATATGTAGAATTAACCAAAAATACCGAAAACAGAACGAAAATCGTAAATATATATAGTATGTTGTGTTCTATTTAAAATAAAACAGTTAAAAGTAGCATAGCAAAAATGATTCACCCTGCATATACAAAAATATTATAAAATTAAAATTTATTTTATACCAACCAAGTTTTGTATTTTTAACTTTTTTTTTCGTAACTCTTACAGTTTTCAAGATAAGGTCATCTTACATGGGCCACTGTGTGCATACATAGTACATACACACAGAGCCAACTAAGACTTGCGAGCCTACGCCTAGCATGTATAGAGTGCGGCTGTAACATCACGCTCAGCGCCGATAGTTGACCATAGCTTCTTATGCATTTATTGGGAAGGGCCTTTATTTTTTGTCATTTACAGGCGTGTTTATTACCTACTTAGACATCTTTTCATAGAAGGAACGACTGATAAAGATGTTCCAGTATAAGTTCGTTCAAATCGTTTTCGAGTAATGGCGTTAAAAATGGGTAGATTATTTTTTTGAATATTTCAATACAGCCACCAATCAGTTTGTCTTCAATGCTCAATATGAGTGGTTGTTACAGGGGCTCCTGCAATTTACATTTTTGTAATTTAATTGTATATTAAACGATTTACCTGTAAGGAAATTCAATTGAAATTATATGAGATCCAGTCCACTGGAACACATACATGGATGCATCAAGTACAAATCAAATGGTCACCGAAATCATTTGTTTCACAGTTATTGTCATTACATATTTTTTTGTAGAGGTAAATCGGATCAGATAAGAGTAACTCTGGTAAAAGAGGGTGGGAGGGAATGTGTTCCAGTGGACCGGACCTCATATAATTTCCGATTGAACTTCCTTACAAGTAAGTCGTTTTACTCTACAAATATATTTTGGTCCGGTCCTACTATAGATTTTTAATATTAGCTAGCAGGTTTTTATCTGTTATGTTATTGTTTGATAATGAAAGTCAAGGAAAATTATGCCCCAAAACTTTTATTTATTGAATTTTCCCTAAGATAGGTATATAAATGTTATCATCAAAAAAAAATTAAAGAAACAGCTCAAAAATATTGTAGCTTCAAAAAGATAGAACATTCAGATCGTGAACTTTTATGGTGGATATTTCTATCCTCCCTGAAGTGCTAGTTTCTTTTAACAAGAATTTTTATAAGTTGACTTTAAGGTTAAAGTATTTACATTCATTTATCGTTTACAGGCATGACGTGGTCAATATTAATTTATCTCACAAACCAGAATGGTTATACGATAAAGTTAGATCTGGAAACATTCCAGCTTTAGAGGTAGAAACTGGTGATGTACTCACCGAAAGTTCAATAATTGTTGATTACTTAGATGAAAAGTATTCTAATAATCCTTTATATCCACGAGACCCATTGCAAAAAGCCAAAGATCGCCTTCTTATAAACCACTTTAATAAGGTAAGCATTTATTACTAACCTGACAAAATCAGAGATTATAATTCATGAGTTTAGTATCGTATTAGGATTTTTATTAATTTTTATTTTTATTTTCCAGGTAATAACTTCAATGTCTAATGCTATATTAAACATGAACAAGGGTTACTTAGAAGATAATCAAAGTACTATAGCCAACGGTTTAGCAACATTTGAAAAGGAATTATTATCTAGAGGCGGTCCTTTCTTTGGTGGTCACAAACCAGGAATGTTGGATTACATGATTTGGCCATGGTGTGAACGAGCAGACTTGATGAAATTGTTCGGAAGACAATTTCTACTTAAAACGAATAATTACAAACATTTGGTAAATCTAAAACTAATACTTTTCATAAGATTGCTGTATCCAACGCCTTTTTTTGCTTCAAATAGTTAAAGTAGGGAATTTCAGTCAAATTGTCACACCTCTTGCTATATTTAATCATGTGCAATACTTGATTGATTTTTTTTTTTCAGATGAATTGGCGTACTCTAATGCGTGACGATCCTGCAGTAAAGAAAAACTACTCAACTCCTCAACTTCACATGAAATATGTTGAGTCTTATCGTTCAGGTGTTCCTCAGTATGATTTTGATTAAAATTTAGGTAAAAGTATTTATTTGTTTAAAGTATACTGCTATACCCTACTATAATTGCACATCATTTTAAAATAAGTTACTTAAACATACAAATTAGTATATAAATATATTTACTGATTATCAGAGTGTTCTTTAATATTGAGAACTTGTAATTTCGATAAGTGATAACAATAATATGCATTACGGGATGACTGAGCACATTAATTACTTTTTGCATTTGCAACTTTGTTCATTCTTTCAATATTAAATAACACCTACTTGAGAAATATGCACTTACACTTAGCCATCGTTAATGTAAAAATATTTATTTTGCTTATATTGGTGTTACTAATGACATATTAGTACTTATATTAGAAAATTCATATACATTTTATTATATTTTTGAAATAATCAGATTATTAGTTTTTCTACTTGTATTGATTATGTTGATAAGAAGACCAAAAAAAATATATAAAGTATTATTAATGATGGCTTGACTCTTTAATGTTGCATTTTTAGAGATTTATAATTTATTTGCATATATAATTTGTTATAATTAAGAATTATAACAATAAAGAATGACTAATTAATTTACAGATATTTTTGAAGTTACCTATTCATTTAATTTTATTTTACACATTATAGTTATTATTAAGTAATGTTATCTTGTAATATTTGTTTTGGGTGCGTATATTAGATTAAAGTTGTAAAGTAGTTTTATTTTTGATTTTCACTATGAGGAAAGTATTTATATTAATTACCATGTACTCTTTAAATTAAACTCTTATTAATTTAATTAAATATTTTTGTTGTAAAAAAACTGGTTTTTATTTACCTTAAAGTGTACATAATATACAGCAAACTTCTTGCAAGTGGGTGTTTGGCAGTGTGTACACATGCACACACCTGCTATGCACAAATGCATATGAATTATACCCTCTACTTATTTCTACTACATAAAGAACACATTTTTAACCGTAGGAGCAAGCTAACCAATTAATGAAACAATTAATGCAAATTACGACAAAAATTATTTGTTGTATTTTTATCCCCTGTGCTGTTAAATGTTTATAGGTAGGTATAGAAAAAAATAAAAACATTTTCCTATTACACACTATGGCACAAACAATTACAGAAAGTTCGATAGTGATAATCTATTTAACTTTAAAGTCTAAAATGTGTTCTTTTTGTAATAGAAAAGTATCTGATATTTGTTCTAATATTAATAACATATATAAGCATGGTTATAGGGTTTACAATGTTGCCTTTTTATAATAAACATTATAAATAACTGATAAATACTATTTTGGAATTTAAAAAAAATATTTTCTTTGCACTTAATAATAATTTATAGCATAAGAAAAAGTTATTGGTGCAGTTTTACATATACGAGGTAAGCGCCATAAATTCTCGGCCCGGCAGGCTTCTACAGGTGCCAACATGTTCAAACTCGGTTGCGTCATAGTTGAACATGTAAGAGGCCTATACTATATATATTACGGCTAGAAGCGTAATAGATTTTAGTAGCCACTCAAGCATCGTAACGAGTGCATGGAAATGTCGCAGCTAACGAAAGATTGAGTACCGTGCGGTCAGTAAATTTTTAACAAAAGAAAGGCACAGGCCTAAACAAATCAAACAACGTTTAGACGGCGTTTATGATGATTTATCTCCTTCATATTCCACTGTAAAAAAGTGGTCAAAATGTTTCCGTTTGGGGCAAGAATCTCTTGAAGATGATGAGCATCGGTCGGCCAATTGAAGCGGTAACACCTCAAAAAGTTGCAATCAGTGAAGAAATGATATTAGAAGATCGCCATTTGAAAGTTAAGGAGTTAGCAGTGATGTCTGACATTTCGGAAACAAGTGTTCGCAGAATTCTTCATGACCTTTTGGGTATGAATAAGATTAGTGCAAGACGAGTACCGTGTCTTCTTTCTGCTGTTCAACGTCAACGTCGAGTCAAATGTGCGCTCTCGTTTTTAAACTTGTGTGGAGACGACCCAAAGCCGATTTTGAAGTCCATTGTCACTGAAGATGAAACAATGGTTCTGTATTATGATCCTCTACCCAGAAGGGAATCGATGGGATGGCGGCGACCCGATTAACCTCGTCCAAAAAGGCGACAGTCGTTCAATCGACAAAGAAAGTTATGGCAACAATATTCTGGGATTGTGATGGCATTTTACTGATTGATTTTAAAAACGCAATACAACTGTTAACAGTACATATTATGCGTCTTTATTGCATAAATTGAGAAACAATATTCGTGAAAAACGTCGAGGAAAGTTGACAAGAGGTATTCGATTATAACACGACAATGCATCCGTTCATACTGCCACAATTTCACAAGCTGCCATTCGCGAATGCGGCTTTGAAGCATTGGATCATCCCACCGTACAGTCCGGATATGGCTCCTAGTGACTATTATTTATTTTCCAATTTAAAGAAAGACCTTAGGGGACGTCATTTTAATCATTAGTCATTATTTCGATTTAAAACTTACTGTACTGATTGTAACGTATTTATGCAAAATATGAATTATAATAATAAAAGTTTGATTAATTTTGTTCTTCAAATAGATTCATGTTACTTTTCATTTTTACAGTAAGACGGGGGCCCACTTTGTATATTCAGCCTAGGGCCCCATGTCAAGTAAATCCGCCATTGATAATTTTCAACCATTATTCGAAACATAGCTAGTTTAGGTTACAGTGAGCTTTATATGGGCGAATATCTGGAAAGTGACCCCCGGTTTGTCACAGCTCACTATTCAAAGACGAAACAAGTTTTTGTGTTTATAAACATGATTTGGAGGAAGATAATCTACTGTACTAATAGGTCGTTAAAATTCATTAATCTCAATATTTTTGTATTAGGATTTTATGCCATTTGAATGTATATTTTTTCATTCCCGTGTCATGTCTTTTGCCTAGTTAATCATAAAGTACAGTTTATATTTTTTAAAGTTGTGCATTTTAAATTCATTTTGTGTATTAGTTATATTCACAAATGTCGGGTTTTTCCAAAGTGTAAGGTAAATTCAGTTTATATATTGTCCAGTGATTAAGATTTAAGTTCAAAAATTGTCTTTGGTAGGTTGCTTCATTCCCGTGCGCATTGTAAAAAGCCAATTAACGTCGCATGTGTTTTATTATTTTTGCTGTGTACGTGTCGAGAATGTTGTTAATATGTTTTTAAATCAGTTAGACCATCAATTGTGCGTGTGGATTTGAAAGGAGAACTTCGAACAGCTATCAACTTGCATCAAACACGTGTGTAATGGAACCGACTTTCATTCTCGTGGTAGGTTTTTTTCCAAGAAAAACATATTTCTCATTACAAATTTTAATTAATTACTACTTCAAATAAATTGGTCTCTTATTCGATGTTTAGAAAATACTGCATTTGATTATAAGCTGCATGTTTTTGTGAAATTGTATATAATTTTTCATTCCCGTTCACTTCATTCCCGTGTACTTCATTCCCGTGTCATTTATGTTCAACGGGTATGAACGATGATACAGGGGAATGATCGTATGTAACCTACAGCCAATTAAATAGTATTATTTTTCAGAAAAAGTTTAAAGCATCAGGAGAGGAACAACTTCAGAAAAAAAGAGAAAGGAAAAAAGAGAGACGAAAAAAGATTTGAAAAATAGTGATAAAATGTATCTTTTGCCAGAGAATATTTTTTTAGTTTCATTTTAACAGTTTATTAGGAGATTTTTTATTTTTATATTTTATATTTTTTAATAAATAGATTTGATAAGCTGTCTCTTTTTCATTACCACCGTACTTCATAGTTCATTCCTGCGTGCCTTTGTTTGAAAAATGGTAAACAATTCAGTATTCCAGTTCGTTTTTTTAACGCTTTTTGGTGTTATGTCGAAAAAGACCTCAAAAGGTATCAAATACCATAATTTTAATTTTCGAAATAAAACAAAAACTTTTGTCCAAAAATTACCTCTGAAAGAGTCACTTTGTAGATATTCACCCATATAATACTGTACATCAGATTACCTTGTAATGGGGGTTAGATAAAAAAGGTTTCGGAACTCTGGATATAGTACCTATTTGCTACGCCACTGGCGGTACATATTCCCGTCCTATTTTCAACTTCTCGTCTCATCCAAGCTTTGCGTAAGAAACTTGCAATATACATTTAAATCATCTAAATGTTGCACTTGCAAAAAATATTCTAAATAAAAGGTATGCAATAAATCTGATTATCATTTTCCACTTTCTTTCTCAGATGATGTGTTGCTGAATATCGTATCAAATGTTTACTTCCGACAACTAAATTAAATGAATCTGCGTTGTATATGTACGTTAGAATAACGTTAAAATAATGTTTTCAAATATAAAAAAAAATTATATGAGGCAGTTCGTATATTAATACAACGTTAATAAATACGTTTATGCAACAGCCATTTTTTTAGTTTACTTAACGTTGAACATATACGAGGGGAGTAACAAAAGTTCGCTTAGTTGACCATAAAAAAAACTAAAAAAATTCTGTTCGTATTTATTCTTAATCTTCGTCTTTTGTTTATCTTCTCTACATAATCACCATTGATTTCAATGCATTTCTTAAAGGGGGTGTAGCGCAAAAAATTATTTTTTAATATAATCTAGAATAAAAAATTCTAAGAATGAAAATGAAAACCGCACTTTTCTAGTGATAGTAGTTTCGTAGATATCGGCTTCTAAAGTATAGCGAGTTTAGTGTGTGACGTCACACCGACACGACTGCCTCAACTACTATCCATTTTTTTCTCGAGTCCTCTGACTTTGATACCTTATTGCTCCAGAACCACTGAACCAAATTAAATATTTTAAAAACGACCAAATAGTAAATTTATTTCTACATGCAACAGTAAAATATCATATTTCTAACTGGTATACTTCTATTTTTATCGGACGATACATAATAAAAGGTACCCATTTTTAGGGATAATTTCATTGAAAGTTAAATTTTTTTTTTCAGAAAGTATATCTCATATATCTATGAGATTTTTGTAGGGGCTAGAAAAAAGCCTTACGGTTGTTATCCTATTAATTTTCGGACAAAAAGGTGTTTTATTAAAGATTTATATGAAAAAATATGCGTCTTGTTTGTTCTATGCGTTCTTGTTTATTAATTGAGATAGCCTCAAATTTTTTTCGTTAAATTAACACTTTTCGTATGTTGACATTATTTTCTTTAAAGAAATGTTCCGAATTTTAACAATAAAAGTGCAATAACAAAAAAACCGTTTTTGTCGAAATCGCTGGTCATCAAAAATCGTTTTTTTGTTTCCGCATTTTTATTATTAAAATTAGGAACATTTTCAGTGATAAATGACGTTTGGCATTTCAAAAACAAATATGAAAATAAATCGTACAACTGAAATTCAACTAAACCAATTAACCAAAAGAAAAGCGTTTGTTAAAATTTGGTTGCAACAGACAAAATTGCGACAAGCTAAATGCCGCAACAATTATAGTATCGTTGTCTTTCTTCCGTTTTACACTTTAGAAGTAAGCTGTGCCTTATCATATTTAAACTATCTAAGTGTAAAACTACATTTACAAATGATTCGCGAAGAATAATGCACGTTTTCTTCACTTACTCCATTTTCAAGAGCATTTTCCTTGCAGCAAATGCATCCCTTACAGTTGACATAAGCATACCATTATTGCATTTGTACCAATTTAGATATTTAATCTTGTAATATTCGACTGATTTTCATCTTCTCTTTTTTTGTATTTCTTTATTTGCCTTAATTGAGCCTGTGTATATTTTTGTTCAACCCTAAACGCCATTGTTAAAGAAATATGATCAACGCGAAGACAGCCTGCATCTAAAATGCATGTAATACTATTGAGGTTTCACGGCTCCGTGTCGGTGTGACGTCACGAACGAACTCTGACAAACTTCTAGCGGCTCTATCTCTGAGACTGAGAACAAAGCTAAACTCTTTATCACAGGCAGTTGCAGTAAATTCCTTAGATATTATTCTCCTTACAGAGACCTTTCTAAACGCAGATATTCAAGATAATGAATTAGGTCTTTTTAATTATGATATATACCGCTGTGATCGGTCCTCAAAAACCAGTTCTCATGGAAGAGGTGGTGGAGTTCTTGCTGCGATTAAAAGTAATTTGTCTGTATGTCGATTTGATACTGGAGTCGATTGGGTTGAACATCTTTGTCTTAAGATAAAATTGAATAGCAAGAAAACAATTATTGTTGCTCTTGTTTATATACCTACCACCATCATCCCCTGTGGAACTTTATGAAAGTTTTTGCCTGTCTTTATCATCGGTAGTGCAGAAACACTGGTGTGAAAATTGTGAAATCTTGGTGTGTGATGATTTTAATTTACCAAATGTATTATGGTCAAATGATGTTCATGGATCAGTACTAGAGGGTAAAGTTACACAACAGGTTACTAGAATATCAGAATGCATGGCATTTTTAAATCTAAAGCAGTTTAATAATATAAAAATTGTAAAGGCAATTTTCTTGATTTAATATTTTCTTCGATATTTTTAAATGTTCAAATTTCCATTGATCCTCTATTGAGTTGTGATCTATACCATCCAGCACTATCGTTTTTTACTATTATTGGTGAAAAATTTGACCAAATTCAATATGATGATTATTATTATAATTTTAAATGTACAAATTATGTTGATATTAACATGTACCTAAGCCTAGTTCATTGGAATGAAACTTTATGTCATGAAAATATTGAAGATAATTTAAATAGATTTTATTATGTTCTATACTCAGTCATAGAGTTGTTTGTACCTAAATGTAAGTTTAAGAATGCAAAATTCCTTAAATGGTTTAATGCCAATATGAAAGATCTTGTGATTAAAAAGAGAATTATAAAAAATTTAAATCGAATGGTTCACATGTTGATTACGAAAAATTCTCAGAACTGAGAGCAAAGTGTAAGACATATATAGCAGCATTAGTCATGCAGAATATATTAAGGGTTTGGAAGAAAATGTCAGAAATAAACATGAATTTTGGAAATATATTAACTCCAAAAATAAAAACTGTGATATACCTACATGCATGAATTTTAAACGTAAATCTAGTGATTCACCAAATGATATTGTACAATTCTTTGCAGACAATTTCTCATCTATATATGTAAATCCCTCAGATTCAAATTGTGATACCACTAACATTGATTTTACAATAAATATTAAAATAGGCAACTTAAGTACCATGGAAATTTTTACATATATTTCTAAATTAAATAATAACTTAGGATGTGGGCCGGATGGCATTCCAGTTGAATTTATAAAAAACACAAAATATGTTCTTTCTCAAATATTAGCCAGATTATTTAATAAATCCTTGTGTGATGGTGTCTTCCCTGATGAATGGAAGCGCAGTTATGTTACTCCAATATTTAAGGATGGTGACCGTACCAATGTTGAAAATTATAGAGCCGTAACTAAAATATCAATTACTCCAAAAATATTTGAATCTATTGTTGCAGACTTAATTTACTGCCATTTTCAACATCTGATTGTATCTGAGCAACATGGCTTTGTAAAAAATAAATCGACGACATCAAATCTTTTGGAATATCAAAACACTCTTTTGAAAGCAATAGAAAATCGTTACCAAATTGATGTGATTTACACAGACTTTGCAAAAGCTTTCGATAGAGTGGATATTTCAATACTGATAAAAAAGTTATATGCTCTAGGAGTTACCGGGTCTCTTTTAAATTGGCTGCATTGCTACCTTACTGGGAGGAAACAAGTTGTAAAAGTGAAACATTTCATGTCACAAGAATTTGTGGTTACTTCCGGGGTGCCACAAGGCGGACATCTCTCTGTTATTTATATATTTTATCAATGATCTTGTATCTTGCCTTAAATACAGTGAATCATTACTATATGGAGATGATCTTAAGATTTTTAGAATAATTAGGTCTCCAAGCGATTGTATAAAACTTCAAAATGACCTTGACAACAGTATAGTGTGGTGCGAAGAAAATAATCTTCATTTAAATGTAAAGTTATGAGCTTCTATCGAATAAAAAGTCCAATTTTTTATCCCTATCATTTAAATGGTGATAACCTCGAAAGAGTGGAGTATATTAGAGACCTTGGAGTATTATTCCATAGAGAGCTTACTTTTTCTATGCATATTGAATACATCTCAAATAAAGCTCTTAGATTGTTAGGTTTTATGTTAAGATCTTTAAATGATTTTAATAATATTTATACACTGAAAGAAGTATACTGCGCTGTAGTTAGAATATGCCTCACCTGTGTGATCGCCTTATCATAGTATTTATATAAAGTCAATTGAAATCGTTCAAAGAAATTCTTAAGATTCATAGTTTTCAAGCTGAAAAATCTCTATTGAAGAAATTACAATAATTTGTTAAGTTTACTTAATATCTCAACTCTTCAAAATAGAACAGATTACCTTGATTTATGTACCTTTTTAAAGATATTAACAAATCAAATAGATTCTCCAAACTTGTTAGCTGCAATAAATTTCTGTGTACCTCCAAGAAGTACTAGACAAGGTGATCTTTTTGATATTGCATACCATAGAACAAATTACGGTTGTAATTGTCCAATCACTAGATTCTGCAAACACTCTGCCGAGTCATGTTGATATCTTTGCTGTGTCATATTCTCAATTTAAAAACATTCTCAGAAAAATGTAGTGATAATAATTTGTGATATGTCTTTATATATTATTTATACTCAAATTTTATATTAATATTTAAATGTAAATGGTGAATTCCGTAAAATAAATTTATTATTATTATATTATTATATATGTCATCAATCAAAAAATATGAAATAAATAAAGATTATTAAAAGTTTCACAGTTTTATTAAAATACAACCTGACAATATTGTTTCAACAGCTATGCTGTCATTATCAAAGGTAATAATGACAGCATAGCTGTTGAAACAATATTGTCAGGTTGTATTTTAATAAAACTGTGAAACTTTTAATAATCTTTATTTATTTCATGATTATGGAGTTCCACAAAATAAGGCTGGAAACAATAATTCAAAATAATACATTAAAGATATTTCTCACTATAAAATAAAAAGATTATTATCACCATTTATTGGTCATCAACTTAAATAATCATTTCACAAAGTAATTTATTTAAAATATTCAATTAAATACATAAAACATCAGTTCCCTGGCATGTCACCACTCCAGGATTGTGCAAAGAAATGTTTATATTTTAGAAATCGTTTTAATTATTACATATTTATCTATTTAAATATATTCTACTGTAGTTTTATTATGTTGTAATACTAAATGAATAGTGAAAATTGATTTTTTACTCTATTAAATCTTTTATTGAAACAGCATACTCAGTTTCTCTCGTCAAGTTCTGGCCGATATTGAAATTCGAAAAACAGATAATCTAGTTGCACTTCAAGGTAAACTCGGATACATTCCTGTATCTTAGTAGTGAAGTTAGTTACAAAGATGGCTAGTTGCCATGCAACATTTTGGGATTCAGTGCAAGCGGCTTGTTTGTGATGTTAATACGTACTGGAGCCAGTCAATTTGTCAGTCCTCTGGCAAGAATTCCTGATTAATTTAAAACAAATTTTTATTTAATTATTTATGCTTATAAAGAATTTTGTGGCATGAATCGATGTGACATACAATAAAGCTGATATTAATAACAGTTTTAAGAATAAATTTAATTTTCACCCAGTTCACCAGTCCCTTGCCTAAAAAGGCGACAGGGTAATGACGAATACACCAGTGAACTGATGCTTTCATGTCTGACATATTTTAAGACTCTTGACTTATTTCCTGTTACTTCAGTATGGAACATAGGGTCTCTATGAAGCATGCATTCTGGTTTTGTTGTTTGCTAGGGCTCTAACTTCGTTCCATGTTCTTCCCACTTTTTTTAATTTCAGCACAGTCCTTCTCCAACTAGTTCTTGGTCTGCCTCTTGCTCGTCTACCCTGTGGGTTCCATTATAGTGCTTAGTGTTCAATTACAGATGGGTCCTTCCTTAATGTATGGCCTATCCAATTCCACTTTTTTTTTCTGTACGTGTATGGGCTTTTCTCCTGCTCGTCACCATAGTTCCTCGTTTGTTATGGTATCTAGCCAGAATATCTTCAGTATTCTGCAAAGGCATCTGTTTACAAATACTTGGAGGCTAGAGGTGATAGATCTGGTAACCTTTCAAGTTTCGCTTCCATATAGGGGGATCGATTTAACATTGCTTCCAAAAATTTGTAGCTTGGTTTTTGTTTTATTTCTGTTGACTTCCATACCGGGTAGAGTTGCATGAAAGCCGTGTTTGCTTTCCGTATTTGCATTTTTATGTCCTTTTCTGACCCACCTGTGCAAGTTATTTCGCTTCCTAGATATGTGAAGCTCTCGACTTCCTCTATTTTGTTGTCTTTTATGGTGAATTGTCTGTTGTTGTTTGTGTTTATCTTTAATGATTTTGTTTTTTGCAGTTTATTTTGAGTATGTTGGCTTTGCCTTCTTCGTGAAAACTGTTTATTTTCTCTTGCATTTGATTATTTGAGTGTGATAGGAGGCAGATGTCATCAGCGAAAGTCAGATCTTTGAGTTGGTCAATGATACTCCAGTTCATTCCTCTTTTGTTATTTCTCGTTGCTCTGATCATGATTTCATCTATGACCAGCAGGAAGAGTATTGGGCACATAATACATCCCTGTTTCACTCCGGGAGTTGTCGGTATGGGGTCTGATAGTTTGCCCTCGTGTATCACCTGGCACATGTAGTTTTTGTTTTACTTACTGTTGATGTTTTGTTGTATTTTAAGAGCTGGTACCTAATGCATATAAGCATTTCTCATTTTGCAAATTATATAAACATCATGTCGCCTAAAAAGAACAAAATTAAGTTGAGAAGAAATATTGGAAAAAAGAGAGAAGCTGAAAAAGTTCATTTACTTAGGATAAAAAGTGATCGAATAAAGTTGGCACAATACAAGGAAAAAGAAAGGTTAAAATACGTAAAGAAAGGACAAAGAAAAGGTATTTAACGGAAATGACGGCACGTGAGCAAAGGATACACGAAAGAAATGGAAACATAATATGTCATTTTAAAGCTAATTTAATACAGATTTAGAACCAGCATTTTTATCACTGGTTAACTTTAACTGAAGCTTAATTGGTGTGGATATGTTTGTTGAGACAATTGTTTTCTTAGCAATCAAACTTCAATTAAAGTTAACGAGAGATAAAAACACCGGCCCTAAGATTTCATAGTTGCGTTCAACATGAAAATGCATTTTAAAACTATAACGTGGATACAATCAATGTTGAGGAAATTGTTCTTTGGGAGTAATGAGAACCTGCGATGAGTGTTACCCAAAAACGTTACCATATACCATATGAGGAATTTGATAATAGTAAAATAATCTTATATAAACAATGGTCAAACAATGTTTGCATCAAAATATTGCATACGCAAAGTATCCACTTTACTACATTTGCACAAACAATTGTTTTAATGAACCGTAAATAACCTAAAGTTACTAAATCTTCGTAGAAGTTTTTCTCTATCCGTTTTGTGATGGATGATATTCAGATTTTACTTTTTTGCTCAATCAAATTTGGAAAAGTCACTACAAAGATGCTATCGTAGAAATTCTGACAGATATGATATGACAGCAGAACTTAACTTGAAGAAACTATGCAAGATTCTTAAATAAAACAAATTTATAATTCACAAAATATTTATTTATTTATAGAATACAAAAGGTTATGAAGAATAGATTTGTTATATCATTATTTTATTATAAACTGCATTAAAAATATTGCTTAATCCTACACCATTGATATCAAAATATTTTATAGTAAAAAAAAATTAAAATAATTCCAGTATTTGACAATGATGTTGGACATAATTTAAAAACCTGTCTCCTTCAGTCTCATAGAACATGTCTTAAAATAATACACAATGATTTTATTTTTCTAGAATTTTGAAAACTAAAGAAAAAAAATAACAGTAAAAACCAGAATTTTTTGCTATGTAGACTTTATTTTCAAGAGACTTGCTTGCTATTATTGCTAGGAAATACTGTGCAAAATTTAATAAGATCATGGTTACTTGTTATATCTTGTACTTTTAAAATGAGTGTCCTGGAAGTGTGCAGTGTTTTAACGTGACTTCCAATATATTCATTCTGATTGTTCTAACAAATAAATTTTATATTAATAAAATCTCCTTGAGAATTGCAAAATGTTAATATTCAGAGCAAGCCATGATTTTCAGTAATTTCGATAAATTCAGTTACAAACTGAAAAATGTCATTTGTCACTTTTTTGAATTTGTTGCTGGATACACTCACACAGTAAGCATTTCATAAGTGTTTCTAATATGTAATTTCTGGTTAACAATTTTTATTCATTAAATGAACTCGGTAAATACTAGTCGAGTTTGTTTGTTCCAGGGTGAATTTTTAATTCAAATTTGGTTTCTTTACATATAAGTCTAGTTACATTGGGCCATATGAATAAAATTCAGTAAAAGCTTTTACTATACATCTATCTTATTCTTATTAATTAAAAATCATATCTGTTATCTTTTATTAATAGTAGTAAAAGCATTTATTTCATACTGTGTCACATTTGTCAGTTTTACGTCAAACTTTTTAGTCCAGAACATGCGATTTTACGGTCTAGTATGCTTGTAAAAAATTTTACAGGACTTGACTGTAAAAAATTTTACCGGACGCAAATACAATCAATCAAGTGGACAATGTTTTAGTACGTAATCAGTTACCATGGAAACTCGTTCTTCATAGATATCCATATTTTGCATTCGGAAATTTATTTTATATAATTTTTTTTTAAATTAAACCAATATTCCAATAATTGCAGTATGAAATAAAACGCATTACGTCATACGTCTCGTTTCGATGTTCCGGACTCGGCTCCTTCGTCGCCTTGTCTGTAACATCTTACTCGACTGTAAAATTCCATTTCCAGGACTTATAACGTAAATTACTATTGCTACATTTTGTGCACATGGCCAATTATTGTTACAAAAATGTATATTCATGGCCTACTTACAATCTTACTGAAAATCAAGCTTTACCTAAACACAATTATGAGTATGTACACTATGTACAGTTATCACTGCTGTGTGCATTAATTGTAAAAAAGTAGGTGAACCAGCATATCCGGCATCTACGTAAAATCAAATATACAAAACATAAATATTATAAAAAGCAATAATACAGAAAAACATTAACTATAGAATGTAATAACACAGAATGCAAAAATGTAAAAAGCAAATTACAGAACAATTACATAGAAATTAACATTTTAAGAAGGCCAGGGGGTTAGACTTTTTTTTAGTAAAATGCTTTTATATATTATTGGTCTTGTATATTTTCATATTCTATATTATTCACATTCTTTCCTATATTATTGCTTTCTATATTATTTACATTCCATACGTCTACAGGGTGTAGAATCGCTTCACGCACAATACACCTTTATTTTTTTTCAAATTTTAATATTTTCTCCCTTGATTATTTTACAATACAGATATTAAGAAATGCTATAAAGAAAAAAAATTACGAATCGAATGATACCTTTGGTTTTGGATTGCATTTGATTGTAACCGGAAAAATAAAGAAAATAGAACTTCCCTTTATGCAAAAATCAGTTATGCCTTAAAAACATTGGAACGATGAAGGGAAATTATTTGGTACCCAAGTGTCATTTTTAAGGTTAGATTTAACTACAGACAATATAACCTTAAAAATGACATTTAGGAAGCAAACATTTTCCCTTCTTCACTCAATGTTTCCAAGGCATGACTGATTTTTACATAAACAGATTTTTTGTTTATTTACAATCAAATGCAATCTGTAACCAAATGCATGATTTGAATCATAGTTTTTTTCTTTATAGCATTCCTTAATATTTTTATTGTAAAATAATTAGGGGAGATAATATTAAGTTTTGAAAAAATGCACATAAAGCTGTATTGTGCGTGATGCGATTCTACACCCTGTATAAATGCCTGGAACCATGAATCAGAGCAATTGATCGAAAACAGAATTCTTGTGTTTGATAAAATAACATAATTATTATGCACCAATCACTCTAATTCATCTGCTCATTTTATCTCTGAATGCATTGTATAATACTCAAAAATAATCAAATACTTTTTTTGTTCCTTTTATGTATTTATAAATATGTACTTTCAAAAGTTTTTATAAATCTTAAAAAGTATGTGTATATATAAAAAAATCATAAAATAAAAGTACACTTACATAATATTTTGATACTGATATGATTGTTCATCGTTCAAAATGGAGCATTTTGATTGTAACGTAAGAATGTTTCAAGTAGCGAACACAATCTTTGCATATGTTTTAGAGTATCAAGATTTAAATAAAAAGAAAGAGAATAGAAAAACAATAACAAAATAATTTACAACAATATGCTAATATCTATATATAATATAAATGCTGCACTTACAAATAAATTTTTTATCAGACTTTATATATATAATAAAAATTTATATAATCTAACGACTACTTCTTTCTTACAACAGGCGTTTAAGTTACATAAAAATTAAATTAAGAATTGCAATAATTAATCCAATATTGTTGCGTAATATATAATTCTGTAGCTATATAAGTCTTATAAGTGTGAATATAGAACTCTAACGCTTACATGGACGGATATACCTGACTGCCTTCAAACAGGCCTTTAGAGTATCATAAACAATCAATTGATCTATTATTAACTATATTTTCTATTAACTTTAGAGGATATGTAAAATACCTGTTGTAATAAAGCTTTGATGTACATACTTTTATCATATTAGTAATAAAATAATAAAAATAACTAGAGATGCACCGAAGCTTCATATTTCGGCCAATTTTTAACAGATTCGGTTTTGGCCAAAGCAGCGTTAAAGATTCGGTATTCGGCCGGCCAAAGCAAAGTTTTAAAAATTTTTGTAGCAATTTAGTATGCACAATAATAACCATAACAATAATAACCATAACAATAATTAATAAAAAAGATACAGTAGTAGGTATTTCTTTAAGAACTTTAAGATTTAAATGAAATATATGAATCCAGTTTTATTTCAGTTAACAACAGGCTTTATCGATGTGCGTTTGTATGTTGTGTCCATTTGTTTTAAAGACTTAGGTATCCTTATTAAGAAATTAATTAATATGTATTAGTAATAGATTGCTCCCGGAAAATGCCGAAAACTTACTTTTTATCCACCACAATCTTCCTAAATTAAATTTCAAATACTGAAACGTTTTTTTAATGCTATTATATGGCGTTGTAATTTTTTAATTAAATTTTTTGACATCGTATTTTTTTATAATCCGATACTGTTTATTTTTTTTTATTAATTTTGTTTAGTTATATTTTGTATTATTTTATTAAAGTAAAATGCGTGGTAGGAAACGTTTTTTCCGGACACCAATGTTTTCTTTTTGTAACATAATTTTGTATTCAATAAAACTAATCAAAGCTCATACTTCTATTTTGCTTCGGCCGAATATTCAGTGCTTCGGCAAATTTTAATATTCGGTAGTCGGTCATTCCGCCAAAAGCCACTTCGGTGCATCACTAAAAATAACTAAATGGTAGTATTTCATTAAAGCTAATAAAGTTCCATAACTAGAGATTATTGTAGGTCATGGATGGCCTTCATGATCAGCACCATTGGAAACCTGAAAATCTTAAAACAAAGAATATATTTTTATAAGATTGATTTATAATAATTAAACGAAAAATGCAAGATAAATAAATCACTTAAAATAATTGATTTATTTGGCTTATGATATTCTTCTGCTATGGTGTCTATTTGCCATTCATTACATGGTACTACTAAGATAGTAGTTGTTTTTCAATTGATAAAATTAAATTAATTAGTTCTTGTATTAAATCATTACTTATTTCTTATTACAGAATTTATTAATTTAAATAATTAATTATTGTGAAAGTTTTCTATTTAAAGAAATTGTCTTAATAAAAATGACATCCTTTCATTTCAGATATGTAACTATTAACATTTAGAAAGTATTCATTTTAATAGTGTTATTTTAGTAAATGACAAAAGTTTATTACAGTTTGCTTATTTTCTGTAAGAAATGTTAAATTTTATTCTTCATTTGTTTTCTTTATACTCTGTATTGTTGCAGAATATTTAAAAAATAATATAAAACACCTATTATTTATATTAATTTTATATAATATAAATTATATAATTAAATCTAATGTAATTAAAAATTTATTTGATCTCATGATAAGATACTAAATATAGGAAGAGTAAACAAAAAGCAAAAAATAAATCTGCCATAACTATAAATAAAATATTATATTAACAAGTCTATTTTGTATAAAATCTGGCATGATTTTTGGAACATATATGTATTTAACAATTTTTTTAATAATCTCATTCACTACCTACGAATCCATTGTTATTCAACAATGATGTAAACAAGTTTTGTTATTTTGATATAGTATTTAACGAGAATGCATTGTTACTTTATTTTTTTTATGTAACTAATTGACATTCCTTATCACAGTAATAGAATTACATTTTTTTTTGTTGATGTTTAAATTTTTGCCATTTTTATCTTTGGAATCATGGAGTTAAATAATGATAAATTAATAAGTAATAGATAAACAAAGAGTATAAAAATTGAATACCAACTACAGCTACAGTTTTTGCAGAAGAAATAATGATATTGTATTTAACAATACAATATTTTATAAATAAAAAAGTATATTTGTGTACCTTATCCAACAATGGGATCGTACTGTACATTAATATTTAATTAAAAAGCTAATTGTACCATAAAGAAGGAGAGATGAGACAAAATCGGCATAACTACGAAAGTAAACAAATATAAATTGCAAAAGTGAAACAGTGGGAGACAAGACTAAGTGTAAATACATATCACTGGAACAAATTACGGAATAAATGTAAACATATTACAAAGCAAAAATTGATATATTTTTTAGAGTAAAGTCCAATATTCAGGTAGTTAAAAGTCATGAAGTAATAGTAAATATAACGTAAGACCAAAATAAGTAATGAATCTTTGGTTATGAGAAGTCCTCATTCTTGGAACGGTCAAAGCACCAGTCACCCATTTTCTTGTTCTATAGGAGTGATCAGCTGATTTATTAAGTTCAGATCTCCGAAACATGAATGCGGCAGACTGACATCATAATGGCGCCGTTTTCTCCGCAGTAATGACGTCAAATTGTCGTAAAACTGACATCATTATGTCACAGCCCAAAGACGTCAATATAAGACGTCATTAAAACGTCCTATACAAGGACTAAGACAGGAATTATAAATAAATAGTTGAATATTGGAAATAACATTTATTATATACTACAGTCAAAACATCTCTATATTGTGACCACATGCTTAATATGACCAGTATTCCTTGGCCCCTGCTAAAATAATATCTTTTTAATGAAACTTGCATGTATTCTATTGTCCAAAAGACGTCTACGTACGTCCATTATATGACGTCTTATGGACATCATTTATTAGTCATATGACGTTGTCGACCAATATTGACTTAAAAATAATGTCATTATAACCTCAGTGTGCTGGCTGGGCTCGGCTTCTGCAAGGAGCTCAACAGTTGGATACAGTTTATTTTTGTAAACCATAACAGTAAGTATGTATTTTTGTAATACATACTTCTAATGGAAAAATTATAGTTATATGTTCCACCTCAAATTATAATGTCATAAGGGTAGATTCCACAAAAGATTTATACTGTTGACCATCCCCAGACGTAATACTACTTTTTATCAACGTTCGTTTACTTATACTATCGCAAACATTTATAATGAGATACCCTTTTCCATTAAAACGCTTACTATTAAACAATTTAAAAAAGCTTTGTTCAAAAAGTTACTATTAACCAATTGATATACCAGCTCGTAAATAGTCTATGTAATTCATTCTTTGTAAGATATTTTTATATATGTATACTGATATATATACTATAGTTTTTCTATTTATCTTATTTTGTGTTCTGTATGGATTGTATTATCTGTGTAATCTTGCTATTTTTTTTGTTCTTGTACTCCAAGGGGATGATGGAAGAGCAGCTTATGCTGAATCATCTCCTTGTGATTCTGTAAAATTACTATTCAGAATAAATATTATATTATTATTATTATATTATTATATAACATAGTCAGCAGATGCTTATTCGAAAGAGATCTTAATTTATAGAAAATAAAACAAATTTTTCTGAGTTTGTCCCTAAGATATTGAATATGTTTGTCCCAACATAGTCTGCTATCAACAACTATACCCAGATATTTTATTCATCTGATCTTTTTATCTTAAGAGCACAGTGGCAAACATTAGAGACACAGTCTTCATGAACAGTTAAATAGTCTATGTTTGGTTGACCAAAACATTCAAAAGGAAAAAGGTCATGAATTGTGTTTTTTTACATTTAAGGGCAAAAGATTATTGTCAAGTCATTTTTTCACAGATGAAATGCTGTGCTCTGCGCTTGTGCTGCACAGCTTCCCAATCAGTATCGTAAAAGACAAGTGCGGTACCATCAGCATAAGCAACCATATCACCACAAGTATCAACCCGAAACAATTCATTTAAATAAATTACTTTTTTCACAACCATCGATGAACTGATAGCATTCCTAATCTTGACAGTTAGTGTAAGATCGGTCAAAAAGCCTTTAATGAGACTGAGGGCAGACCCACAAATGCCATATCGCTCCAGTTCATGAGAAACAGTGCCAAACACTTTTGTAGGTCCAGAAAAACTGCAATTGTTTTATTGTTAATATTTATAAATGAATAAATATTATTAATGCAAGAAAATTAGGCATCCTTTGTTGAATACCCCTTGCGAAACCCAAACTGCTTGTGGGATAATATATTACTCGGGAAACCTCGTCAAGACATGACGGTCAAAAGCATTGAAGGATGATTTCCCTATATACAACATTCGATGTGTGATTACAATCCTTCGGATTTTCGTAAGTGATTATTTAAATAAACGCAACCAAACATAACCAGTTGAAAATTCTAAGCCTAGCTAATTGCACTCGTCTCTTCCAACATATATTCCTCTCTGGCTAACCCCTCCCTGCCAGTTTATTCTACATACATACATACGGAAACTCGACCTTACAAAATAATAAGAATAAAATGAAAAATCGATCTTGTTTAAAACATTCTTGAAAACGTCTATTAGTACATACATATTTCAAAAACATGACATAAACATAGTGTTGGCAAATTTTACTGCGTTTTATACAAACAATATGAAACTGCTCTGAATAAGCAATTGTCATCAGCTATTATTTATATAATTCAGCTGTTGTCCACTATGCGGGTTTTGTCTACGCAACCTAACAATTTTTTAAACATTAAACTCACCACCGTAGAAAGTGAGAGGGCGCTCCAAGTGAATGACCGATTCGTCCGTCTCAAATTAAACAATTTAGAGTTTTTCAAATTAAAAATATAAACATTAAAAATATATTAAAAAAGGGTCGCTTAGATCGGCCTGGTGGAACTCTCAAATGAATTGGAACAGAAATATGCCTTGTGTTTTAAATATATAGATTGCGTTCAAAATGACAATTTAATCTTGTGATTATGACTCTCTCTGTTGTCACATCAATTTTTAAAAGCGGTGGTAAAAAAGACACTAGCAGCTATAGACCTATTTCTATTACTATTCAATTTACCAAGACACCTTTTGGGAAAGCCATAATCACAAGATTTTTAGTGGACATTATCATAAATGGAACTTTTACAAACAAAACTTTGAATTCTGAAACGCAAAATTTTCAATAAAACTGCCTTTATGTATAGTTTAGCCCTTAAGGATGAGTCCTGTCAAAATTGGCCTACAAACAATGAAATGAAGCTTTCGAGGGGTCAACCACTCTTCCGAAAAATGTACATGTATTGTCGAGATCCAAGATTTCCTCGCAATCTCTATGATTTTCGAGGATTCCCTTCGCCATCTCTGATTTCCAAAGATTGCTTTCGCAATCTCTACGATTTCCAAGGATTGCATTCGCAATGCCTATGATTTCCGAGGATTGCGGGATGATTTCTAGAATGTGATTGTTTCTTCATTGACGTGCTAATCTTTGAAAAGTGATTTTCAAAGTGATTGCTAAAGATTAGAACAAGATCGATAGTGTTTGTACTCGCTGTTTTTACAAGAACAGTAAGTACTATTAATCAAAATGTGTTTGTTAGGTAAATTCATTTGTAAAGATATTACGACGTACATTACTTCACACTTCACAAATAAAATGCTTCATTTAGGAACTATATACGATTATTAATTTTAACGTTACATAAGTATAAAAAGATTTTTAGAGTTTTAACTAGTTTTGACTTCTTCTAATATTTTTATACTCTTTTTCGATACCCATTTTGCCACGGCTTTTTAAACGAAATGGACTATTGCCTATTACTACATACGAGGGTGGTCCCAGAAGTACCCGACCCAACAAAGAAAACACAAGAATTTTGGAAAAAGATTTATTTATTTTTCAATGTAATCTCCTTTCAGCTCTATACACTTTTCCCAGCGGTGTTCAAAAAGTTCGATATCCTTTTTATAATAAGAACTGTCTTGCTCCTCAAAATAGCCATTAACTGCTGACATCACTTCTTCATCGTTGGAAAATCTTTGACCACTCAGCCATTTTTTCAAGTTTGGGAACAGAAAATAATCAGAGGGGGCTAAATCTCGCGAATCTGGTGCATAAGGTAGCAATTCAAACTTTAATTGATTAATTTTGGCCATTGCAATAACGGATTTGTGAGCTGGCGCGTTGTCGTCATGAAACAACACTTTCTTTTTAGCCAAATGCGGCCGTTTTTGCTTGATTTTTTCGCTCAAACGTTGCAATAAGTTTGCATAATACTCGCCGTTGATAGTTTTTCCTTTTTCGAGATAGTCAATAAAAATTATTCCACGCGCATCCCAAAAAAACGACGCCATAACCTTGCCTGCAGATGAAACGGTCTTCGCCTTCTTTAGAGCCGGTTCTCCCTTTTGAGTCCATTGTTTCGATTGTTCTTTTGTCTCGGGTGTGAAATGATGACCCATGTTTCATCCATTGTTACGAAACGGCGCAAAAATTCTGCTTTGTTGCTGTGAAACTTCGCTAAACACTCAATTGAAACATTTTCACGACACTGTTTTTGCTCGAGTGTGAGCAAACGCGGCACCCATCTTGCACACAGCTTTCTCATGTCCCAATTTTCAGATAATATGCGATGTACCGCACTTTTTGAAATGCCCGTAATGTCTACTAGCTCGCGCACTTTCAGTCGACGATCATCAAGTACCGCTTTGTGGATTTTCTTCACCATTTCTGGAGTCGTCACCTCATTTGGTCGACCACTGCGATGCTCGTCTTGGCAGCTCGTACGGCCTCGTTTAAACTCAGCTACCCGAAATTTAACTATTGTAAACGAAGGAGCAGACTCACCCAGAGTAGAATCCAGTTCATCTTTTATATTGGTTGGCCTGAGGCCTTTCAAATAAAAGTATTGTATCACATAACGATGACCAATTTTCTCCATTTTCACAAATTCACTGACAACGTTCACTATTGATGGCTGCCAAACAAATACTGAACAATGTGGCGCTTTCAAACTTGAAACATATGCATTATAGACTGCGTACTTTCCAATACAGTGATATTTTCAAACAACTACCGCCACCTCTTGGTCAAGTCGGGTACTTCTGGGACCACCCTCGTACATACATATAATTTCTCCAAAAATAAAACAATTTTGAGAAACAAAAACACTTTTCTCATTAAAAAATTCCCTATTGTTCTCTTAACCGTCTTTTCCATTATCCGTTAATACTCCGGTCCATGCTTGACAGATAATCGAGTCCTACTGTAATTCAATAGGTCCATAAAAGAAACATCTATTTTTACAATCTGCACATCCTCTTGTTTTGGCCAAATATTAATACTCGTCGTTTAGATTTTAAAAATTTTATTTTAACCCTCAAGTACTATTGTGGGGTGTTTCGGCACCCCATGTTTTGCTTAATATCTTTTAAATTATTAAACTAGCGCTCTTCAGCTTCTAGGTATTCTTTTACAAGAACAAAGCCTTTAACATGTTTCAAATCACGATTTGCTGCTTTTTACAGTTTTGGAAAAACAATAGGTCTAAGGCACTGAAACACCCAAAAATGTCAGAAGACAATTTTTATATTTGATGATAATGCCATTTTTCTTTATCAGGAAATGACAACACACCTTTACATGATTTTAATATGTATCTTTAATTATTATATCATACAAAAAACATATGTCAAAGTAGTATCTTTGAAATACGTCAATAGAGTTTATGTTTGAATCAAATATAAATGTTTTAGTTACTTTTTGACGCCTTCTTACTTATAAATCATGAAGAAACATGTAACATATTTTATAAAAACTACAGTTTTACATGAATTGACATAAATATACACACAAAATACGTTCATACAGCAAGCTACAATTTTTCGATTTGCAAAACGTTTTTTGGATTTTTCTAAAAAAATATCGCATTTCATGAGTAGCGCCCATGGAGACTTTTGTTCTGTGCTAAAAGACCTACAAAGTGATAGTATTTTCAGTCACTTTGAGCGAAAGGCATTTTCCATAAGAAACGTGCGGGGTCCTTTAAAAAAATATATAATCAGAGTAGCTTATGTTCGAAAATCAGTTTGTCATGGATATGTACACAAGATATTCTATTAAACAAATGTCAAATTTACGTAACTGACATTATCACTTTTTGTGTTATCGACATTTACTGTTTATTTCAAATCTCACTGTATTTGCAGTCTAAAGTGCCTGACAATTACACAGTAACTTACGGCCAACACATTCATAATTTTATATATAGTAATCTGCACAATCTGTCTTTGAAATTATGAACTTTTGAAACATCAAAAACACCAAAATCCATTCTCAAAACAGATTAAGGAGGTATTCGGTGATCTGTATTTTAGCTGGCCATGGTACATTGACAGATATTTTTTCTGTGGGTACTATACTCCGGACACTGAACAGATATAGTTAAAAAAAAATCAAGGCAATACAGATTGTTCTGATTGGTTTTATGTGAAAGTTAAATTTACAATAGAACATTTTTGTATATGAATTGTTAATTCGTTATAAATGATGTCACTTAGAGAAATTTATACTAGTATAAATAATAACCATACATTTTAAAAAATTGCATTTTATTAATTTAATAAAAAAGCCATGAAAAGTTCGCGAGTGCTATGTGTTTACACATATTATAATATATAATAAATATTTTTTACAATAAAACAAAGAAATTACATACAAACATACTATATATACGTCGCATGGTAAGGTGGCAATCTCAGAACAGTTCTGTTGCTTTCCTGTGTTAATTCGTCGATTACGTTAGCTCTGTGTTTAGGTGCATGCTGTTTTACTTAAGATAACAATTCAGCTCTCACCATACTGTCTTCGTAGGGGATAGTTTTTTCTGCAGCCAGTTATGTATGTCAGCTTTCTTTGTGTTGCTAGACGGAATTTTTTCAATTTTTCTTGTGTGATAACTTGCGTTATCCAAGACGATTACGCAACCTTCTTCAAGACTGGGCAAAATATTTTTAAACCATTGTTCAAATGTATCTGCGTTCATTTCTTCATGGTAAGTCATTTGTTTTCTTGGATTTCAATAACAGTAATCCATTATCTACAAAACCGTCATCAGATCCTATATGAAGGGTGATGAGCCGCTTTCCTTTCCCCGATGGATTTCTCAAGCCAGTCGATAACCCTCTTAAAAATGCATCTCGTGGATTTGTTATGGACATGTCAGCCCACACTTTTTTTGCCATTTTTGTCTTCTTCGGAAACATTGTCCAAAATAGCTCTTGGTCTATGACACGCCTTAGGAGCATCAAAATAATCAGGATGTTGCTTGTGCTCACGAAGTATGTTGTAAACACTGGCCACACCAATTCATAAAATTATAGTAAATAAGCAGTGGGATTGGAAGGTAAATTAAAACATGACCTATCAATCTAGCAACATTTTCCACTTTTTCGTGTTTTTTCCATTGAGGATGCTGCTCTTCACACACTTTAAAAGCGTTCATAATTATTTGTTTCACCTCTACAGAAAAGTGCTTTTTTGGCCTTTTTTTGGTGGTGACAACTGAATATTGTTGACGTTTTCATAATCCATTTTTAATAATATTGCAGTAAGGAAAATTCTACAAATTAACCAACTCATTATTATTATTAACTTTTCATATAATTCTAACTTACTTATTGACAACCGTTCGTGTATTGAATGGTGCGAGTCTTAATAAAGACTTGTAATGTACCTAATATGTAACACAGTTGGAAAAACTGACGGAACTTTCAAAACAACTGACGTAAACGCATGCGTAACAAGCTGGCGTTTGCCGTTTGTGTTTGTATGTGTAAATGAGACTTCTATCGAGTACCGCCCCATTTATTTCAACCAATGGATATTCAAGTTTCAAGTTGCATCTAAATGTCTCTGGTTTTTCATTACTATATCTGTTGGGTAAACGCAGTATAGATAGCGTTAAAATCACTAAAATAATCTTCTAAATACAACAAACCACTCGCTTTTAACAAATTGCTTTAAAAAAATGTCAGTGTTTTTGTTTTACTTTTGTTTAATATTAGTTTTACATTTCGTCACTCCAGAAGAATAGTGACATAACTTGAGCATTACTGGTTTAAATGTATAAGTAAGCACTAAATATGGCCAACTATTGCTTAATCCCTATTTCAGGATTATGTCACTATTCTTCTGGAGTGACGATTTGTCTTTGCCATGTTAATCAGCAGAAAAAATACTGCTAATTTACTTATCGTTACGACCCACAGGCATCTGAATCTTGAGGAATATGTAAGCTTGGGGAACCCTTGGGTAGTACGTAAATGTTATTAAACGGTAAAAGAGTTTGTATGTAATGTATCAGGTGAGAGGAGCTTAATGATATACAATTTATAAGGGGTACCCTTTATATAAGTTATAATTATATAAGTCAGACTCGAACAATGCATGGCTTCCCTGGACTTCTGGACACTGGAAAATGTCAAAAATGACATAAAATTAAATTGTCAATAAAGTGTTAGCTTATTTAAAAAAAATCTTTCTCAGAAGTCAGTCAGTCTCGAAACTTAATAGATGTCAAAATCAGTTCTAACGAATGGGGAAATTCCCTGTACGCCGCAAAAAACATACTAGAAGATTCGAGATATATATGACTCATCGGTTGGCGACTAGACGAGTTTCAATATTAGAAGATTCCCGGCCCATCTACGATGCTCGAGATATATGACACATCGACGAAGTAATACACGAGTATGTTCTTTGATTTCTACAACGTTTACATGAGGGATATAAATCGACCGTCGCACACAGAGGGGATCAATTAGCGTTGAACCAGTGAATTGCAATGTGCTTTGTGTAATTAGTAATATTAGTGAATAAATAAATGTTGCAATAATAAATAAATAGTCCTTTATATAATCTACTTTAAGTTTGTGAATATCTAGCATTTAAATTCGTTCAACAGTTTATAATTATAGTGTTAAATAACTAGTTAAGATTAAATTCGTGTATGTAAATAATACTTCTCTCGTTAATAGATGATTAAACAGGAAATACACATCAGAGTAGAGAAGTAACTACTAGAAGAGGTTGACAGTTTCCAATACCTAGGGATTATTTTGGACCAAAAAGGAAGACAAGATACAGAATTAAATAATAGAATTAAAAAGGCAAACAGAGCATATTACACGATGATTAAGTGTCTTATAAATAAGAAAGAAGTGTCATCTCAAACAAAATGAAAGTTTATGATATATAGGCCTATCCTGACGTATGGCTGCGAATCATGGGTACTATCAGCAAAAGACAAAAGTAAGATTAGAGCAACAGAAATGAACTACCTACGAAGAGCCAAGGGAGTGGCAAAGCTAGACAGAATGAGAAATGAACAAATTAGAGCAGAACTTAATATAGAATCAGTCGAAGAATACATACAACAACGACAACTAGGGTGGTGGTAACATCTCCAAAGACTAAACAACACAGCACTTGTGAAAAGAATCTGGGAATGTAAACCGCCACAGAAGAAAAAGAGAGGCAGACCAAAAGAAACTTGGGACAATACAATAGGAAAAATCCTAAAGAAGAAAGAGAAGACATGGACAGAAGCAAAGAAACTCGCACAAAATGGAAAAGACTGGAAAAAGTTTATAAAGAATTAGTTTTAAGTATGATTTGTATTTTGAGTATGAAATGTATTTTAGTTGAAATTAACCCTTACACCCTTCTGGGTAGAAAAGGGATTTGATTTTATATATATATATATAATAGATGATTAAACAGCATTTTTTTTGTTATTATTTTAAAAAGAACGTTATAGTATAAAATACTCCATTAAATCTAACTTATTATGAAATCTGTAACAAAATATCTGACAGCAGGATTTGACAGCGACATCTTACATTTGATATTGGTGCAATACGAATCATCATTGCTTTGAATGTTGAACGAAGGCCACGGCCAGACTAATATGTCTACAGACATGGTAGGGGCAGCAGACAAAAGAGAAGGCTTCACGCTACACACCTGTTGGTCATACGACTTTGGCATATAAGCAGTTCGTCTGTAGTAGCATCAGTCTCGTGATTTTATAGCCAAACCTCGTATCTGTGAATACATGCTCCTTTATTAATTGACCGATTAACTTCAAACTAGTTCTAAAGTATTTCTCAAGCTTCTATCTTTGTCACATTTTTGATATTACCCCATTGGTGACTACAATAATCGGTTTTCTCGGCTTTTTGGTCTTTTGATCTAAATCTGGGGATCATTACTAAATTAGTTTCACAATATAACAGTGTTCAACATTTTAACATAAATATTGAATATTGGAAAAATTAGAATTTTGTTCCATGACTTACCCCCCACAATTTAATGCCACCACCGACTTGATTCGCCTCACCTTATCCCTACATCGACTTACCCAACCCCCCCACACTCTGAATTTACTTATCCCCCACTCGACTAATCCTCCCTGACTTATCAATCCACCCACTCACCCATTACCCGATTTGCCCTCAACTTCCAAATTTACATCCTCCAGATATACCTATCGAAACACTAGTCCCCACCCGACTTACCTCGATGCCCGATTGAAAAACCGGGTTTCCCCTCAAACTGTTTACCCTAGCTTAAAAGTTCACTAAACATTTTTTTGACCATCTTAGCCTCTTCTATCTTTTTGTTAAGAGCCCAAGGCGATCTGGCAAATAGAAAAGCATGTAGATCAAAAAACCGGAGAAAATCGATTATTATGTAACTCAAGCACTACTTGCATAAAAAAAATAATGTTTTTAGATCTTTACTTATCTTTAGGAGCATAACAGTTGTGCAAAATATGAATAAAATCAAAGAAAGTCATGTTCAAAACCTCAGAAAAATTTGATCAGTTGAGATGAAACTAAACAACTAGAAAGTTACACATACCGAAAGTTTTTATGTTAAGTCTACATGAGAAAGCTTTTACACTGAAAATACATTTAATACTCTTTTGAATGTGCTCTGCATCCAACCTAACCTTGGGTTAAGTAGAAGTTAGATTTTGTTAGAACTTAGGTCAGGTCAGGTGAGGTGAGGAACACATTGAAAAGTCTTATTCAATTTTTTATCAATGAAAAAGGTTTTCCACATAGTAATAAAAAGTTTCAGTATGTATAACTTCAAGGATGATGAAAGCTGTACCATTCTACTCCTTTGTCGATTGACACTAGTCTCACTCCCAGGATGCATGCCTGGGTGAAACAAGTTTTTATCTACACCGTGGCACTAAATAACTGTTACTAAATCTCAGCCAATAATTTACTATAAATAGAACAATACCAAAAAATTTGTATTTATATTTTTTTTACATGATCTAAATATCTTAAATATCTGTTTCATGTATTAGTAATTAAAATATCCAATTTTTGCTTTATGGTAGCATTTGAAGTTATAAGTGCCCTCCAGGACTTGCTTTGACAGAAATAAAAAGGTTTTTGTTGAAAAACCTACCAAAATCGCATTATTTAAAAATTCTTTTGATATTTAGCTTTATTTTTAGACCAGAAATGTTTAGTTAAAATACTGCGGCAATGCAAATACATGTCACTATGCGCTCTAATGTTTGTGTACGAGCATGAAAGCGATATGTGCTGCATTGTTTGCACTCGTATGAACTTAGCACCCTTAATTTCTTTAAACCAAAGAATTCTTAGAGTTCTGAATAAATAAAGTAGAGTTCTAGAGTTCCTTACAATATTACAATAGTTCTGGTATTTTAAGCATGGAAATCGAAAAAATCATTTTAGGGTGCTAACTTCACGCAGCACCCTTATTTTTGCAAAAAAAGAGTTCTGATGGCATTTTTCGGCATAATTGTAAGAGTTCTAGAGTTCCTTATAATATTAACGATAGTTCTGCTATTTTAAGCCTAGATGAATTTTAGGGTGCTAACTTCACGGGGCACCCATATTTTCGCAGAAAAGAGTTCTGATGGCATTTTTCGGCATAACTCTAGGAGTTTTAGAGTTCCTGATAAAAGATTTGAATAGTTCCACTTAATTAACAAATATATAAAAAATTTACTATAAAATTAAATTTATCAAAATGACGGTTCTCAGAAGGGTTCTGAGTAGCCCCCGAAGAGTTCTGTACAGAACCATTATTAGACCTCCTAATTAAACAATATTTTTAATTGTTATAAACAAATTAAGAGTGCTACTTCAGAAAAATCCTTTCGAACCGGTGGAAATGTAATTTGACCAGTTCGACGATAGTTCTGAGCAAAATTCTGAGTAGCCCCCGAAGAGTTCTGTAGAGAACTGTTAACAGAACTCCATAATTAGCAATAGTGTAATTGTGATAAACAATTTAAACTTTGTAATTAAGAAAAACGTGATTTATTGAACTCGAACAATAGTTCTGAGTAGCCCACGAAGAGTTTTGTATAGAACTGTTAACAGAACTCCATAACTAACAATAGTTTAATTGTTATAAACAATTTAAACTTTGTAATTAAGAAAAACGTGATTTCTTGAACTTGAACAATAGTTCTGAGCAGAGTTCTGAGTAGCCCTCGAAGAGTTCTGTACAGAACTCCATAACTAACAATAGCTTAATTGTTATAAACAATTTAAAATTCGTAATTAAGAAAAACGTCAATTATTAAACTCGAACATTAGTTCTGAGTAGCCCTCAAACAGTTTTGTATCGAACTGTCAACAGAACTCCATATTAAACCATATTTTTAATTTTTATAAACAATTTAAAATTACATTTCCACCGGTCCGAAACGATTTTTCTGAAGTAGCACTCTTAATTTGTTTATAGCAATTAAAGATATTGTTTAATTAAGAGTTCTAATAATAGTTCTGTACAGAACTCTTTGGGAGCTACTCAGAACCGTCATTTTGACAAATTTAATTTTATAGTAAATTTTTTAATTGTTAATTAAGCAGGACTATTCAGATTTTTTTATCAGGAACTTTAAAACTCTTAGAGTGATGCCGAAAAATGCCATCAGAATTCTTTTCTGCGAAAATATGGGTGCCGCGTGAAGTTAGCACCCTAAAATTCATCTAGGCTTAAAATACTAGAACTATCATTAATATTATAAGGAACTCTAGAACTCCTACAATTACGCCGAAAAATGCCATCAGAACTCTTTTTTTGCGAAAATAAGGGTGCTGCGTGAAGTTAGCACCCCAAAATCATTTTTTCGATTTCCGTACTTAAAATACCAGAACTATTGTTAATACTGTAAGGAACTTTAACTCTACTTTATTTATTCAAAATTCTAAGAATTTTTGGTTTCAAGAAATTAAGGGTGCTAAGTACACACGAGAATTGTTTGCCACAGATTTTCGAATGCACCATGGCATACTATGTTTTTGAATATTCATGGCAATTGCAAGAGTATTTATCAAGCATTAGAAAAGTAGTAATTGAAAATCAATTATTAATTAAAAAAAACTATACTTACCATTTTAAATTATATTCACTGCTGCTTACATCCATCTTTCGATTTCTTTTTAGATTTCTTTTCTAAAGAAGCTGTCCTTCGCTGACCTTGAATAGGCATATAGGGTGGTACAGGACTCGAATCGTCTTCATGTTCCGATATTTCTGGAGGTGGCAATACGATGCCTGGACTGCTGCTAGATGTACTGGTTGTAACAGTACTCGATGAGGTATCACAATAAGGCACTGAATGTTGGCTTCTACGGTTATATGTAGGATCGATTGCTATTGCAATATTCATATGCTGTGAAGGAGATGACAGCTGGCCTTCGAAAAATTCCGGATCTGGATATCTAGGTTTACTGGAATAATTATGTGGGGCCTTCAGATCTAACTGAGTTGGTCTAACTGGTGGTTGCTGTTGTTGTAATTGCAACAAATCGCTATTGTGAACTTTCTCAGGCGAATAGCTTGGATAAACATTTATGCCATTTATCATTTTTGAGCTTTCTTGAATATCATGATGAGTAGTAGAAGGATCAAATTGTTTCTTTGGCGAATAATTTTGTTTCATCATATTATTATGATCGTACCTTTTTGAAGGAATAACATCTACTGGAAAGCTATAATTAACATCATCGTGATTCTGATTGTGAAGCAAAGAATATTTTTGTGGTGTGGTATTCTGCGAAATGTTAATCAATCTTTTATTATTATCAACAATTTGAGGTGACGGTAGTAAATCAACGGGATTCGAATAAGAGTCATCAGGCATAATTTGATGCATATCCTGTTCTTGCAATTGTTGCTGTTGTTTTTTAGCTAACGCTTTTTGTTTTGCACGTTCCCTAGCACGCTTCACTTTTTGTCGTTCCCTTTCCTGCAACAACTTGGCTAATTCTTTATCTTGAGCTTCAATTGCTAACAATCGATCCCTATCGATTTGTGAGTGTCCGTTAGCATCTTCTTGTAGCTGTAATTGTCGAGCTAGCAAAGCGTCTTTTTTTTCTTGAATTTCACGTTCGGTTATTTCATCTAGGGGTAAGCCAATTTCATCAGCTATATTAATTTGATCAAAGCGACCTACTAGAGATTCGGATTCTTTATATGGTTCGGTATAAAGATAATGATCCTGCACTACGTTTACAGGATTAATATTAGGTGTGGGTATGTTTATATTATCGATTGGTAATGGCATAGGCATTGCTTGTCGTCTGGGCAAATTTGCATTATAATTCCGCTTATCAGGACGATATGGCGAAGGAGGATACCCATCCAATGAGTGATGATTCATCATTGCTGATGAACCTATAGGTCTCTGCGGTGATTTATGTGAAGGATAATTAGGAACACCTCCAACTCCATATTCCGTTTCTAACAAATGCGCAATCTTTTCATCTTGAACTTCAAGAGCCCTACGCTTCTCTTTCTCCTCCCTTTCAATCTTATCTGCTAACTGCTGTGCATATAAATTATCCACCTCTTCTTGCTCGGCAAGCATTTGATGATAAACAGCCGCAGCTTGCTCAGCAAGCTGTTGCTCTCGTATCTGTTCATCTAGAGCTCTTGGGAAATCTTCCCGAACTACAGCATTTCTGAATTTATTACCTTGATAGTGTTCGCTGATTTCTTGGTTTTGTAAACGATAAGCTAGTGCACCATCCTCTCGAACGGTCCATTCTTTGCAGACCTCGGTCACTCTTCCAAGCTTAGGGAGTGCATCTTCGTGTGATTTTGCATTAGCCATTTGGTAATTAAAAACAAGGATTTGTTTATATCTTTGTTTACATGTAAGAGTAATGTCACTAAAAATTAATAACTGAAAATTAGATTTTCCGGTCTATAAACTTTAAAAATTTGGGTCACCGATCACAGTCATAGATGAAAGTTGTGTGTTACATATTTTCGAAACTACTTCATATACACACAGAAAAAAAATAACACTCGGTAATCACGTCACCGAATATGAATGTACCACAGGAATGTACTCGTGGTTAATACACCTGCAGAGTGAATGCCAACAAACGGCCGTGAATACCATGAGCACCTGTTTACATTTTTCCTACAAGCGGTTGTTGATCAATATTTATACAAGATGTTGCGTAATAAATATACAGAGCGATTGTTTCCAAAACATTTATTATTGTTTTGTTTATATAAAACAAAACCAATATTGACAAAACAATGGATGTTTCGAAAAAACAAAAATTAAGCAAGAGAATTATATTGATTGATTGAGAGTCGGTTTCCTGGAGACAAAAAAGGAGCGATTCCTCGGAATTCGCCTTTTGGGCACCGATTTGGTGATTTTTTTAAATTGTAGGTAATCGACTACATTTCAAAGTCTAAAGCTAAGTACTCACAGCAGCGGATCCGCAGGCGGACGTCATACGATTGGTCGATTTGGCTTAAACTGACCCGAACCGACCAATCGGATGACATCCGCCTGCGGATCCGCTACTGTGAGTACTTACCTTAAATGTTGGATTTTTCCGCTAAAGCCCTGTTTAATTGTTATTAACAAATTATTATTTTTTCCATAGGGGTCTAATTAATAAATAAATAATTTCATTAAATTTTATTATAATTGTATAAAATTAGGTACGTATAGCTTTTTGGGGTCGCAAATTACGAATTCGGGACCTAAACCGGTCAAAAGTGCAAAATGGCGGCTACAAGATGGCCGCCGAGTTCAGAAATCTATTTACAATATTGTCAGGTTAAGATATTAATAAAACTTGTGAAACTTTAACTAATCTTTGTATTTATATTATATTTCAGAAATTTATTATTTGAAATGGCAAATGAAAAATAGTACTAGGGAATTTTTAAAATCGGAAATTGCGATGTTATAGTTATTTACGTATTAAGATCTATTAAGATAGCTATAACCGCCAAGGGAGCTGTTTGAAGCCCGACGAAGGAGGGCTTTAATGATTCCGCGGTCAAAAAATCGTAAACGCCGTTGTCACCTTAGCCATAAAATTTTTGAAAAAGAGGGTCGTTAAAAGAAACCGTCTGTTAAAACCTCTTTTAACAGCCCAAATCGGGCCAAACTTTAAATGGCGGCTACAAAATGGCCGCCGGGGTCAAAAATTTAATATTTGAAATTTCAAATGAAAAATAGTACTAGGAAAAAATGACCTAGATGCAAAGTGCCGGTCACAAAAGGCCATCGAAACTAAATATGATTAAAATTCAAAATGTTTATTCTCTCCGACATGTTTGTTTAAGATGGATTTATATACGAGTATACAGTCTGTTTGATTTAAAGCGCCCCGCTTTGTAGCAACTTTATTTTTATTCAGAAGTGGTATAAACCATATACCTATATTATTAAATGGCATAAAATTCTCTACGTTCTGGGTTAGAGAATTTTGCATGTACTAAATCGGCGTGAGCGTGATGACGTCATCAAACTTGTTTTTAAATTACATAATAGGTATTTTTTTACTGAAATGAATAGAGTATTTTGTTCTTTTTCTAACCATCATAAATTTTCATACTCTTACATGAGAAAAATTTCAAGAAAAACGTGAAAAATGATTTATGACTAGTAGGCTTTGATTTCTGGTTCTCCAATTAATAACACAGAATTATCTAGCTAGCTTAGGTAAATAACGAAACTTTAGTTGTTCCAGTAGCGTATTTACAAATTTTTCTCTAGGGGGGGAGGGTACTCTATAAAAATCCCGATTCAAAATACTTAGATTTTCACATAACATAGATTTTGACATAAATGATCGGGACTATTAAAAAGAATCGAAGATGGCTCCATTTTAATTTTCAATTAGGGAAAATGTGGAACAAAACAGTAAAAAAATAAATAATAATCAATAAAATAAATTGAAAAACTTATTTTAGAATCTCACTAATAGATAGAGAGCCGCAATAGGAAATTATTGATGTATTTTTTACCATGTCAGAAAGTATTGCTCTTATCATATCAAACACGAACAAGAATATGGCCATAAGAAATATGCATCTCAGTCACCCTGCAGACGGCGCTCGTTTAAAATCTTTCAGACGCCTGGCACCCACGCGCAATTATGGTTTGGTATTCTTTACTATCTTTGGTATTTTTTATTCATGTTTAGTATATTAAATAATACACTTCAAAAATAAATAGCAGCAGTTACACAGTAGCTCTCGTGGCCAAAGCAAAGCTTAAATTCTTGATATCCTTCATGATACATGAGATGATAAAGTTTTATTTCACTGGTTTATCTTATCATATCGAAAACGAGGAACAAGAATATGACCATAAGAAATTTGCATTTCAGTCGCCCTATAGAGGACGCTCATTTAAAGTCTTTCATATAGCCCCTTTATTTTCAAATAGTAGCGACAACGATTGATCTCGCCGCTGGAGCAAAATCACGATCGCGACATTGAATGTTACCAGATTTGACATTCTGTCATAATAAATCTTAGGTTTAATAATAATCATGTACAAAAATATTCACAGTTTGATATTAATTTGATAATGGACATTCACGTTCGGTAAAAACGACTATATTAATATGACATATATTTCTGTAATTCTAATTTTTTAACAACTTTTTATTAAAATTCCGCGACACCATGCATGTAGTAGTTTTTTGTTTATTAAAGTTTGTATCAGGTTTGCTCCACGATGTCGCTACTATATGAAATAGAGGGGCTATAGTCTTTCGGGCGGTGTAGCGGTCGTTCGGTGGTTTGGTATCCCTAATGATGCAAGAAGGTATTAGAAAAAATAATGAAGTGGTAAAAGGTATTGACCATCCACTAATGCAGTGGATCAATGCATATCAATAATTTCCTTTTGTGGCTCTCTATCTATTAGCGGAATTCTAAAATAAGTTTTTCAATTTATTCTATTTATTTTTGTAGTTTTGTTAAAGATTAAAGACCATCAGAAAACCTCAGTGGCATATTTGGGGAAGGGGGGGCTAACGGGATGGAGCCACCTCCCATATTTTTAATAGTCCAGGTCATTTATGTGAAAATCTAAGTATTTTGATTCGGATTTTTTATAGAGTAACCCCGAGAAAAATTTGTAAATAAGCAACTGGAACAACTAACATTTTGTTATTTATCTAAGCTTGCTAGATATTACTGTTTTATTAATTGAAGAACCAGAAATCAAAGCCTACTAGTCGTAAATCATTTTTCACGTTTTTCTTGAAAATTTTCTTAAGTAAGAGTATGAATATTTATTATGGTTGAAAAGAGAACACAATACTCTATCGATTTCAGTAAAAAAATACCTATCATGTAATTTAAAAAAAATCGATGATGTGATCACTCTCACGCCAATTTAGTAAATACAAAACTTTCTGAACCAGAAGATAGAGAATTTTATGCCATTTAATAATATATAGGGTTTATACAGCGTGGAAATAAATGATTTTCATCAAGTTCCCTTTGGAATTTTTTCACATGTAAATTTTTCTGTACCGCTATACTCTTTTTGATTTAGTACTAAATTAGTTCTGTCAATAAATGAAATCAATCTGTCAAACAATTCATAGAATTTATTGAATTTATTTAATTTTGAGGTTATGGTACTGCCTTTTCTATTTTCGTAGAGCGGCACGTCGTTCTTTTACATGGGGAATGCAATGGTAACTTGAAGAAAATCATTTATTTCCACCCTGTACCATTTCTGACTGAAAATAAAGTTGCTACAAAGCGGGGCGCTTTAAATCAAACAGACTGTATATTAGTTAATAAAATTTTACGATTGTTCCAATTATTAGTTAGAGTATTGTTTATTTAAAATTCAAATTTGTGGAAAGGAATTTAGTTTGAATGGTGTTAAAATAAATTAATATTCCATTATAATGTTGAAATTCACAACCCATTGTTTGTTTGACGGTCACTGTTTAAAACCAGCTTCTCCATTAGTTTGGTTGTCACTGGTTTTCCCTTTCCCTCTGTTTATCATAACGTCATACCTGCGCGGTTAAGCTCCTTCTCAATAGTAGAGTTGAGTAACAAAATGGCTGTCTGGCATTAGAAGTTGAATGTGCGAGATATATTAGGAAATTGTTTTGGATATAATTCGCTTCAGCGGAGAAAATCTCGCATTCAACAGAATGATCGCTTGATTATTTATATGCGATCAATCGTCAAATTAGACGGATTACGTTGTAGTGCAAACCATTTAGGTAATTAAGTAATTTCCCTATCAGTTACCTTGAGGGAATTGTATTGTAAAAGACCTTTCAGTTTATAGAAAGGTCTTTTCTTTTGGGTTTTGTTGCTCGTTGTCTTTTATTCCTGTTCCTGCCCCTCTGACCGTGGGTTTAATTAGAAGGTCCTTCCTCTTTGGGTCCGTACCTGCATCTATATATGTACCGGGTCGTAACAAAACAACAAAATATCGAAGAGTGAAGCGAAAACCCCTAAGCAAGGCTTTAAATTATACTAAAACAGCCGTGGGTCTTCGAATGGTGGGATGTTTGTCTAAAATTGTATGTATTCTGTGTCATTCTATTTATGTTTATATATATTTATATATATATTTATTAAACGTGTATACAATTTATTCATGCAGGTTAATTTTAAGAACTAGTTAACAAGAGATCTCGAGCAGTGAAATTGTCCTAGGGTAGTTTTTAAGTTTACAACCTGTTGTGATACAAATCACCATTCATTCATTTTTTTTATTAGACATTAAAATTTTTGATCAGCACAATAATTACAATTTCAATAAAGCCATACTTAGAAAGTTTACATTTCACTACGTGTGTTTTATTTATTTATTATTTATTTATTTGTGTGATTATAATATTGCTTTCCAGCTCGTCAATTGTAAGTATATATGCACTGTACGACCAAAATTGTGGAAGTTGCCCATATTTTAGTAAAAGATCTATTTCTTCGTTTATCTGATAAGCTTGAAGCTTTAGTAATAAGCATTGTTTTTAAACGAAGTGGCGCTTGTTTTTTTCTTTTATATCTTGTATTACCCCGCCTCTCTCCGACTTATTGGGGTTGGCCGGCAAAAACTAAAGCAGTGTTATTTGGATCAAGCTGATACTTCCAGCACAGCTATATTTTGGTAGGTTAGGTATTTATCTATATAAAAATAGCCTTTGTGTTTCTGTAAACTTTGTTAAAACCACTTAAGATTTGTTGTTCTTGCATGTTAGGATATTTCTGGGGAATATAGTTTGCCTGATACATTAAGTATTTAGTAATTTAGGATAAAGAACCAACTCCAGAATTGGTTAGTTTTGACAGGAAATTGGCCCCACGTTGGGCGCCAATTTCCTATAACCTACAGAAACACAAAGGCTATTTTTATATAGATAAATACCTAGCCTACCAAAATATAGCTGTGCTGGAAGTATCAGCTTGATCTAAATACCAATTTCCTAATATATCTCGCACATTCAACTTCTAATGCCAGACAGCTATTTTGTTACTCAACTCTACTATTGAGAAGGAGCTTAATCGCGCAGGTATGACTTTACGATAAACAGAAAGAAAGGGAAACCCAGTGACAACCAAACTAACGAAGAAGCTTGGTTTTAAACAGTGACCGTCAAGCAATCAACGAGTTGTAAACAATGTTATAATCCCCCCCCTCAACTCCCAGTTGCGAAAACCCTTTCGCGGCTTAGCATAACCTAGCCTTGCTAAAATCCTACCTTGCCCAAAATAAATCGAAAGAACAACCCACCAGGATGAAAAATACCATGACAAGAAAAACATGGCACCAAAAATGGACACCAAAAGGGTGATCCAAAAAAATACAACAACAAAAGACAAACACTAATTGGAGGTGGAAGTAAGGAAAGAACAGAGGAACAAAAGGTTCCACCCCGAAGGATGAACAATGGTCGGGCAAGCAGGGTTCATTGCAAAGACGCGCTTCACACACGGTACTGGGCACAGTGGTATTCCACGTCGAGAAGGGACCACTGAGCAACTCCCAGTGTCCTAGGCTTGGCAACGACTCACAACAAAACCTACCAGCACGAACCACTGAACATGGTCGGCAAAAGAACTGAACAGAGAGCCGCCGACATACTCTCTGCTCGCACCCAAGAGAGGGTAGAATAGAGGAAAAAAGAAGAAAAAGAAAACAGAGTGAAAAAGAAGGGCTCGCCCGGACACATGTGAAGTGGGCAGATGGCAGAGCCACCCAGGAGCACAACTTCACACACGATGCTGGGCACTGCCAGTTCCAACGTCGTGGAAACTGAACAGCGCCAAACCCTCGCATCCGAGGTTCGGAAGCACTACTCAGCAACACTAACCACCCGGACACCACACACGTACCGTTTGAGACAAAGAACAAGAGAAGAAGAAACCGGGGGTTAAAAAGGGAGTCCAGCCCAAAAAACCCAAAAGAACCACGGTCTTGGAGATCCAGCCCAAGCTATGCTATGGAAAATATGGAGTCAAAATCGGTATAGGAAAGAAGGAGAAGATAAAAAGGAGAAGAGAAATCGTCAAATCCGGTATACACAAAAAATAGTTTGGCTAAGCCAAAACGAAAGTCAAAATTGCTATATCAAGAATCTTGGTATAAAAGCCAAAAATAGATATCTGCAAAACAAAGATCTAAATACCTAAAAACTAATAAGCCCTAACAAGTCGACAGATATTAGGTCGAACTGAGCGTATCACTAAACGCTCCAAATGAGGACAGCCCCAACCATCGCTGAACTCTGTGGAACCCAAACCACCAAATGGTTCCCCAAAAAAAACAACCAAATGACCCTAATCTCCGACATGATTCGGAACATACTCTTTCAAATCTTTGGCATGAAATTTACCGGCTTCCCTACCAAGTTCATCAGCTAGAATATAAGTCCAAGGAGACACCTTTTTGTGAATGGTAAAAGGGCCAATATAACGAGGAGCAAGGTTATGTGAAAAATATTTACTCGCATCAGAAAGAGCAAAATTTTTCCTTAAAACTTTATCACCAATAACAAATTGAGTATCTCGCTTACGGAGATCATAGTAACATTTATTGCGATCAAAAGAAGTTTTTATTTTATTACGCACTACATCAAAAACTCCCTGCAATTTATCAGGAATAACAGTAGCAGACGAACGATCAACTTGCAGATCTTGAACTTTATCAGATATTTTATGATCAGTGCCTTTTAAAATATGTTCCCTACCAAAAGTTGAGAAATAGGGAGTATAACCAGTAGTCTCATGACGACCAGTTCTAAGAGCACACCCAATCTTTGTTAATTCATCTGCCCAAGAACACTGATTCTCTTTGACATAGGAACGAATCATAGTTTTAACATTTCTGTTCGCTCTTTCTGTGGGATTTGATTGCGGGTGATAATGCGCATTAAAACGAATTTTTACAGAATAGTTACTACAAAGAGTGCGAAACTCACGACCAGTAAACTGGACTCCATTGTCTACCAACACCAATCTAGGTACTCCAAAAACTAAGAAGACTTCATCTTCAATTCTCGAACAAACCATCTTCGCTGAACTATTCCGAAGAGGAAATAGAAAACAAAATTTACTAAAATAGTCCACTATGACTAAGACATATGATTAACCTTTTGTACTCCTCGGGAGAGGACCAATCAAATCTATACTGACCATCTGCCAAGGGCGATCAACAATTGGTTGAGGAACTAACAGTCCAGCAGGAGGTCTTAAATCTGGTTTACATTTTTGACAAGTTTTAATATACCGAGCTACATCGGCTTGCATTTTTGGCCAATAATATTTGGGAGTTAATCTATGATATGTTTTATATACTCCACCATGACCGGAAGTAGGATGATCATGTGCCTGCCGAAGAATAGCAAGTCTATTTTCTTAAACGACAAATGAAATTGGTAAAATGGAGCTAAGTTCTTTAACTAACTAATTTCACCCTAATTCCGTTTAATATTGAAACTTGAAACTTTATTCATCGTCATATTTAAATAAAGATTATTGTATTATTATTTACTTGTGTTTCTTTTAAGATAATGTTAATTTTATCATCTACTTCTGGCAACGACAAAATCGGTTGTACATTTAAGTACCCATTCCCGTTGAATTCTCTGTGCAAGCTGAAGTACAGTATAGTCCATTTTTTACACCCACATACTGTTCCACGTCCTGTTTTGCATCTGCAAGATATAATCTTTAATACATTTGCTGAAGCTGCAGGTTCTGTCATCCTTATTGGGTAAAAGATCAGATTTATAATTGTCCAACCCTAGTTTTGAATTGTCATACTATTTTCCAGCCATAGTTGAACTTCCAGATATACCCTCTTTAAATGTTGTTGCGCTGAATCGAATGCTCAACACAAGTCTGCTAAATTTACAGAATTATTTTCCGCCGTGGCCAGGGGCGTCCCTAGCGGTGTGCGAAGGTGTGCACGGCACACGGGCAGCCGAATTTTAGGGCAGCCAAATGAATTTAAAATTAATATACTATATATAGTGTCGGGCAGCGATAACAAATTCCTAAATAAAATTGCAGGAAAAATATATGATGTTATTAAAATATTTGAGGTTAGAAAATGTAAATAATAAGCGTAGACTGTAGACATCAATTTAAAACATTTGTGATTATTATTTTCGTTCCATGAAATATCGATGCTCTCAATGCAGCTCTATCTTCTTTAACAAAATGCAACAACGTATTCACTTAACTAAAAATTATAAAAGCGGTATATATGTCTATTTTATACAGTCACTAGCAAGTAACGATTAAGACTTAACAACTAGAAATTAAGATGATGTTTACTCTTCTAGGTTTCTACAACTCACTAACAACTATATATGCAATTATCATTAACTACAAATTATGAATTGGATTAATTTTAATTTTTCTGATAATTTATTATTTAACGACAAAACATTGTACTGTACATTTTATATGGTCGCGATGGTCCGTGTCTGTGATGGTTGATGTGAATACCTTCATATAAAATGTATAGTACAATGTTTTGTCGGTCCGGTGACTGTTGATAGCCTGCCGTATAGTGAGAATCAGCCTCAAACCGGTCTAATTTTATTGGTTATTAAATGACAATGCTTAGTGATTAGATTTTAGTTTTTTTTTAATTTCACGCCTACACTACGGGGGAACCAACAGCAAACATCATCTGTCCCCCATCTAACATTAAACACGAATACACACATCCATAGTTGAGGTGGCGGAATTTTCTTATTAGAAAAATCCCGTCGCCCCAAGTGGGATTCGAACCCACGACCCTTGGAACACCAGTGATGCACTGACACCACTCGTCCACCGCCGGCCCTAGATTTTAGTTGTTAGTGACTGTATAAACCAGGCATTAGTTATATGTTTTGAATGAGTTTATGAAGTTATCAACGACGCCTAAAGGCGCATATATCTTTGTACGATCAAAAATAAATACAAATAATTTAAGAAACATAGTAGGACTTGTTTAATCGGAAAAGTCGTTACGGAAATTTGTTCTGGACCACCTGACAATCATAAAACCGAATTTTGGTTAAAAAATTTTGAATAATAAAAGCAATGTTAGAATTGAACTAAATAATTCTATTTTTATTTAAAAGATTTTTAAAATTTTGTTTACTCTAAAATGTTTATTATTCATTTAAGTATCATAGCAAGTTGTGTTGGTATTTTATTTAACAAAATGAAATTATTCGTCATTGCAAGGGATAAACAGTTCGTTTAGAACCAAACGATGAGAAAATAATGTCTGCTCTGTTTTATTACTATATTATTACGAGTATGATCAATCAAGGGGCGAGGGTCAACATATATAAAAATTGGGGGCAGCAGTAATAATCTTTGCACAAGGGCAGCGAAATATCTAGGGACGCCCCTGGCCGTGGCTATGGTAAACGCACAACATGATATTACCAATCGGTATTGCTGACACGCAGAGTTCGAGACTCTTCACTCAACGGTCGGAGTAAGTCAAAGCGAAACACGTTTCGTCAGGAAAACGCATTTTTGGAAACCTTTTAAATTGCATGCGGCAACTTGTTTCTGTAAATATAGCTACTACACCTAAAAAGCTTTACACTCATGTTTTGATCACATTGAATATTTATACAACATAAAAGATTTGCGGAGATTCCTTTTTAACACAATAAAAGCTGAACACTTAAAATAAACATACAGTAACTTTAGCAGCCCAGCTTTAAACACAGATTTTTGACCACAGAAATCCAACGCGATTTTCTTTTACACTACAATTTTAACACAATGGTTTCAAATGTTTTTAAATAACGCAGTGAAAAAACTCGTGTCCAATTTCGTAATAGTTTCTGAATGTTGTATGGGTTAAGAAAATATTCTATGCAAAAGTTTCGTGTTGTATATTGGTGGTTAAAATGTTAGTGTAAGACTTTCTCTGTATAGTAAACTATAGCTTCCCTTGTTTCGAGATATTTATTCATTTTACCATTTGTTACTTTTAGCGGCCATTTTGTGACCGGCACTTTGCATCTAAGTCATTTTTTAGCTTTTCGCCATACTATTGCAGCGTTCGGTATTTCAACTCTTTTTGCTCTGAAAGCTCTATTTCTATCATTACAATAATTTACAACAATGGATGCTATGGAAAACGAGCTCTTCGAGTAAATAGATCTGCCATACCGAACGTGGCTTAAGTTGTTATAGAAGGAATAACGTTCAAACACTTGACAACTGTTAAGCTGTCAATAACTCCCTGGTAACACTCAGGGCTGTTAAAAGAGGTTTGCCATTTCAAATAATAAGGGTCTGACCTCGGTGGCCATTTTGTAGCCGCCATTTTGCACTTTTGACCGATTTAGGTCCCGAATTCGTAATCTGCGACCCCAAAAACCTATAAGCACCTAATTTTATTCAATTATAATAAAAATTGATAAAATTATTTAATTTATTAATTAGCCCCTTATGGAAAAAAAATAATTTGTTAATAACAATTAAACAGGGCATTAGCGAACAAATCCAACATATAGACTTTGAAATATAGTCAATTACCTACAATCTAAAAAAAATCATCAAAATCAGTGCCCAAAAGGCGAATTCCGAGGTATTGACCGTTATTTGTCTCCAGGAAACCGACTATATGAGTTTTTCGAGAGTAGTCCAGGGACGAACCTAACGAGTTTTTTTTAGAGGGGGGGACTAACCTTAAAATTGCCAACTTATTACGGTGAAAATACCAACTACGGGTAAAAAATATTTTTATTTGTACCTAACATTATAAAGGGTGTATTATCGGTTTTGTTACATAGGCGAATAGCCTGTAAAAACACAATTTCTCAAATATTGGTCCCCCTAATTATTTTAGAGGAAAAGTCACTGTAGCAAAGTTGTAGATCCTATTCAGTATTGTTCAAAACATCCCCAGTTTAATGTTCTGTGTTACATAGTTTCCAAGATATAAGTGATTTTTTGGTATAGGGAATAGCATTGTAAATCAGGAATTCGCTAATAGCAATTACCACGTTAGAGTTAGACATTAGGTGTAAATGCAAGAATTAATGGGCACAGTTTCATGCAGCAAAATCATTGGTCAGAGTTTTACAATTGCTACCGGTGTGGAGGAAATAGACGAGAATTCTCCAAGGAATTTATTTTTCTATAATCTTATTAGCCACTACAACAGTTGTCAAATTATTCTAAAAAATGCTGTTAAGTTTGCGATTTAAACTATTAAATTATTAACTTTATTGATTGTTTTGGTTTTGCTTTGAAATCAAGACTTATTAAACATATTTCTCAATTATAAGTTGCATTGCTTTTGATTTATTTATAAAATCTTTGAATGGAAGTGTACGTGTTCTTGTTATACATAGAAATGACAACTACTTTTAAAGTAAATAGGGGGTTTTAATTCAAGTGGGCGTGGTTTTAAAATAAAAGTATAAGTTATTACATTCACAAATAAATGTTTTTGAAATAATGTTCTTGCTTTGATAGCAATTCTTTTAATTTGAGTTAATTCGGCATTTTCATTTATATCGTTAAAATGTGCACACAGTTAAATTAGTTTAATCGTTGTTTTACGTACCGGACAGAATGGAAGGAAATTTGCAATAAAGTGTTTTATGTTAGGACAAGTGCTATATATGAACATTACCTATCCTATGAAGCGGGATCACCATCAAATAATATATTAGAATCATTAACTTCTTTCACAAGTCCTCCGATGCATATCTATATAATGTTACCAAAGAAAATGTTTTTTAAGAAATAAGTATTTATGTATAAACAAACTGTTTATGTTCTGTATTTTTTATAAGTTATTGTTTTTTTCAATAATAACAGATTTTTACCTCTTATTTTTATACTAGGTATGGTGTGATGTCAATAAAGCATTAATATCAGTAAGTTGTTTTTTTTACTGAAATAATATAATAATTTAACGCCATTAACTTAAGAGTGTTGCATTTAAAAGAAGAACAGGATATTATTAAATTAAAAACATCCTGACATTCATATAAAAAGCATTGCATAATAAATATTGGTACTTTTTAAAATTAATTACAGTCTACCATTCAAATAACGTTTTTTTTTACTTTTAAATTACTAATAAAACTATTTAACTCAAACCCCGAAATAAGTATTTGATATAAATGCACACTACATTGAATTAAAAATTCAAAACTCTCAAAAATAGAGCTACTTTTAAATTTAGAAAAGTTTTTTGGCGCATTTTTGAAAAAAAATGCTATCTGCAATTTTTTTAATTTAAAAACAAAATTTGCTCAGTGTATTTAAAAAACAATCCTTATGTTAAATTAATTTTTCCATATTCAATTGTTTCGAAGCTTTTACGAGTACATCATAATTTTCTTAAATCTAGTGGAGTTAGATCCGGGGATCTAGCTCCAGATAGGCTATCCAACGTGTCTTCGGCAACCTACATATGTACATACGAGACTAAATACGTACTTAATATAGCATCGTTTAGACAACGATCACGAAAAAAGTTGGGCGTTTCCATTTAAATTCCATAAAAAAATGACGATAATGTCAGCTTCGAAATGAATGAATCCCGGGAAATTAATTCAACTTAAGAATGTGTATTTTTAATATAAAAAATCAACGTGTTTTAGGATCTTTTCAATATACTTACCCACAAAGAATATATGAATTGTAGGCTTTACTTTATTCTCACACTGTATATTAAATCATGCAAGTAGTAAACAAAATGCTGATTGTATTTTGATTAATAAATCAAAACGGCCTGTTTTACTGAATAGCTGTGACGGCTTCACATTTCGTAAACTACAATTTGTAAACTGTGTTAAGGGTTACAAAATTAAACACTTTGTGTACTCATGGCAATTAGATATAAAAATTAAATTGTTTTAGATACATTTTGTTAGCTTCTCATTAACTCTATATAATGATCTTTAAACACAAATTTTGAAATTTCCAGCTCTTGCTCAAAATTGTCAACTTTGGGAGGGGCTTCCACTCCCATCCCCCCCATTAGTTCATACCTGGAATAGGCCCCTCCTAGGAGTGCATGTCTTCATCGGGCAAGGGCTACACACTCAAAGATGATATGAGTGGCTGTTCCATCCTCTTCATTGCAGAGTCTGCATATGGGTTCTTCATTGTATATGTCTTATGTTTTCTTAGGGTACAGTGACCGGTTATTAGCAATGTCGTTAGCCTGATTTGTTGTCTGGCTACTCTGCTTAGTTTCAATATGCCATCTGTTGGTTTTTTGGACGGAGTTCTTAGCATCAATCTGCTGTGTCACATACTTTTCACATTGTTCCAGTGGTTTTGGTGTAGTCTTCTTATCCAACCTTCTAGCCAACTGCGAGCTGTGGTTTTGGCAACTCCAAATACTGGCTCAGGGCCTGTAAAGTTCGTTTCTGATCACTTTTTTTGCAAGTATATCAGCTCTTTCATTGCCTTGTATTCCTTTATGTCCGGGCACCCACATAAGAGTAACTTTATTGTGGTTTACCAGTGTTATAACCTTATAAACTGGTAAACCACACAACTTCGAGCGAGTTGCAACGCGCGATTCGAGATTCTCCATACTAATGACTGGTGACGCCAAGATAAGCATTTGCATGTGACGTGATGTCATCGCCATTTTTTTAGTAACTTCCATTTTTATTTCATATTCTGACACTTGATCCAATTGCTATCATGGTAATGTAACAAGTATGTTACCTTGCATAAAGAAATTTTTGAAACCAATAATTACGAAGATGGGAAAGTGCTATAATCACCAGACTTCTACGCAACACCCTGTATATCCCAATATTATGTCAAAAAATGACGAAGCTCTGAGTCGTGCAACTTTTTATCACTTACTACGAGGAGGGTATAGAACAATCTGGCGCGGGGTAGAACTTTTTTTATGTTTGGGTTTGACCCTAGTTTAACTGTACGCAAATGGCGGAACATAGCGGGAAATTTAAAATAGTATAATATGTTAATAAAGTAACAATATTGTTCTTCAGTATTCACTGAATTGTATCCTAATAACAATACCCTAATAATTACAAGTAATGTACCACAAATTATTCTTATATCTATTTAATTAGGACATTGTCTCGTAGTGCAAATTAGACACGTCTTCTAAAAGGAATACTTTGGAACGAGTGTCGAGTTTCACTTGGACAGGGGTTTTGTGAAGATGTTTACCGAATTTATCTAATGACATGATTCTACTAGTGACAACGATACAATAACAAGGTGTTAAACATGTTGGATGCTTTATGCTATTATTTTAGCTGCTCGCAACTCATCAATAATGTAAATGATTTCATTAGTGTGACCGGTATGGCCGGCTGATTTCGAGCTTAGAAGAAGTCTCAACCTTCCTATCAATTTATTTGGATCTTTCCATGGTACGAATTCTACCTTTTTATTATTGTAACTTAGCACGCGCATTGGTCCAGCTCCCCGTTTTTTCGCTAATGCCCCCGTTTTAGATCGCGTCACCGGTGTTGAAGTAGAAAAACTTCTTACCTTTTCACCAGGTGTAGTTAAAAGGGGTTTGATAATTGTGGAATATTTGGTTCCGGTTCCTAACAAAGGTGCATCATGTAGATAATTTCTACGGACTGCGTTGGTTCGTAAAAGAAGATCTTTGTAGCTTTTTAAATCCGCTTGCAAATATCCGAGTGGTTTCTTTTTAAATACTAATTCATATAAACCGCGTGTACCTTCATACGTAAATGTTTTACCATTAGGTTTCGTAATGAGCATATTTTCGTCATCAAAACCGAATTCAGAGTCGCCAATAAAATATTCCTGTTTCTCCGGAAGGAATCGTACTCCGTATAGATGATCGAACTCGTTTTTCGTATCCGTAAACATTTTCTCCATGTATCGTTTTGCGCGCCCACTAAAGGTAGCATCTATATAAGCCTGGAATTCTCTACTAGTTCCGGCGGTAGCGAGTTCGGCTTGGAGTTGTTCTAACGTAGGTGTCCCGGAAGCTTCCCCGTCTACTGGTTCGATGCCGGATCGTTCTGTGCTTACAGAATGCAATCTGGGGGCACTATGTGGTGTTCGCATTACCAGAGGTATACGTAGAGATCGTGATACTGGGGTTGAGGGTGGAAAAAATGAGGGAACCTCTTCCTGTATGAGTTCCTCTTTTGGAGTTAGGAGTTCGGTTTTAACACCCGTTATAAATTCTCGCAAAGGTTGTGTGATGGACTTATAGCGACGTTGAAGTTCTACATCGGAGCGTGCGATTTCGGATTTAAGACTTTGATATTTCTGTTTGACATTGTGCCGTGCCTTAACCAGGTCTTCAACCATACGCTTATCCATGGTTACTAATGCTGTTAGTTAATGCCTCTGATATTTATGGTGAAGTAGGCATCGAACCCTTTACGATAGCGTCCCTCGTTAAGTTGAGACTCTTTGTCAACAACTACAAAACCATGTTTCTCATTCCAACACTGCATGCAGAGCTGCTTCAACTTCTCGAACGTCATATCCCCGCTGACACGATCATTAAAGATATGTTTTAAATTAGTGTTATCTTGCTTAAAAATAATGATGAAGTTTGCATTATCCCGTATGAGTTGTTTTGGAATTGCGGAATATGTCTGACATAAATAAAAACAATCGATATTTTTATGTCTTCCAAAACAGAAATAGTCTCTTATAGTGCTCTGACTATCGCAGACCACATCGTCGAAGATAATTACAGAGTTTGTTCTTGCATCCGTGGGTGGTAGTATAGTTTCGCAGGAGTCGTATTCGAAATATCCCACGGGTAACGATTTAAACAGATCACGCAAATATATATATTTGGGTTGATACAACGATTTACTGTACACATATACGTTTTCGAAGCGTAAACCGTTGGGATGTTCCAATAAACTAACCATTAGGTTGGTTTTACCTCAGCCGGAACTACCTACGATTAGTCCTCGCTTGCATCCTGCTCCCAATAATACACTATGCTTAAAGACTGTCGGTGTTGCTGAACAAGTATCACGATTTATAACTGGTAATCGATCTCTCTGTCTCACTAACTTTAGCTGTTCCATGACGAACAACGTTGTGATAGATCCTATATGAGTTTAGCATATATATTACAAACCTAGAAGCGAACTTCCAGTCACTCTTCTCCGGTCTTAGGGGTAAGTGCTATGAAACATACTCCTCGACAATCTACAACTCCTTCGTCAACTCATAAAGGCAAAGGTGTTATCAACACTCTCATCAATAAGTTACCGGTGGAATTGCATTTACCTGGATATAACTACTGCGGACCTGGCACTCGATTGCGAGAACGACTTGCTCGTGGAGATCACGGTATAAATCCATTAGACGACGCATGTAAACAACACGACATAGCCTACTCCCAGTCCAATAAAGTGAGTGAACGTCATAAAGCGGACCAAATCCTAAGACACAGAGCGTGGGAGAGGTTTCGTTCTAAAGACGCTACGTTTGGAGAAAGAGCCGCAGCCCTTACCGTGGCTGGTATTATGAAGGGAAAAATGAAGTTGGGTATGGGGATTAAAAAAAAGAAACGGTCTTCAGCGATGAAACGAGGTTTCCTTACGTTTAACAAAGCTGTTGCCATTGCCAGAAAGCATATTGGTGGTAAAGTAAAAAAGTTCTCTTTAAAACGCTCTGCTCGACTTGCACTGTCAGCTTTGAAACGGAAACGTATTGTCAATCCTCGATCACGAATTATACCCATCCCCAAAAAAGGTGGTATACTGCCCCTCATTCCCCTATTTGCTGCTTTGGGAGCTATGGGCTCGCTGGGTGGTGGGGCAGCGGCAGTTGCAAAAGCCGTTAACGAAGCCAAGGCGGCTAAGGAGACCCTAGAAGAAACACGCCGACACAATAAGGCTATGGAAGCCGCTTCTATAGGGAAAGGTTTATATTTGAAACCATACAAAACTGGATTGGGACTATATTTACGTTCAAAAAACTACCGTTGAAACTACCACGCCGTGCGTTGACCAATGTCGATCTTTCCAAGTATATTCATAAATTAAATATTCCCTGTTTTAGAGGTATCTTTATGCGAAATGAACTGCCGCAACGAATCCATAAAAACGAAACCGGTATTGTAAATTTAGATAGTGGGGAAGGAGAGGGAACGCATTGGACATCGTATATAAAACGTGGTAGACAAATTTTGTACTTTGACAGTATTGGTCAGATGAAACCTCCACTAGAACTTGTTCATTACTTTAAGAGTGACGATGGTGGAAACGTTATTCAATACAATTATGATTCTTTTCAAAAGCTCAACTCATTCAATTGTGGACACTTGGTGCTACACTTTTTATATGATAACGCTCGATAAAAGTTTACAGTCTGCATTGGACTTCCGACATGTCGTTGACCTTCATCTTATCCGATAAGAGTTCCATATTAAGCTCTGATTTTAATCCGCCAATATATTTAGATACGGCCAAAGAATGGGTTATGGGATTGACCAATTTCGAAACGTTTAATAGCATTCCGAACGTTACTGAGGAAAATAATGTGTTTAAAATTGGACAGAAAGCTATACATATACCCACCGGATCTTATGAAATAGCCGATATAGCAGCTTACATTAATTCTCAATTAAATTCTATAACTGTGTCCATAGAGCCAAATCACAATACTTTAAAAACAATGATACGAGCTGACGAAGTCATAGACTTTTCGGTTAAACACTCTATTGGACCCTTATTAGGATTTAAGCCGTTAAAATTGAAAAAAAATGAACGTCACGAATCCGATGTTCCTATTAACATTATTAAAGTCAACTCGTTACTTATAACGTGTAATATTACCACTGGTAATTACGTAAATGGAATTCCGAATCATGTCATACATCAATTTTTCCCGAGTGTTCCTGCTGGATTCAAAATAATTGAAGCGCCTCACCATGTACCCTACTTACCAATCAACGTCAATACAATTACCAACATTACCCTTAAAATAGTTGATCAAGATGGTGATCTGATTAATTTTCGTGGAGAAACCGTGACGATAGGACTGCATTTGAAGAGCATTAGCGATGGTGTTCAAGTATAATACTGCTTGTACTGTTCGCTCGGATTATAAAAAAACTTGTTGTCGCCAAAAACAGGTTAGTTCGCAATCGCTAGCCGATCAAGTGACACAGCGCAACCGCTTATTTTTACAACGTCTCGGTTTTACTGTTCTACAATGAGTATACTAAATGTGAACGAAAAAGTTTTCGTCGATAATTCGATCGTAGGGCCGAATTCCACACCCATCAACTCTATACAACTCGTTTTGAAAACAATGACGAAATTCGAATACCGATTCAAGAAGACATGTCCACATTGCCCTCTCGCAGTTATCTGTACGTAGAAGGCACGTTACTGAAAGAAAATGGTGCCCCATCTACTACGACTAAACTTATTAACAACGGAATTTCATATCTGTTTAGTGATATTCGCTATGAAATGAATGGTGTTTTGGTGGATTCTGTAACGAAAGTGGGACTCACGTCTACCATGAAAGGCTACCTTTCCTACAACGCAAGCGATAGTGTCAAGTTACAAAATGCTGGATGGTTTCCTGAAGGTAATAGCACTGTGATGGATAGCAAAGGTCATTTTAGCGCCTGTATACCTCTGTCAATGTTATTGGGAATTTTTGAAGACTATGGAAAAATTATTATGAACATTCGTCAAGAATTGGTTTTAATTCGAAGCAATTCCGATATTGATGCTATAATATCCACGGATGCTAATGAAAAACTTAAAGTTAGCTTGAAGAAAATATATTGGAAAGTTCCCCATATTCAACCAGGGCTAGCAGAAGAATTATCATTGACAAAATACATCGGAAAAAATATTGATACTAAGGTGGCGTTTAGAAGTTGGGAAACGCATATCTATCCCGCTATACCACAAACCGATAAACATAGTTGGTCTATTAAAACATCCACCAGTCTAGAAACACCTCGTTACATTATCCTAGGTTTTCATACTAATCGCGATGGACAATTACAGAAAGATATGAGTGCATTCGATCCTTGTGATATACAAAATGTGACCGTATTTTTAAATACTGAAAGATATCCATACGATCAGTTGAATATTAATTATGATGAGAACCGTTTTGCTACCTTGTATGAAATGTATGCCAATTTCCAACGATCTTACTATGACAAACCAAACGAGCCCATTCTAACTCCATCGAAATTTAAAGCCATTGCACCGCTAATCGTCATCGACTGTTCGCGACAGAAAGATTCCTTGCTAGGGAAAGCTGTCGTTCTTCGAGTTACTTTCGAAACTCATAAAAGCATTGCCGCTAGTACTACTGCATATTGTCTAATTTTGCATGATCGTATGTTTACTTATAATGCACTGACGAAGCAAGTACGACAACTGTAATCGACTACTTACGACGATTGTCGAATTATTACATATATGAAAATGAAGATTTTGAACCTCGTTTAGTTAGCCGCTATGCGTCTTGTAGTAGACATTCAAGGCTTTAAGATTGCTAACAACAAGTTTTTGCCTAAAGAGTTAGCTATTTACGATGGTTGTAAAATAGCTCATTATGTATTTAAACCACCTTTTCCATTTCCAACGTTACCTGCAGAACTCCGAAAACAAGCACATTGGTTAATAAAGAATCACCACTGCATTGCTTGGTCTAAAGGCGAGACTCCAGCGTTCATGTTTCCAGACATTCTTCGGTACGCGACGACATCAGCTGAAGTGATTTATGTAAAAGGGCGTGAAAAAAAGGAATTCTTACAAAAATATCTTTCAACGTGGATTGTTGAATTTCCAGAACATCCAGCACTACCGGAAGTTAATGAAGTATCATGTTTCTATCATAATAAAAATCTATGTGTTTGTGCTCTATCTAATGTTTATTGGTTATATAATGAATTTATAATGAAGTAATGTTTAATAAAATGCATATATTTTTTAAAATATTTTATTTATTGTTTACATATTATAGTTTATAAGAATGCAAAACTTAAGTACTAAAGCGTTCAAGGTAAATAAAATGTCTGTGCTCTTCACTTAAAATATTATTTAACACTCGACCACAATTCTCTATACGTCTTTGAAATCTATACCGATCTAAAGCGGCATTCATCCACATCGATCTTCGCGCTTGCCTGTGGGCATATTCCCACACTACCATATACCGGGACGGAATTATTCGTTTCGTTGAAAGTCACCTTTTTCTTTAGCTTGTCCATGATATTATAACACATAACCCTTAACATCGTTCACAATTCTATCGGACTGAACTGCTAATAGCTCTAAACCGCTTATGACATTTCCACTCGTTGGTAAGGAAGTTAAAACTTGTTTCAAATTCTCATACACATCCCCTTCTGCTTCGGCAAGGCCTTTTACCAAAGTTCGATAAAAGTCTATAAATTTTTCTTCTTCTAACAGCTTCAATCGTGACTTGACCATTGTAAGTAGTTCCATTAACTTAACTACACTTTCGACTCCTAACCATACTTCGGTGTTGTCACGACGATCCTGAATTCTCATAGTTCTCTTATCTTGTACATTTTTAAACGTAATCGTCTTGTAGAGAAGGGGTATCGGTGCATAGTAGTCATAACTATGTAAGAAATGTTTGATAATTGCGTAATTATTTTCGAAATTCTCCCATTCTTCCAGGTTAAATTTAATGTAGTCGTTTTTCAATCCCGACAATCTCACTTCTGGTGTTAACTCTATAGGGCAGAGACCGATGCTGAGTAGTTTGCATCTTGATTTGTTTAAATAATGCGTTGTAGCGTAAAACAATGGATTTTGAATGTAGCAACCGTTCGATGACATTAGATGGATGGATGGATGTTGGATGGTGGAGTGTTCGTAACCATCTCGGGATAATTCTGGAGTCGGATCTTTGAACTCTATCGGAACGTTCTTTACAGTTTCAAATGCTTTCTTTAACAAATCCATTATAACACAACTAACCCATACCAATACCATCCAGTTTATATAGACCCTTATTGATTAGTGGGGGGAGTTTCAAGGTTAATTGAGGTATCAGGGTTATTGATGTGAGGGGGGAGGGGTATGGTTCAAGGTTACCGTTTGGAGTGGGAGATCTTTACGTTATTCTTACGTAGAGCTTATATCTCAATCGATCCTAATACAATGCCAGTGTTACCTGTTAAGTTGTTGGTGGTGCTTAGTGCGGTGTACGACGGTATTCTGTATGTTGCTCAACCATCAGAATCTGTTTCTGGGTCCATTGTGTTTTCTCGAGATCCTACGAGATACGCATTGACCAGCAATATTCTTCACGGTGTTAATGTATACATCATATCCCTACGCAACGTTTCTCAACCTTCTTCCTCCAAAATTAAATATAGTTATCCTAATTACTCTATTGAATCAAATTGGCAATCTCTCGGGACTAATCGTGATCCTACCATTTATCACATTCCCGATCCCCCCTTGAGCTCCTGTATAATAGCAACAACAATAACAGTTCTATTCGCAGTTATTACTTTACTTTCCCTTATTGTGTACCTAACCATTTATCGGTTTAATTTCAAATTCGTCTGTTGTGAAAGTTAAGTATGAACGACGTGATCCAAGGTATGGAGGAGGTGCGGGAACAATTACTACGGCAGTTTTCTCGATTTTTAAAAACCGTTGAGAACGAAGATGTTCTTAATAAACATGTTGAATTACTTGCAGAAGTTACTTTCGTAGTTAGTGGAACACTGATCAATGGAGCATTCGTGGACATTTCGCACACCATAACAACAAATCCGCATTATGTGAGTGAACCGTTAGAAGATTGGTTTCAACTTAATGTAATAGAACCAACTTGTCACGAGGTTGAAAAGTGTCTTGAAGATTTAGCTTCTTTGGACGTAGAATTTTCTCACATCTGCATCGTTCGCTTTTTGATAAAGTAAATTATACATTATCTATCTAAACTGTTATTATGTATACAATATAATAAAAATTACATAATATAAGAGTTTTTTTATTAATATTCCTTTAAATAAACAACATATGCTAGAAAAGTTTTGTATTATTGCACTTATATCCCAATCTATGTAAGTTTCTATGCTGTATCGTGCCACTGACATTGTATTTGATATTACTTACAATTTATCTTTTCAATATTATAATAGAAAAAATTATGTTGGGGTGTTTGATTTCGAATAATAAAAGCCACTCATATCATTCTTAGACGAGTATAGTTCCGAGAGCCAGAGTTTGAGGTTATGTATAGGCTGAGGGTGTGGCTAAGGGAACAATTGCTTTCCCCACTTTTCTCAAATTCTGGTGGGGTATTTGAGTTTGATTTCAGTCAAGATTCTGTATTACTCAGTCAAGATTCTGAATTACTCAGTTACACATCGAAATAGGTTGGTTGCATTCTTGGACACTTGAAACGACTGTTGATGATGGTGAAATCGTGTTTTCTCGTTATAAAACACACAACATTGGTTTGTTAATTGAAAGAAGAAGACTTCCGGATACTATAGTTATATTGAGTGAAGCCGATGAAGGTTATTCTTCGTGTTCTGGTTTAGAAATTCTATATTTAAAAGAATATGGTGAAGTCGTGAATACTCAAGGAGTCATATGTATTGAACGTGTTTTGGAACATCGCCACGCTATTAACCTTTTGCCTGATAAATGCGACCTCATCTTCTTCAAAGGCATCTGCACTTCAGATTGGGATGAATTGAGTGATGAACCTGAATGGAACATTTGGCAACGAAATTTTGGAACCGAATTGGGCAACGTTCACTGCAACAAAGTGATTAACGGAAAAAGAATTTAACGATGAAAGAGAACTCAGATTTCGTGAAAAACGTTTTCCTTCAGGAGTCACGCCTTACCTGACGAGAGATATGGATTCAAATAATTGTTATGTATTTAATTGTTTACGAGATATTGTTGTAAGCAAATGAATTCAAATAATTGTTATGTATTTAATCGTTTACGAGATATTGTTGTAAGCAAATGAATTCAAATAATTGTTATGTATTTAATTGTTTACGAGATATTGTTTAAGCAATCTAATAAACAACTAATAAATTGTTTCATTGTTTTGATCTACAACATTTTTTTATAAAACCTGAACCTTAAAATTAGTTCTTAAAGTCAGAGAAGCCTTGACCTTTAACCGCCAGAAAATTTAGCCTTGAAGGTTGACCTTGGCAGAAAGTGGTGGAGGGGATCTAACCTTGAAGGTTGACCTTGGCAAAAAGCAGAAAGTAGTGGGGGGAGGAACAGAAACTCCATTCCTTCCCTACTCTCGTTCATGACAGATTGGTAATAATCATTAGAATGCAATATAAGTAATAGCAAGTTGCTTTAAAAATAAAACTGGAACCTTTACAAATGCGAACAAATTTGTATCTGTTGCAGCAGTGTGAACGTCTTTAGCGCACGTTGCTCGAAAACATTTGCGAACGTTTGGCGCCGCTTCGCGCAGCGGTCTGTACGCACCTAATTAAGATAAAGCGTATGAATTAAATAATAAAAAATATTTATTTACTTATTTAATTCTACACGGAATTAATATATTAGTCTAGTAATGTTAAAACTTAAAAACTAACATAATAACTGAAATTGATTTCCTTTTTTACATGTATATATAAAATTGGTTATCAAAGAGTTTTTACTGAATAAACAAAACAATTAAGATTAAAATAGTAGTTCCTGCTTTAGATACATATCTTCTGACCCCACGACCTAAGGGTGTATCCGGTACGTTAACTACCTTTATGTTAATAACTAGGTATAGGATTTGTATGCACTTAAAAATGCTGAAATATGCATGCACTTATGCACTATAAAAACGTGAAATATGCACTTAAAAATCATGAAATATGCGTTTATTAGAAATTTTTAATAAATATATGCACTTTCATTATTAAAAAAACTCCTGTTTAGCGTTATTTACATTTTATTTACAGAAATTATTTTAATTAGACATCCTATGCAATAATTTAATTAATTATATTTTCTAAACATAGAGCGTTACAGTTCACAATGACGTACATTTTTAAATTTTCAAAAGTAAACATATGCCTATTATCCCTAAATATTGTTTTATATTTTGAGAAACTCCGTTCCACATCGCAAGACGTAATTGGCCCACGGCCCAATTGGTTGATATATTTAATAAATACACAATCAAATATTTATCGAACTGTGTTTTAACAAAAGTGGCTACATATAAAAATTAAATATCTTTTTGTAAATAAACTAATTGTTTAAATTAATAATTTAAGTTAATTACTAAATTGTTTAATTCTACAAGCGAATAATGTTTTAGCTCGTCTAAAATGTCTTGGACCGATAATGCATCGTTTATGCTTTTAATTAAGTGAAAGCCGCATTTCCAATCTCAATAAACACCATTTTGGGTCCGCCATTTTGTATTTCTTAAGTTTCTCATTGAATTTATAATAAGGAACCCCAAAAACCCCCCCAACATGAATATCGCTCAAGTTGATGGAAAACTTCCAGAGTTATTAAATTGGGAGTGTAAAATGGGGGTTTCAACCGAGGGGGCGTGCCACCATTTTAAACATATTACATTTTATATTGTTCCAGTACTGAAGGCTTACAAAAGATTTTAAGTCTCTATCTTTAGATAGTAAAAAATAAAAACAATGCAAAAATTGACTCTACTAGTAGGGCAGAGCGAAGGGGTTACATAATAAGGTAACCAAAATAGTGTATTTGCAAAATCACCTTTGACTGTTTGAATCTTTCTCTCTCTCTCTTTAAAATCAATGGAAACGGCATAAATCGCATTCTCAATCTCAAAGGCCGTTATTTTAGGACCGCCGTTAGGTCCGCCATTTTGAATTTTTAAATTTTTTCACTGAATTCATAATCAGCGACTCCAAGAACCCTTCCAACATAAATTTCGCTCAATTTGGTTGCGTTATTAAATTAGGGGTATAAAATGGGGGTGTCAACCACCAGGGGGGCCGTGCCCCCATTTTAAACATATTACATTTTATACTGGTCCAGTACTGAAGGCATTGCAAAAGATTTCAAGTCTATCTTTAGATAGTAAAAAATAAGAACTAATTAGGCATGTTTTTTGCAAAAATTGACTCTACTAATAATGGGAAAGATTACTCTTTAGTTATCAAACGCTATTAAATTTCGTTTTTAGTTTATAGCTTTTAGTTAATTTTGGTTTAGCTTAGTTAGTTGGCAACGCTGTTTGTTAGTTCCTTTTTGTTCTGGTCGTTGCGGGTTATGTTGTTTGTTTCTCAAAATTGAGGTACCCGTGGTTGGATTATATTATATTATTAATAATCTGATACAGTATAGAACCCTTTTATAATAATATCAATCCAATAATAGCACCAACAAATTGGCATTAACAGAATTTGTGAGTTTTCATTGGAAGGTTAGAAACATTATTTATAATATTACTTTATTATTTATGTAAACTGTTTGTACTAATGTTACAAAATCTTCCAGCTCAGTTCGACTATCATGTTGTATTGGTGCCCAGATCTATCTAACAAATACTTGACGTAGCCGGTACCAGTTTGAAAAATTTAATAAATCCTTGTGTTATGCCACAACCATCCAATTATAATTTCTGGCAATATTTGTAGCAAAAAGAGGATAAAACCAGGAAAGGTAATTCATATAGAAAACACCCATCAAATATCAACTACCGCCCATTAAAATTGGAAAAATGAATATTCCCGTAGTAGAAAGTGCTAAAGATTTAGGTTTCATTATTGATAAAACGTTCAAATTCAAAAAACAAATTATTAAATATAGGGTAAAGTTGGGTGTATTGTACCTATTTTACAAAAATGACTGTAAAATACTTGAGAGAGCAACTATTACACGACAAAAAGTTTTTTTTTGTGAATTTTAGTTAATTATCTAACATGTACATGCCACATTTGTCTAAAAAGTTGCAGCGTGATAGGAAAAACTTGAAAATAAAAAAAAGTGCATTTGGTACCATTTACCCAAATGGTAGGTTAAGTTGTACCATAAAACAGAAATGCGTTGTAAAATTGGCAAAATAGCTTTATTGACATATTAAACAATACATTTTATTTGTTACTTTTACTAATAATGCAAATCAAACTTTTAGAAAATGTATCATTTGTGCGTGCACGCCTCGTGAAACCATTTTTTGCATGACGTTACATTTGATCATGACTTCTAAAGGAAATGGTTTGCAAACAGCAACATTATACCATAACATAATCATTATCTGACATCCAGCCTAGCTATGTAATAAAATAATAGCCCGAGCGCTAGCGACCAAAAAGTGTAAGAGTTTTGTAAAGGCTAATATTTTAATATTAGCTTATATTTAGGGTGTAAATAAATATCCTACACAAAAGAAACTCGGATATGGGGACACTCGGCGTCAGCGCAGTTTGAAAGTTGTAACAAGAAGTAGTGTCATCTAAGTGTTTTCTAAAAGCTGAAAATTGATCACTAAGCAGTTTATACAATAAAAAAATAATTGGAAAACAGTCGTCAGACAGCGTAATGATTGAACGCGTTGCATCAGCACGAATGCGATGGTCGCATGTCGTGAAAATGAGGTCAGTGTAAAGAAGTGATTTGAAAAAGCTGAAATTTGGTACAGTGTTAATTTATTGAATATAGTTTCTCAAAAAAAACAGTCAGACTTCATTTTGATAGAACCGAGCAAGTCAGCAGTCGCTAGAAGCAGGCATTACTTCTACTGCGCTGACGCCGAGTGTCCCCATATAATAATAATAGTATTTATTCCCAGAATTCCACAACAAGAATACAAAAATATAAGAAAGGTTTAAAATTAATAAACATTTAGATTAACTTGATATAAATTAAAGTAAGTAATTGTATACATAAATAATATTAAAAAAATAAATAAAAATGTGATATTATATAAAAAATAAATGCAAAGTACTCTATGGTAGATGAGAATAACAAGGAGATAATTCAATGCAGTTAAAACTGCCTTGTCCTTCCAACATCCGCTTGACTGCAGGGAGTTTATAAAAGTAGTAAAAAAATGCCTAATGAAAACTAATTAAGTGATATGTTAAAGAATAGTGAAATCAATTAAGAATTATTGAATTATATCAAATAAGAATATAATATATAATATAATAATTATAAGAATGAAAATAAAAATGAAGATGAAAACAAGTACAAATATGAATTAAAAACAGTAGCTTAGCAAAAGATCGGATAAATGAAAAGAGAGGCCAACAGAGCATTATCTAAATTGTATTAGAGGTCATGTGCCTTGAGTCTCTTTCGTGTAGAATATTTATTTACACCCTAAATATAAGCTAATATTAAAATATTAGCCTTTACAAAACTCTTACACTTTTTGGTAGCTAGCTCTCTGTCTATAAGGACAGATTGACACAATATAAATGTACGATGTAGTGGTCTATTGACCTAAACACAAGGATAATACTGCATTATTCGAACACTCATTTAGTTATAATGTCGCAAAATAGTATATTGCCATCAATAGAGTCATTAGCAGTTAAGTAATTTAAAGAAGCGTTAGTTGGTCAAATAGCTGCAGCCCGGAAACAATTAGTGGTTTTTCCAGTTAAAAAAGTTTTTCAAGAAAAACTCGAATTTTGGGCCAACCCTGTGTACTATGTGTTTGCACTAGTAATTATGGAATAAATAAATATTATTATAATTAAGAATGTCCATCATTACCAATTAACTTTTGTTTGTAGTTGCTGACCAACTTAACAAGCTGTAATCGTCAACAAAATAAAGGATACTACACCAAAGATGTAAAACAAGTATTAGTAAATTTCTTTATTGCCAACCATCAATAAAGCCATGCATTGCCGTAACCATTTGTGGAAGTAAACAAACTTGATACTTTACTGTACAAATCAAGCATTTTACCTGCCACAAATATGGTTGGCGATAAAATTTTTTATACACCACGTTAAAGTGTCTTTATCGAACTCGCCTGTTATTCGCCTCTCTCGCTTTGCTCGCTCGTCTCACAAGCTCAGACTCGTTCGATAAAAAATCATTTTACTGACTTGGTACATAAATAACTATTATATAAGCCAATATTTAATTTATATGTGCTTTCATGCTATTAAACAATCATGTAATGTAAACATTATAAAAGCACAATGAACGCAAATATACAGCAAGGGAAGCTTACTCATGGAAGTGAGAAACCATTTGAATGTAATATTTGTAATTATAAATGCTCACAAAAAGGAAATTTGAAACAGCACCTGCTCACTCATAGTGGTGAGAAACCATTTGTATGTGATATTTGTAATTATAAGTGTTCACTAAAAGGAAGTTTGAAAAAGCACATACTTGCTCATAGTGGTGAGACACCATTTGGTTGTAATATTTGTAATTATAAATGTTCACAAAAACATCATTTGAAACAGCACCTGCTTACTCATAGTGGTGAGAAACCATTTGTATGTGATATTTGTAATTATAAATCTTCACTAAAAGGAAGTTTGAAAAAGCACATGCTTACCCATAGTGGTGAGACACCATTTGGTTGTAATATTTGTAATTATAAATGCTCACAAAAATATAATTTGAAACGGCACCTGCTCACTCATAGTGGTAAAAAACCATTTGGATGTAAAATTTGTAATTATAAATGCTCTGAAAAAGGAAATTTGCAACGGCACCTGCACACTCATAGTGGTGAAAAACCATTAGGATGTGATATTTGTAATTATAACTGCTCAGAAAAACATGATTTGAAACGGCACCTGCTCACTCATTGTGGTGAGAAACCATTTGTATGTGATATTTGTAATTATAACTGCTCAGAAAAACATGATTTGAAACGGCATCTGCACACTCATAGTGGTGAAAAACCATTTGTATGTGATATTTGTAATTATAAATACTCAGAAAAACATGATTTGAAACGGCACCTGCTTACTCATAGTGATGAGAAACCATTTGTTTGTAATATTTGTAATTATAAATGTTCACGAAAAGGACATTTGCAAAAGCATCTGCGTACTCACAGTGGCGAGAAACCATTTGTATGTAATATTTGTAATTATAAATGCTCAGAAAAAAGAAATTTGAAACAGCACCTGAGCACTCACAGTGGTGAAAAACCATTTGTATGTGATATTTGTAATTATAAATGCTCACAAAAAACAAATTTGCAACACCACATGCTTACTCATACTGGTGAGACACCATTTTGTTGTAATATTTGTAATTATAAATGCTCACGAAAACATCATTTGAAACGGCACCTGCTCACTCATAGTGGTGAAAAACCATTTGGATGTAATATATGTAATTATAAATGCTCACTAAAAGGAACTTTGAAACAACATCTGCTCACTCATAGTGGTGAGAAACCATTTGGATGTAATATATGTAATTATAAATGCGCTCAAAAAGATAGTTTGAAACAGCACTTGCTTACCCACAATGCTGAGAAATATTTATAATTATATATTGTTAGTGAAGTAGTGAAAGTAAATTTGCAAGAGCACCTGCTTACTCTTAGTGGTGATAAACTACACACAACCAAACCTTATATGGAATCACCCAGTATTTCTTAGTAATTATAAAAAATGAATGAAAATTGTTTATGCACATAAGAGATAAGGGTTTTTGTTAGAACTCAGATAACTTTCTATTAAAAAATTGATCACAGTGAAATGGTTTATTTGTGTGCAGTTGCCAAATCGAAGTGTAGGAGTAAATTTAACTGTGTGTTATACTCTCGTACCCTCTGCTACATATTGCTCTTCTCCATATATTCCATTTACCATGCCTTCAATGTTTTAAATGTAGTGCCTGCCTCAATCAAAAGTGTAGATGAGGTACGTTGCAGACAATGGCCAGTATACTCGCTCGCATTACATAATTTCAGATATCTTGCAATTATTGACAGTACACTTCCTAAGGTATTTTTTCCAACTGGCTGTCCTGTGCTGCAGTTACTCCTCTATGTCAAGAAGAATCTACGTCTTCTCAAACCTGTCGGTCTCATTGCTGCATATTGCCGAACTAATTTCAATGCACCAATTTCTTCCCCTCCCACAATGATAAAACCCATAGATTTTCCTGTTGAAACTTTTACCTGTATATAATTAAATAAGAGTAGGGACAAGAGGGTGATCCATTCTGATTGGTTGGATCACTGTATCCAAAGGACACATTATTATTTTATTCAATTAGGATTTAGTCATGGAAGCCGCGGAAATTTAATTTTTTTCGACAGTTCTACATTATTCGAAAATCAACATGACAGATTGTAGTGCAATTGGGTGTAAAAATCACTCAATAGATAGTTACTTTAAATCTATCGCTAAGAATGCTCATCAACGTTCAGTTTGAGTAGAGAGTATGAATCCTTGAAAATATAAATGGTGGCAGACCCTAGCAACTCATTTCTCAAAGGATCAAAAAAGAATTGAAGAAATTAAATTAAGATCAAATAGTACACCTACCATTTTATAACATTTACACTTAAACATCAACAAAATATTCTTGTATTCATTGTGCTGAGACTTCATAAAGATTTTCCATCCATTAAATTATGTGTAAAGACAGTGTAAAGTTTCAATCACGTCACGTCATAATTTATGTTTGTGTTTCTTTTATTAATGTTACAATCTTTATTTACGACCACCATAGAAAGTTACACATTCCGCACAATCTAGTAACCGAGAAAACGACCAATTGCACACAATCTCCAAACTGAATGGTAATGACCGTGAGAAGTGATTTCTCACAATCAGTAGTTCTATTAAAACGCCATAGATATCACCACTTGCAATATTATAATAATATTAATTATTTGAAATATAAAATGTTATTTTTAAATAAAGGTTAATTTATTTTATGTCCGATTGCATTATAATGTATTGTTTATTGTATTGTTTTGCGGCAGTAAACTGGCTTATTATTAAGTACAAGTAAAATAAAGTGGTAGTAGTAAATAGTTATTTTCATCCTCCCCTTTACGAAAGTGTAACTTTCTATCTTGACAAGGCAACCGAAAGCGAAAGTAAAACATGCGAGGTGGTTGCTAGGTATGAAAACTTTCGTTCCCTGGACAACGAAGTAAAACTGCCAATTTTTTTAAAATATAATATTATAAGGCGGCTGTTGTCAACATTACCTTGCTAACAATACTGTTTTATGTACAAACATTATTTTATTAGGTAAAACTGCATAAGAGGTATCCCAGCATACGCATACCTACTGTGCATAACGACTATATCTAATAAACTCATGGGAATAATTCTTACACTGTTGCCGGTCCTACTTTCTTTATAATAAATAAAATATTAATGTACTGTATAAATTTAATATTTTGTAATTGTTAAAGCATGAACGCAAAAATTATATTGAAGTTGTTCTTTACAAAAAGATAAATTAAAGCTTGCTTACTATGTACCTACAATGAAATGAATTAACCGCTAAAAAGACGTGATGATCTGATGAGGGACGCATTTCATGCTAATTCTCATTTATGAGTTTTTATTTTTCTTATGTGTTCACTTTTTCTTACCACAGTTAAATACTCGACGGAGACTAATTACATATAAGTAATATTCGAGTGAGAATTATCAATGTAATAAGCTATAAAATTCAGATGTTTTTTCAGAGTAAAATGCTATAAAAAGATACAAAAAGTTAAAGTACAATTCAATCAACTGAAATGAAGCCGTGCAAACATTTCCTTGAAATTAATTGTACACATACCATAGACAATAATAAAGTTCTGTTTTATATTAAATATTAATATTAAATTTATACAGTACATTAATATTTTCTTTATTATAAAGAAAGTAGGACCGGCAACAGTGTAAGAATTATTCCCATGAGTTTATTAGATATAGTCGTTATGCGCAGTTGGTATGCGTATGCTCGGATACCTCTTATGCAGTTTTACCTTTTATTATAATCACTGAATCATCATTTTATTTATTTATTTACGGTGGTTAATAAATGTCAAGGGGAAAATATACTTGCAAAAATTATTGGTTATGTTTGTCTGGCAAATGTCAAATGTTTCATATTAACCTGATATTTATTTCATTATAATTTACTATAGCTTATTTGAATTGATTAATATAATAAAATTCCTTAAGAGTAATATATTTATATTTTATTTGCAAAATTGAGAAAAGGAGAAACTGCTCTCAGCTACAACAAAAAACTGTCAATGTCTCTTGTGCACTTAAGTCAATTTCCATTTGAATTATTTCCGTAATAAAAACACTTGAAAGGCAGTGAAAATATTTTACTTTATTAAATCGTTTTATTTCGCAGTTATTACTCAGTTTAACATATTTTGCATATTTTATCAAATGGGCCGACTAAGAAAGATATTTTTAACTTCAAACTGTCTACTGATAAGTTTTTTTAAAGATTCTTCGACTACCTATTCCACTACAGGCTTGTAGCAAATGTATCGCATACGTTCCCGCAGTAGCATTTTTGTGTTAAATAAATAAATTTATAGGATAAGTAAGAGATAGCTATTCTGGAACGTGGAGGCAGTGCATAATTAGAAGTAAGACTCCATATTACTAGTGAATTAGAACTTGTACCTATGTACCCTGTTTTGCAAATTTTCGTAAAAAAACACAAATTTTTGGATTGTGTAAGAATGTTTCATAAACTGCACAGTGCACATAGTTACAAATAATAAAAATCCTGTCTTTACGGTTAGTCTTTGGTTCTCCTAAAGATTGTAGTTTTTTTGATAAATGCCGTTTGTTTATGCATAAATTGCATTTGAAAATAACACGCGATTTTATGCAAAATGGTAAGTTGTTGATACATATGTTTATAATAATAATAATATAATAATAAATGAATTTATTTCTCTATCACAATTTAACCAATACATATTAAGAAAACAAAGTATACCTAATTATATAGAGAAGTCATAAGGCTGCCAATTCAAATTAGTATAATAACTTCATAAAGAATGATAAAAAAAATGAATACCAAATCATTTCACGTAAAAACAATGTAAGATTGTGCCGTTAAAATTTCAAATTTGTTAGAAAGATACTTTTGGCAAAAAAAAACTAATACAAAGAATTTGTCTATTGAACGCTTGATATAGCTCGCAAAGTAACAACGTCCATTGCGACAAACGAGCGGGAAACTTAAATGCTTTATATAGCTACACGCAGCACCACTGGCCGCTCGTAATTTACATCTCGAAAACAAAATCGGTTGTATTAAAAAAAAAGATACATAAGTTGGAAATTTTTTACTGCTACTTTTTATGTAAATGAATTTGAATAAATAGCGTTTCATCCATCGTTTTATATACATATATTTGCAAAGATAACCTCAAAACTTGAGTCAACGTCATTTAGTGCATTAATCTGTTTTCATCAGAACAACAAACGAAATACTGATGCCAAATTAAGGCAACGTTGTCACTTTTTCACTACTCTAGAAGCGTATAATTTATTTATATTCTAGAGATATTTCTTTGCTTTTTACTGTTTACATAGTAATATTATTTTATTATTTGAAATTTCTGGTTAGAATAATTGTTTTTTTCGTCATATTTTCACGTTCTTAAGTTTGAACTAGACAGTCAAAAGTTAATCTCCGACTTTAAAAATACTAATAAATAATTAATTAAAAACATATATATAAATACTAACTAAACTGATTTCACATGCATTCTAATAAAACTAGTATCGTTTGAGCCCTTATTTGAAGCAAAACTATGTAATTATTCATATTTGTCAAAATAGCAAAACTCAATAACTTTTGGCTCAGACTATCCCACCACATCTCCCTTTAATAGTATATTCCGTAACTTAAGCACAGTAACCAAGCTCGGTTTCGTGTTTCAAAATATACCAATTCCTGAAAAAAGTTAATTTATGGAACACGGTTCCTGAAAAAATGGTTTCTTTTCGCTAACCACAAGTAACCACTGCAACCGCTGTGAAATCGCGGTTGTTTGCGGTGACTTGCGGTTAGTTTACCATCACTCCATAAAAGAATGCTACGGTTTTCTGATTTCTTTAACATTTTGCATAAATCCTTTTAGGACAAATTTCTCAACTTACCATATGCAAAAAATATCGTGTAAAACACTTGTAAATTCATGAAAAAAGTATTACTTTCATAACTCATACAATATACCACGAGATCATTTGAATTTATAATTAAAGTTGGCTGTGATTTTTAAATTAGATTGGCAACACTAACTGTTCACTTCACAGTTTGATTTGAATTGTCAAAGTGACGCTCCAAAATGTTTACTCTAGAACATAAAATTTTTCTTACGGAGAGCTATTTTAAGAACGCCGAACTGCAAGAAAATGGCGAATGGAAGTTTTCCGTACAGCGTTGCGTTGAGAATTTTCAAAATGCATTCCCTAATTTTCCCGTTGAATATCCCAAAATAGTTCAACAAATTTATCACTGTGTGGAGAAGTTCCGTAATGTAGGGACTGTTGGTAGAAAAGCTAGTAGTGGAGCCCCTAAAAAAAAGACACCTGAGGTTGTAGCGGATGTTGCAGCAAGAATGGAACAGTCTCCAAAAAAATCTCTCCGCAGGCTTGCACAGGAGACTGAACTTTCTTATGGAACTTGCCAGAAGATATTGAAAAAGGATTTAAATCTTCGTTCATATAAAATAATGGCTGTTCAGCAGCTTTTTCCACGAGATTTTGGTATTCGAATGGAATATTGTCAGTGGTTTTTAAATCATTTGAATAATAACAACACTTTGAATTTAACATTTTTTACGGACGAGGCATGGTTTCATCTTTCTGGTTATATAAACAAACAAAACATGCGTATTTGGTCTGCAGAGAATCCACATGAGTTTGTTGAATCGCCTCTTCATCCGCAGAAAATTGGTGTTTGGCTGGCAGTCTCCAGAAGACGCATATTTGGACCTGTTTTTTTTGAAGGAACTATTAATGCCGATAGATATCGAAATAATTTACTTGAACCTTTTTTCCAAAATCTTTTTGATGATGAACTTTTGTATGGGTACTTTCAACAGGACAATGCTACAGCTCACAAGACAATGCAAACCATGGAACGAATTCACGAATTTTACGACGATCGAGTCGTGCAATTTCCTCCTCGAAGTCCAGATTTGACCATTTTAGATTATTTTATTTTCCCATACCTCAAAAACACCGTTTTTAAAAATAATCCCCAGAATCTTGGAGAACTGCAAGAAGCAATTGCTAATGCATGCAACGCTGTAACTCCTCAGATGTTGGAAAATGCGTTTGAAAATATAAAACGGAGAGTTAACAGTTGCATCCAAACCGGGGGAGAACACTTTGAACATTTATTATAATTTTCAATTAAACTGTTATTTTCTAGTGTTTATTTTCCTTTGCATTGGTTATGCAAAATGTTTGCATAACCTCTAATTTACACAGCGAGTCAATTGGCAGGATCGCCAAACGTATAAAAAAATTCCCGCCTACTTTAATTTTAAATTTAAATGATCTCACGGTACTATTCCGTAAGCATTAATTTATTAATTTATATACATAAAAGAGATCTATTTTCCAGGGGATTTATTAAAGTTGGTATTTTCTACCGGCTATCGGCAAGTAAATTTTAAAATTGGCGCTTTTATTTTGTGTTTGACCTTCAGGGTCTCTAGTATGATTATGGCATCATTAACCTCACAAAAGTTTGTTTTTGGTGGTGTTTGTTGCAAACAATTCATTTGCCGTTATTTTAACTAACTGTATAAAAGGTTGCATACTTACTTTAGAGCCCTTAAATGTTATTTTCTGATGTCAAGGTGCAGCGTTCAAACTTGACACCACACTACAAGGTTAAGCTGTTTCAAAACTATGCAAGTTTTTCAGCAACCATTTGTTACCAAAGACTAACCAGAACCAAAAATGAGGTTACTTTCGGTTAAGTTTTGGAATATACTATTTAAATGTACCTACTATTTCCGTTTTCGTCCAGGTTGGCAACGCTGCGTTCTAAAACCGTTATTAATGTCAAAAGTATTTGTTATTAATGTTCTGCGAGTTTTCTTTCTGTTATGTGTTTCTTTCATAGATAAAGTTTCTGTTGTGTTCGTTGAACGGACGGATAATATTGTACTATTATTAATAATCTGATGCAGTATAACACCCTTTCATAATAATATCAATCCAATAATATCAACAATCTGGAATTAGAATTTGTGAGTTTTCATTGGAAGGTTAGAAACATTATTTATAATATTACTTTATTATTTATGTAAACTGTTTGTACTAATGTTACAAAATCTTCCAGCTCAGTTCAACTATCATGTTGTATTGGTGCCCAGATCTATCTAACAAATACTTGACGTAGCCGGTACCAGTTTGAAAAATTTAATAAATCCTTGTGTTATGCCACAACCATCCAATTATAATTTCTGGCAATATTTGTAGCAAAAAGAGGATAAAACCAGGAAAGGTAATTCATATAGAAAACACCCATCAAATATCAACTACCGCCCATTAAAATTGGAAAAATGAATATTCCCGTAGTAGAAAGTGCTAAAGATTTAGGTTTCATTATTGATAAAACGTTCAAATTAAAAAAACAAATTATTAAATATAGGGTAAAGTTGTGTATATTGTACCTGTTTTACAAAAATGACTAAAATACTTGAGAGAGCAACTATTACACGACAAAAGGTTTTTTTGTGAAATTTAGTTAATTACCTAACATGTACATGCCACATTTGTCTAAAAAGATGCAGAGTGTTAGGAAAAAGTATTAAATAAAAAAAAGTGCTTTTGGTATGATTTATCCAAACTGTAGGTTAAATTGTACCTTAAAACCGAAATACATTGCAAAATTGGCAAAATATCTTTATTGACATATTAAACAATACATTTTATTTGTTATTTTTACTAATAATGCAAATAAAACTTATTAGAAATTTAAAACCGATATAGGGTGAATGCGCAGTCTTTTTTTGTTAGGAACAGTTGAATAAACTTCTTAGTTGCACACACTTCACATAAAAATAAATTAGGTAGGTTCCTACCTACTTTTCTTTGGTAGAAAAATACAATAAATTAAAACTCTTACTAATAACTATTTATAAGTAAATAAACCCATTTCTTATTTGCACAAATCGCATTTAAACTTCTTTGATGCAGCGACTTCATAATTTAAATCAAGAAAATCGGTGCATTTGAAATGGTACTAGCTAGTGCAGTAATCACATTCAATATTTTTTCAAGATCATCATCTGTGTCACCTTTTCTTTTTTTCATTATTTCTCACTGTTTGTTTCTGTTCTTTATTGGCCTGCCTTCGCTCTTTCTTCAATTTAGTTGTTTCAATTTTTTTATTTTTTTTTCTTTCTTCAAATAGTAGCTTCGACTAACTTTAACTTTGATGTTTTAGTTTCTGTTTTTCTCAAGACTTCTGGAAAAGATAAATGAACCTCAAAAGGGTCAACATTTTTTCTAATGAATCATTTGTCGGAAGAATTGCCTTCAGAACTCCACCCTCGTGATCTGTATTCTCATCTCTATAGTCTTCTCAGTGTTGGTAGTCAATATATGATTACAGAGGTTACTTGTCATCAAGATCAAGTAGTATTTCTTTTGTTCCTTCTACTGTTTCGCAGGTCACAGACTTTTCTTCGCTTTTTTTTTTCTATTTGCTGTTGACTGGTTATCAAGTTGTTTTGCTCCTCCATCTCCTGTTGCTTTATCATCACAAAGTTTCTCTTTTGTACTTTCTACCGTCTCACCATTAAGTGCCTTCTCTATTGTTTCATCTATGCTATTCTCTTCTGGTTCTTCTATTATATTATCGCTTAAAATTTCAATTTCTGGGTCCGATAAAAGTAAATGTTGAACACAATTTTCTGATTTCATCACCTCTTGAGATACATCCGGACTATGCAAAATAACATTCTGGAATGACAAGATTGTCACAGAGTCTAAAGGAATAGTGGTGCCAACTGTAACTTCCTGGAGTTTCGGTCGCAACTCATGGATTTCATTATAAATAACTTGAACATTGACTCCGTAAGAATATAATTTTACTTCAATTTTTTTTATAATCTTTTGCGCAATCTCCAAATCGGTTATGTTGATATCATCACTTCTGGGGTGGGATCGTCAGGTTTCAGTAATAATCGTTTCTCTAAAGTGTTTTTTACACATTTTGTGTAATCTACATTATCAGGATTTAGAGGAAATAACCCGCATTTGCGAAATCCATTTTTTATCTGATCTGTAGTATTAGTTTCTTGTAATGTTTCTTCAAAAAGAATGCAGAAATTGAGTTTCGTGACCGAGGAGTTAACATTCTCTGGTCGGCATAGCCATCTCTTGACAGTGGACTTCCATTCCTGCTTCAAAGGCTTGAAGACACTAACGTCTGCAGGCTGAAGCATATGGGTTGTGTTCGGCAGTAGTGTGTGGAGGACAATTCTATTAGCATCACAAAACTCGCTTAGTGGAAGTGACATATGACTATTGTGGCCGTCGATGAACACAATAACGGGTTTTTGAAATTTTTTTCTGTACAAGCCATTTATTAAAATCGTTCGATATATACTCAAAAAACACTTCACTCGTCATCCACCCTTTATCTGATTTTCCCAAAATCCATGTGAGTGGCATACTTTTTACCAATGCCCGAGGAGGACGAACATATGGAAAGACTACAAAAGGTGGACACACTTTCCCGTCAGCATTAAAAATTAGAAATATGGTTATGTTCTCCTTCTCTTTGCCACTTGTAATAGTATAGCAGTTTTTCCACCCCTTTGGGGCTAGCACTTTACCTGTTTTAGGACAAAGAGAAAATCCGGACTCATCTCCATTGAATATTCTTCTAGGATCTTCTATAATCTCAATCAAATTATTAATTTTCAGATAATATTGTAAATCCTCGAACCATTTTCTAATTGACTCTTCCGTGACGGCACTGCGGACTTTGTGGATGGCCTCTGGTTCCCTAAGAGAAATCGCGGGGTGGTGCTTCAAAAAACTTAAGTACCATTTTTGACCAGGTTATTGGTTTTTAAACAAATGGAGTTTTACAGAATCCTTAGCAATTTTAGTTACTGTGTCAATGAGATCGCTTTTCTTTACAGGACAGCCACATTTAGCGATGTCTAGCTTTGCTCCCCTTCCCTTATCATGATTGGAGGAGGTCCTGTTTTCCTTAAAATATTATCTGAAATTTTTCCTTTGAGTCGGTCTTGTATCGTTGTTCTAGGAACCCCGAACTGACGACTTGCTTCTCTGGCTCTCATGTTGCTTTCCCGTATTTCGAAAAGTGCTCTTTTTAAAGCATCGTCTGAATATAAAAAAAACTTTTTTATTTTCCTCTGGTTCTCCTTGCACTTCTGGTTCCTCCTCTGTTTCTTCATACTCTCCCATATTAGTATTTAGTTCTTCTGTAAAGTGTTCTTTCCATCTCTCTAATATTTTCTTTGAGTCACCTATCAGGTTTCCTTTTTTATCCCTATCGAATTTTGTCGTGTATGCTACTCCCTTTTTGAATTTGTTTATGTTAGAGTAAAAAGGTTTGCTAGCTTTATTTTAGTAGTTTTCTTCAATTTCCTCAATTTGTCTTGTCAGGAATTGTTTTTTTTTATGTCTGCATTTCTGTTTTGCGATATTCCTTTCCTCTGTGTAGTCTATTTTTGCTTGTTCTGTGTTAGTTTGTATCATTTTTTGCCTGGCCTTTTTTTTGTTTTCCACTGCTTCCCAGCACTCTTGGTTCATCCATTCTGTTTCTTTTGCTGTTTATCTCTCTTATGTATTCCGTTTGTGTTGTTTCAGCTTTTAGTTTAACGTAATTCAGTCTCTTACGTTTATGTCTTTGTATTGCTTGCTGTTGTGTGCGGTTTTCTTGTGTTTTTATTTTTACCAAGAAGTGATCAGAATCATTGTCTGCTCCTCTATATGATCGTATGTCTGTAATAGTGTTAACGTATTGCTCCTCTATTAGTAGGTGATCGATCTGATTGATTGTTTTCCCATTTGGTGATGTCCAGGTACCTTTGTGTTGAAATTGTGTGCTTCTGATTCTCGTGCTTTTTCAATTGCAAATCCAATGATTCTTTCATCGTTATCGTTTGTGGTTTTATGTAGGCTTTGGTTTTCTATTGTTGGTGTATATATCTTTTCTCTTCCTATTTTTGCGTTTGTATCTTCTAATACTATTTTGATGTAGTGTTTCGGTATTTTTTCATAAAGATCCAGAGTTTCATAAAATTTGTCTTTTTCCTCGGTTGGAGCGTGTATATTTAGTAGGCTATTTTCCTGTATTTTCCTCTCATCCTCAGCTGGATAAAGCTGGAACAACCAAATTAGCACAACCAAATCAAACCTACATTATATTTTTTTGCTATTAATTTGCTATCTAATTCCCACAATACTGATACTATTACCACTTGTTTAAAAAAACCATGGTTGTGCCAGCTTGATATCAAGCTAGCACAACCATAAGGTATTTTTATAAACAAGTGGCGAACACTACGTTATATATTTTTGGCTATTTATTTGCTAACTAATTGCCACGATACTATACATTTTTCAGATTAATTACCACGCAGAAATTAGGGTAAACACCCTAACAATGCCGTCGATACTATTACTCCTGTTATGCGACCAAGCAAAGTTGGGGTATAATAAATAATTGCCCACAACACAACCAAACTACTTGCCGGTCACAAAGTAGCTTGGACTCTAACCTACCCATACTTTTTAAATTAATTGTCACTTGCAAACTAGAGTAAACACCCTTCAAATGCCGACTATACTATTATTAAAAATTATATGTATGGGTAGGTTAGAGTCCAGTCTACTTTGTAAACCCCAAATAGCTTGGTTGTGCTGTGGCAATTAAATATTATACCGCACCTTTTGCTTAGTCGCGTAATACGAGTAATAGTAGCGTCGACGTTTGAAGGGTGTTTACTCTAGTTTCCAAGTGGCAATTAATTTAAAAATTATATGTATGAGCAGGTTAGAGTCCAATCTACTTTGTAAACCCCAAAGTATGGGTAGGTTAGAGTCCAAGCTACTTTGTAACTGGCAAGTAGTTTGGTTGTGTTGTGGCAATTATTTATTATACCCCAACTTTGCTTGGTCCTATAATAGGAGTAATAGTATCGACGGCATTGTTAGGGTGTTTACCCTAATTTCTGCGTGGTAATTAATCTGAAAAATGTATAGTATTGTGGCAGTTAGTTAGCAAATAAATAGCAAAAAATATATAACGTAGTGTCCACCACTTGTTTATAAAAATACCTTATGGTTGTGCTAGCTTGATATCAAGCTGGCACAACCATGTTTTTTTTAAACAAGTGGTAATAGTATCAGTATTATGGCAATTAGGTAGCAAATTAATAGCAAAAAATAATGTAGTTTCCGTCACTTTCGTATAGAAATACCGTATGGTTGTGCTAGCTTGATATCAAGCTGGTGCAACCACGTTTTTTTTTTAAATAAGTGGCAATAAAATCGGTATTGTGGCAATTAATTAGCAAATAAATAGCAAAAAATTATAAAGTAGGTTTGATTTGGTTGTGCTAATTTGGTTGTTCCAGCTTTATCCAGCTCTCATCCTCAGGTAACACATTCTTTCATTTATGGGTTTGAAGTTAATTATCTTGGTTTTAATTCTTTCATTTGTTATAAAGCCTGTCCCTAGTATTCTGTTTTTTCATCTCCGCTATTAAAAAATGTATATTCTCCTATATCGTTGATACAATTTTCTTTTTGTTTTGTCTCTTGTATTGGTATTATGTCTATCTCATATCTTTTTAATTCTCTTAGTAATTGTTTTATATTCCCTTCGGTGTAGGTGCTTCTAGCATTCCCTGTGCCTATATATTATCTGTTGTTGTCCGTTGTTCTTCGTCTTTGGTTTTCTCATTTAAATTTTTTTTTTGCTTTTGTTTCTCTATTTGTGTGCCTTGCCTTGTCAATATTCCTTGTTAAAAAGCCTTGTGCTAGTGGTTTTTTGGATCGTCACTGCTTTTGGTAGGATGTTCCTCCCTTTTTTTTGTTTTGTTTTTATTAATGCTGTACCTTTCTCCCATTCATATGTGACACCATACATATTTCCTTTATCGTTTTCTTCTCGTGCTATATCTCATATTTTAGATTGGATGTTTTTTCTTCCATTGTTAGGTCGTTTTCGATAAAAATTTCTTTGTTTCTTAATTATATTTGTTCATTATTCGTTGTTTGTTCTCCCAGTTGTTCATTTCTACCAATATATTTTTAGAGTTTCCTTTTTCTCCTATTACGTATGCTGCTTTTATTGCTGTATTTTGCATGAGTTCTTCCTTGTTATGAATGCCTCCACGTTCTCTTTTATATTTCCTTCAGTTTTTAGTCCTGTTATGACAAAGTTATTCTTTCTATTCTTCTTTTTTATTGCTTCTAATCTGTCTTCCAGCTTTTCAATTTTGTCTTTTAATTGTTTCTTCTCTTCCCAACTTTCTTCCTTTTGTTTAACTTCTTCTCTTAGGTTATGAAACTCTGTTATCATCTTTGTATTAATTTCCTTTATTAGTTCTTTTATTTCGTCATTTCTGTTTCTATTTTCTTATAATCCTTTCTTATGAGCTGGTGTTCTTTTAGGTTGGCTTTTCTTTCTGGTGTCTTCTGGTGAATATGTTGGTTGTGTTTTCGGTGTCTTTTTCTGGTGTTTCACGTTTTCTTTTATTTTGGTCTTCTATATTGTTTGGTTCGCTTCTACTTCTTTGTTTTCCTTTTTCAGGTACTCTTTGATTGATCCGCAATTTCTTGTTCGTTCTTTATTCCCATTATAGCCTCTATTCATAATTAACGCTTCCTTTCTTGAATGGTGCCTTTGTCGATACTTTAGCCACAACTTTCTTTACGCGCCGTGGATTGTACTTTGGACACTACCTCTCTTGTCTGATTGTCCTTATTTACATGCTTTAACCTCACAATGTTATTTATATTATTAATGAATAGTCCTTTGACCAAATACCGTTGAATTTAGTATTGTTTTGTACTTACCCGCTTTATTTACGTTTTCTACTACTTTGTAATAATAGGGCTTAGATCATATATATAACTTGGGGGCCTTGGGGCCAATTTTGCACCACACAATTTGTTATGATTTACCCTTATCACTTATCCCCCAGCATTATTATTATTATTATTATTATTATTGAATATTCCCGTCATTACAAATTAACTATTTGTTTGTAGTTGCCGACCAACTTTACAAGCTGCAATCGTCAACAAAATAAAGGATACTACACCAAATGTTCTTTATATAAGGCAATATTTAATTTATATGTGCTTTTATGCTATTATAATGTAAACACTATAAAAGCACAATGAACACAAATATACAGCAAGGGAAGCTTACTCATGGAAGTGAGAAACCTTTGGAATGTAATATTTGTAATTTTAAATGCTCGCAACAAGGAAATTTGAAAACGTACCCGCTCACTTATAATGGTGAGAAACCATTTGGATGTAATATTTGTAATTATAAATTCTCAGGAAAAGGCAGTTTGAAACGACACCTGCTCACTCATAGTGGTGAGAAACCATTTGAATGTAATATTTGTAATTATAAATTCTCAGAAAAAGGAAATTTGAAACGGCACCTGCTCACTCATAGTGGTGAGAAACCATTTGGATGTAATGTTTGTAATTATATATGCTCACAACAAGGAAATTTGATAAAGCACCTGCTCACTCATAGTGGCGAGAAACCCTTTGGATGTAATATTTGTAACTATAAATGCTCAGAAAAAGGAAGTTTGCAAAAGCACCTGCTCACTCATAGTGGTGAGAAACCATTTGGATGTAACGTTTGTAATTTTAAATGTTCACATAAGGGAAGTTTGAAACGGCACCTGCTCACTCATAGTGGTGAAAAACCATTTGAATGTAATATTTGTAATTATAAATGCTCAGAAAAAGGAAGTTTGCAAAAGCACCTGCTCACTCATAGTGGTGAGAAACCATTTGGATGTAATGTTTGTAATTTTAAATGTTCACAAAAAGGAACTTTGAAACGCCACCTGCTCACTCATACTGGTGAGAAACCATTTGGATGTAATATCTGTAATTATAAATGTTCACAAAAAGGAGATTTGCAAAGGCACCTGCTCACTCATAGTGGTGAGAAGCCATTTGGATTTAATGTTTGTAATTATAAATGCTAAGAAAAATATTGGAAAAGACACTTGCTCACTCATAATGAAACACTGTTTGGATGTAATATTTGTAATAATAATTGCTCACAACAAGGAAATTTGATAAAGCACCTGCTCACTCATAGTGGCGAGAAACCCTTTGGATGTAATATTTGTAACTATAAATGCTCAGAAAAAGGAAGTTTGCAAAAGCACCTGCTCACTCATAGTGGTGAGAAACCATTTGGATGTAACGTTTGTAATTTTAAATGTTCACATAAGGGAAGTTTGAAACGGCACCTGCTCACTCATAGTGGTGAAAAACCATTTGAATGTAATATTTGTAATTATAAATGCTCAGAAAAAGGAAGTTTGCAAAAGCACCTGCTCACTCATAGTGGTGAGAAACCATTTGGATGTAATGTTTGTAATTTTAAATGTTCACAAAAAGGAACTTTGAAACGCCACCTGCTCACTCATACTGGTGAGAAACCATTTGGATGTAATATCTGTAATTATAAATGTTCACAAAAAGGAGATTTGCAAAGGCACCTGCTCACTCATAGTGGTGAGAAGCCATTTGGATTTAATGTTTGTAATTATAAATGCTAAGAAAAATATTGGAAAAGACACTTGCTCACTCATAATGAAACACTGTTTGGATGTAATATTTGTAATAATAATTGCTCACAAAAAAATAGTTTGAAACAGCAGTTGCTTACCCATAGTGTTGAAAAATATTTGCAATTATAAATTGTTAGTCGAAGTAAATTTGCAAAAGCACCCTCATAGTGGTGTTAAACTACACACAAGCAAACTTATATGGAATCACCCAGTATTTCTTACTAACTATAAGTAATAATACATAAATAATAATGCAAATGGTTTATGCAGATAAGAGATGGGTTTTTGTTAGAATTCAGATGACTTTCTGTTAAAAAATTGATTACACTGCTACAGTATATTGTTTATTTGTGTCCAGCTGCCAAATCGAAGTGTGGAAGTAAATTTAACTTTGTGTTATACCCTCTGCTACGTATCCCTCTGCAACAGTTGCACTCTTCCATTTACCATGTACCTTCAACATTTTAAATGTAGCGCCTACCTCAACCAAAAGCATAGATGACGTATGTCGCAGACAGTGGCCAGTATATTCCTTCACATTGCATAATTTCAGATATCTTGCAATTATTGATGGGACACTTCCTAAGGTATTTTTTCCAACTGGCTGTCCTGTGCCGCAATTACTCCTGTATATCAAGAAGAATCTACATTCTTTTAGTCCCATCGGTCTCAAACACCTATTTCTTCCTCTTCCACTATGGTAAAATCCTTAAGATGCTCCTAATTATAACATGCCTTTTATCTTATATATCGTCAATATTCGTCTTAACCATTTCATCCCTTCTCAAAGCACCAAAAACACCCATAACCAGAACTACCTGTAATTACGCATTTACACAACAATACGCCATTTAAATAAATCTTAGCTTTTACCTTATGTAGAATATATGAAGGGCTCAGAAGCAAAATGGTATAAGTGCGACTGAAACAATTATGAGATAAATGAACGAACACAAAAAAAGTTCTACAAAATCAGTCAATCTTTTTATTTGAATAATTTTTGTTTTGATGACAAAATACCTACTTAGATTAATAGGTAATGTTACATAATATTATAAAAAAATGTTAAATTATAAACATTTTTCAAAAAAATGCACTTATACATTTTGAAGTAGCAAAAATAGTTAGTGGAAAAATCGTATAACTGACACAGTAATAAACATTAACAGTAAACACTTATACTAATTAAGGAATTTAATAATAGTATTGAATAAATTATAACTTAAATTATTCATAATCATCATAATCAGACTCCAGAACCAGTTCATCATCCATAACTTGATCAGTGTTTTCTTTATTGATATTGTCATTCCTATGCGGACTATGATTGTTCCTTCTCCCTGGTTTCTCAAGATGAGGTAGATGTTGAAAACTCATGCCATATTGGTGGAATAAAGTCTAACAGCTGCATCAAATTCTCCCACTTGGCATATTTAATTTTTAAAGCTTCAGGGTAGAGGCTTGTCAATCGTGACAATTGGCAGTGAAGATCTGGCCTTCCTTTTTTTACACAATTCTCGGATTTTGAAAATGGGAAGGATGGCTCTAAAGTTTTTTTAAAATCAAACCTGAAGCACTTATATTTTTTGTAGGAAAACCACATAATGTCCCTCCACTTTAAAACTCTACCATCGCTAGCTTTCTTAGGATCCTTTATTTTATCATTTAGATGCGAAAAGGAAAAAAGTCTTCTCTTTGCATTTCGTAGACGTAAAAATTTTTAGAAGTGCTTTTGATAACTTCACACCAATGCTTTGGTACGAAAACTTGTGGTACTTTACGTTTACTTTTTCGATTAGACCGAAGTCATGGTCGCATTCCATGAATGTGTGGCCGGGTTCCAAAAATTTATGATCGATTTTTTTTCTAGGTTTGTACACTGCACAACATACGTAAACAATTTTGTAATGTTTTTGTTTTTATTTTGGCCTCCACAACTATCACTATATGCTACAAGATGTTTGATGTTATCTGGCAATGTCTGTGTAAACTAAAAAAAAAAGATTAGTCAGGTCATCAAAAAACATTAAAAATCCTACTCACCTTAATTAAGCAAGAACCAATTCCTTGGGAGCCACGTGATGCTACGGTTTCTTTCCATATGAACATTGCGGATTTCCCAGTACTGAGATTGTGCATGCCAAAATTATATGTCCACAGTTGTCGTAAATAATACACTTTATTGGTTGTGAGTAATGGAGTACAAAGCGTTTTTTGTAAATCGAAAGTTATGGCAACTGTATCGCTGGAGCTTTTTGCAAAGTTGGTGACTGTCTGTTTTGATTCTACTAGAGCCACTGCATCTAGTCACCTAGGCCAGCTGGTCGATCAGAGTAACGCAAACCGCCGCCATATTGGGGAAGAGAGGATGATTTTTAATAATGGACAAATTAAAACCACGTTTTACGTGTTTGACATATTAGAGGTTTGATCTTTCAGAATAAGAAAAACCTTTTAAAGTAAACGTGGATTTGATTTAATTCAATACAGGACAAATAATGAACAATTTCATGCTTCGTTTGCCCCAATATGGCGGTGGTTTGCGGTACTCTGGTCGACCAGCTAGACTAGGTAACTAGATGCAGTGACTCTAGATTCTACTGCTTTCTGAGCTCTCCTGTGGTGCAGTTCTAAATTTCGTTTGGCTTCATTCGTAGCATCAATGTTTTCTGAATGGTTGATTAGATTATTGAAACTGTCACATCTATTGCATGTGTCAGAATGAGGCTGATGGAATTTAAGGTTGAATTCCGTGTTAAATATGTATCTGTAATACGATTCCTTCACTGGACTTTTATTATTTTCTGTACATTTTTCTACGTACAATTTATACATTTTTTTAATGTTGAGATCTGTTGAAAGATACTTGGTGTTATGGTTCTGGGCCCTTGAATAGTGGCTTCTATACTTTGGAAACATTATGATGTGTTTGATTACAAAAGCACGACTGTCAGCACTAATTTAAATAACTAATAACTACTAATACTAACTAACGAACTAATACAAATCGCCTTTCTCAACAATAATAATTATTTTATTACCTATATTAATTAAATAAAGCACATTACTACTTACCTGATGCAACGTCCATTGAATTGCAGAATATGTAGCCACAAAAATTAAAATAATAAATACATACACGACCACTCTTGTCACTATTGTTATTGTTCGACTTATTAGAAGCAGAATGGTATAAGTGGACTTATAACATTTTGCCGCCAACTTATTTGGTAATTTCTGTGATTTAGTTTTTTAATCTACTCAGAGATGGCAGTTCAAGTCTGAAATTTAACTTGAAACATTTTGCCACTAAACACAATAGGAAAGAGGAGTTTATAATTGCACTTAACTCATTTTTACCAAATTTGTCACATACCATTTTGCTTCTGACCCCTTCATATGTTTCATTAGGGCGTCCCACAGGGGGGTTGATGGATTGTTCTAGGGGGGTCGCAAGACCTCTAAAAAAATAAATAAAAAAGACAATTTTTAGTTGATTAAGGGTATCCTTTATAAAAATCAAAACTGTCGACTTTTTTGGAATATATCCTTCTGACTTTTGTTTCAGAAATGAAATCAAGCGAGTAATATGGTGGAAACGTTGTCATTAACAATCAAAGTCGACTTCAATATGGAATATTTTGCCCAATGAGTTGAGACTATCTTTGTCAGTTTGTAAAGAAGGAACAAAATAGACAAACATATTACCATTTTTATGCCTCTTTTCAAGTTCCAGTTAACAAAAATTTGAAATTCTTTCTCTAGATTTTGTTGGTAATAAATTTTCAATGGCCCTTTTTGTTTTTTCCAAAATATCTTTTGGAACATCAAACTTTTCGTCCATCATTGTCACCGAACAAAATGCATGTATGAAGTTGACACTACTTTTAAAACAAATAGACAAACACTGATGTTAGCAACACCAAGGTTGCTATTTTTACGCATCTATCATAATTATTATTAGATAAATTAAAACTAATTCTACATAATCTTGTAAAAACATAAAATCTTAGTGCCTTTCATTTTCCATTAAAAAAAATTTCAGTAATTCTTAACAATACTTAACAATATCAGAAATACTGTGTGATTCTATATAAGTTTGGATGTAATATTTGTAATGTAGCAGTAAAATGGGTTTTCTACCATTTACCACCTCGTGACTAATACTTTTCTTGAGCAAATGATTAATGAACTAAGGATAACCAAGAAATCTATGTATAATATACAAATACATATATACATCTTTATAGTTATCTAGTTACAATAAAAACTAAAATACATTTGATGACAGTTTTAATGTTGTACACCAGTACACGTACTAATAGTAGCAACATATTGTCTTAATCACATAATTAAATGTAAAATACAATATAATATAAAATGAGGGTAACATTCTCAATTTATTTTTCATTGTTTTTAATTGAAACGCGCCCGACCTAAACTTTCTGACTGTGATTTGATTATGGTTATTATTAACTATGTATCCCCAATCTCCTGCCGTACTCATGGTAAATTACAACATTTAAGTCTGTTGATTAAGAGATTAATTAATTATCATTGACATGTTATGTGACAGCATTGTAAGAGATACCTTTTTGTGTATTTTGGCACAGATGCAGACAGTGGCGGGATTTGTGGGTGGCAATTGCCCCCCCTCCAATGTTTGGGCAACTAAGAAACATTTTTGCTTTATCATTGGAAATTTAAATTGGTCAAATCTCAAGAACACTTGCAGTCCTGAAATCCCACCACTGGACTACCTACTATCAATTTTTTTAAAGAGCTTATGCAGTAAAGTATGGAGCTATGTTGCAATAAGTATAATCAGCAGTACAAGTACAGTAAACATATTATTGAGAGGAATATATGAATGACAATTCCATTTCATCGACATTTAAAAAACTATAAAACCTTATATTCCACTTAAAATTATCAGAAATATTTACACGAATATTAAATTTAATCTGTCACAGTTACAATCACTATTAAAATACAACGCACCTAAAAGAACCGCAAAAAACCACGTTATCAACTAAAGTGCGTCTGAAATAAACTGTCACAAGGACGTACCTAAACAATCATATAAGCGATGCTACTATTCGGCGCGCACGTGTACTCTAACGCTATAAGCTACTTTAGCTACATGCGGAAACACGTATATGCAATCAGTTCTCGTTAACGTTTATTTTGTAATTGCCCTTTTTAGGGCAAACGCCTCTTTTAAACTAGGCTTTGTTATGTTTAAATAGCAAATGAAGAGTCTGATTTAATTGTGGTGTATTTAATTTTCTTCAGTATCATTTTCCATTCCATATTACGCTGAAATCGTAAGAGCGAGTTAAGCGTACACGGTACACAAACGCGCAACATTGTAAATGAAGCTTCAAGGGTCAGCTAACTTAAAGTTTATTCATGTCTTGCGACAGCTTATTTCAGACATCAAAGACATTTTGATGTTGTACAACGCCATCTATATTTATTGGCGTGTCCCAATAGCTTTCATCGTGATCCTTAAAAGAAAAGTGTAGGGTCTACCAGAGTAAAAACTAGACAGCACAAACGAGGGGTGGGGGAGTAAAAAAAGACAAATATAAATATTACTTATAAGTCTAGTCGAATAACACAAAAAAGGTAGGTTTTGGTATTGGTAGTAAACATAGGTAACTAAAAGTTTAGAACAATGAAAAATGCGTTTTCCTCTTATAACTATATAAAAAATAAATTATTTATGCCTGTAGATTATGTTGTATCTGTTAAAAATTTCAAGAGCTGTGAAGAATATTTAGAAACAATCCAAGTAGTATTGTGTTATTTTCTTCAGAGCTATTATTGCAAGAGTGATCTAAAACTTTGTACTTCCGGAGAAGTTACGTTACAATGCCTGCTTATAGCCTGCGTAATAGCAAATTGTACAGTTGCGGCCGAAAAATCTTCAACGGTAATTTATCAAATTTTTCTGATATTCACATCGTATGAAGCTGGCTTGTATGCTGTTTATGACATATTAAATGAATAAAAGTGACGTCTCTTATGAGAATTTTAAAGTCGAAATTGCGCAGTCGCAATAGACCGTTGAAAATCTTTCGGCCGCAACTGTTACATAACAGGTAAGATATTAACATGTCTTTTTATTACCCCATTTTTGTCTACTTTTTACCTCTTTTGGTGAGTAAGTAGAATTAAGAAGAAGGTAATTAAGGGCCGGTATTATAAAACTTACTTCCTAGATAAAATTTACTTTGAGAGTAATAGCTATTTATGTAACAAGTACATAATGTAGGACATTATAGACAAGCCCAGTTTATGGCCGAGCGAGCGAAGCGAGCAAGGCCTATAAAAAGGGCGAGTCTATAAGGTCCGATTATGTAAGAGTTGCATACAAAGCTTTATGTTCGATTCCTAAAATTGGCTAATTATCAAAAAAAATCAGTTTATAAATTTGACATCTATTCTTGACAGAAGAAAATTTGACATGTAATATACAGTTGTCATACTTTATTTTACTACTATATACTTTATTTTACTACTACCACTTTATTTTACGAGTACAATAAGAAGCCAGTTCACTGCCGCAAAACAATACAATAAACAGTACTTTATAATGCAATCGGACATAAATTAATTTATTCTGTCAATTTGCATATGAAATTGACAGAGCAAATGAATTTACTCTCAAAGTAAATTTTATCTAGGAAGTAAAAAGTTTTATAATACCGGCCCTAAGTAGAATTAATCTTAATATGCCACCCAGGGTAACTTGATCTGCCAATAGTTTTTATGTTGCTACACATAGAACAAACTATCCATGTAATACTTTTATTTCCAGAGCCTCTAGGCTGGTTAATGTTCGCACTAAATTAGATTCCTCCCCTCACCCAAAAAATTCCTTAGCAACTTAATCATAACTTTTCTATGTGTGTTTATCTTCCACTTATTTTTGTGATTTTGTAGATGTCTGGCTAGTTTTTATAATTATTTTAAGTAAGTCTACTTAATCTATTGCTACTATTGAGTGCCTTGCTGTGTTCTCATTTTTAAACTGATTAATTATTCATTTGTTAAAAATTCATTGCGTTGTTTATATATCTTGTTTTGTTTGTATTGTCTGAATATTTATAATTATGATTAAGTTACGATTACGACATTTGATTGTTTAATTTCATACTGCGTATTAGTGTCTATAACCAAGACTACTAAATTGCACATGACACATAACTAAATGTTTATTATTAAAATATCTTATTTTGTATTTTAAGTGCGGTATGAAAATTAACACTAGATTTAAGAGTATTATTTTACTTGCAGTTTAGGTCGTTTATAAGAGTAAGTTGTATTTTAATATTTTTTATTAGTCGGTTTCCTATTCGCCTTTTTGCAAAACCACTTATCAGGGTTGCCAGACGTCCCGGTTTCTGAGGGATTGTCCCGCGTCTAGGGATGTAACCATATTATACCATACAACATCGACAGCGATTATATATACTAGTCAGAATATTTGCCTGCAAAATGTTCTTTAATGGCTACTTTCATCTCATTATCATCTTGAAATCTCCTACCACGTAGCTCTTTTTTCAAATTGGGAAACAGATAGAAATCGCTTGGGGCGAGGTCTGGACTGCATGGTGGTTGGTTGGTTTCATCAAATCCTGCATCATTCATAGGACGCTTCGCCGTGCCGGAAGGCGCATTTTGATGAAGCAGCAACACGCCGCCGCGTCTTAGTTTTCCTCCTCTTTTTTCTTTTAGTGTCGCTTGATTGAACTATTAAACTCTCATGATATTCACCGATCATCATAGATGCGCTTCAGTCCCAGAAGATGATAGCTACAAGCTTAGCGAATGTTCGTTACACGGTTGCACCTTGAATTTGCGGGGAGGCTTTTCGTTCTTTTCTCGCCACTGCATAGACTCCTGCTTTGATTCCGGGTCATACTGGTAAATCCAGCTTTCATCGGATTTTACGATGCGACGATAAATCGGATCTGAATCGTCCCCGCACATTTCCAGCAATTGGCGTGGACATTTCACTTGTTGAAGTCGCTCGAACGCTTTTAACATTCTGGGAACCTAGCGAGCGGTTAACTTGTTCATATGTAAATGGTTGTGTAAGATCTCTCCAACACGTTCTTTGCTCATGTTCAACTCCTCCACTATCTGACGAATTCGAATTCGCCATTTTTCCGATTTTCCTGATGTTCTCTTCAGTAACTACCGTGAAAGCTGGTTCATGTCCATCAGGAAACTGCCATGCCCATCTTTTTACGGCCAATCTTTTATCTTTTACCGACCAAAAATCTGAACAATAATAGTATTCCACTAATACATAAGAGTTTTTATCGTCAGCCACTTCAGTACTGGTGGAGTGTAACCCCAGTAGCACACAATATTTTTTTAATATTTAAAAAATATAAAGATAATATTATATGTGTTTTAAATATTTAAAAGATTAGGAAAGTATTTATAAAATATTGAAAATGAAATATTTAGAAATATATTAATATACATATTAAATAAATATGTTATTTGTGTGTAATTTTTAATATTTTGAAACAAATATCAAACAAATATTTTATTTTTATTATGTACAGTAGATATCTATTGGAAACATTGAATTGTAGATCTTGCTTATGACCTTGCGCGATCGTGTATCGTCGCGTACGTTCGTAGAAGGCAGGCAGGACCAAGTGCAACGACGCCATTACATTATTATTATTGTTTTGGCAGATTAAATTGTTTTATAAGGTATGTACAGGTATGTATTATACCATACAGTATTTCTCATCTTAGTTATTTTTATTTATTGCGAATTATTGTGGTGTTTCATATAAGAGAATACATTTTTAACAGTAGTGAGCAGAAAAATTAATTAGTTATATACTATGTACAGTGCAAGTGTAAAGTCTGGAACTATCGAAATGAAATCTTTTAAAAAAATCGGCGAAATTGGTGTTTGAATTTTATGTGGAGTAATATAGACATTTTTTTGTTTTACAGGAAAATGCCATCACGTAAAAGAGAATCCGTTCTTGATCTGACTACAAGGCATTTTCGTCGCCTGTGTAATAATACCAAGAAGCCAAGAAAAGCTGCAACAGAACCATTTGTAATTGATAATTATTATTTGGACAGTTTTTAGTTCTAGTTAATCTTTAGAAAATTGTAATAAATACACCAAATTAAACATTGATAGTAATGAATTTTCTGAAGGAGATCTAACAGGCGAGGAATGTCTGTACAAAGTACAATTGCATGAAAATCAAGATTATGATTATAATAAACTTGTTTAGTACAGATGAACCATGATGAGGAAGTAACTGGAATAATACTTTTCCCAAGGTCCCAAAGACAACCTTATTACATGACTCCAGTGGTGATAACAAAATAAGAAGTGACTATTCTACTCCTACGAATAAAAGAGCCTGCATATCCACTGAAAAGCTGCTTATCATCAAATGGTGATAATATTACAAATAACATGGTTATTCAACCAGCTACAGATTGCTGTAAGTTTGACAAAGGTATGATGATTAATCACGTATGTTTAAATTTATACTTTTTTAAAATTTTAAATATGTTTTCTAGAGTACAAAAGAAAAACCGAAAGTAACTTCCTCAGCTGAAGTTGGTTTTTGCAAATATTGAGGGAACAAAGTCGACCACAGATAATTCCTGATGATGATCAGAATTTCCACGCAGATTTTGAAGGGAGACTACCCATGAAGAGCGAAGAAGACATTGGTACATGTGAAAGATGCCCAAGTACAAAGAATGAACAGAAAAAGATGATAGGTACTTGAATGCACATGTTGCTTTCCTTATAACAAATATTATTATTTTCAGTTATCATTCCTTGCCTGAACTGGAAGTCATGAGATCAATACTATTGTAAAAAATATTTTAAAGAAACTTCACAGATTCTGCCGCCTCCTTATATGACTGGGAGGGAAAGAAAATGTTTTCCTCCTTAATAGTATCTGACTGTATCAAAAGTATGTTAAATCATCATTGTTTTATACGATTATTATTATGTTATTAAATATTACAGAAGCAGCAACCTTAAGCCCAAATGCTAAAAAACAACCGAGCACGACATCATAGCAGCTATTAAGAATTGGTTAAGATATGCTTCGACAGTATTAAACAACAGCTAGTAAGTACTTTTTTTAATTTACCAGCTTACCGTATGTACGGAAAGCTCAAGGTGTCCACCAGTTATGGGACACCTAGACCACCAGGAAAGAGAAAACGATTTCAGATCTAACTAATTTAAATTAAAGGACGTGATAAATAAATAAATAGATAGAGAGGCGTTAAGAAGTGATAAAAGGAACTTCTGATTTTTAACGTGAATTATTTTGGTTGAAGTAACTTGTAAAAAACTCCTGAGTTTTATGCTTGTATACTGTTTCGAAAATATTCCATTAATTTTAAAAAATGTTTAATATTGCCTAATCACATTTTCTATTCTTGGTCGCCCCACATAATGGTATTGGGCTTGACTACATCAAATTAAGATTTTCTTAACAATAATTATTTTTTCTTAAAATAATAAAACACTTCAATTTGTTGCAAACTTTACTTTACACTAATATGGTGACTAGAAGTACAGATGATTCTAAAAGTTCTTGTTAATTATATAAACTTCTTTAAAATATGTTGCTGCAAGAGACCCTGCTTCTTGATCATAGAAACAGGGCTTCAAATCTTGGTTGCGACTGAATTTTAAAAATTTAGTACAAATATATTTGAGTTCGTTAGGATAAGGTATGAAAGTTGTATGAATTATAAAGTATGGGGCAGCATTATCTACTTGCTACACTGACTTCATTACTTCCGTTGCAAACTGCAGGAAAAGGGGAATGGATTATGTATGTTGCTGCGTGCTTTCCATCCATTTTTAAATTTAAAGCATTAAAATTTTACAGAAAATTAGCTCACTGTAATTTATGTTTAAATACTTTTCTCAATATTTTAAAGTTAAATATTACTGCTTTGATTATAAACCTAAATCTGTTTTTTTTATTCTTACAGAAAGAAGAATTATGAGTCCCAAGACAACCTTCCTATTGAATAATTATCGAGTATTTATATATTTTACTGAGTGAATAAATTGGTTTTGCTATAATACATCTTTTATTCCAGTGCTATTCCATGAGGTGGGAATTATATCCTTAATATACCAGCGAATAAACTGCTATTAAATTTAATATTTCAGTTATAATATAATTATTGAAGTCTTCAGGATGGATGAGTAGTTATTTTTTTATTGGATTGTAGTGAATTAAAATGAGCTGTAGAATTTTTGTCAGGTGTATAATCCTTTTCTGATACTACCTACAATTACAATTAATTAAAATTCGTTCACCAACATTGGCACTGTTTGGCATTTTCTAATGGTTGATTTTGTGTCAAAATTTATAAGCGACTCCTTTATTTTTCTAGGCCCCTAAAACAGGAAATAATATTTTAAATGTGCAATTTATCTAGCAGATATTCTCTATAGGGTATGCAAAAGAACCCCTTATTAGCACTAACTTTTTAAATGTTCGTTCTATCAAACAATATATTGAGAAAGTTTGTATAGCAAATTATGCTCTATAGCAATATCAATTTTCCCTTCAGCACTCATTTTCTTGTTGACGGCCATTTTACCATTTCAAAAGAATATACATATTTAAATTCAAACCCAAGTGTTTTATTACTAAGTGTAACTCTTATGCTAAATAAACTTCAAATGCAATTTTTGTCAAAAATTTTCTTATGTAGCACTTGTTAGAGAATATGGTTTCATAAAGAGAGCAAAATTCTCTTTTCACTAGAAGAACAAAATGTATAGGGTTTTATTTGAAAAGTTTAAAATGTCTATCAACAAGAAAATGAGTGGTGAAAAGAAAATTGAAATTCATGTTGCTATAGAGCATAATTTGCTGTACAAAAATATTCTTAAAAACATTCTAATAAATAATATTCCAAAAATATAAAAATAATATTCTAGGAATATTATTTGAATCAGAAATATAACATACACATAAGATGTCCTAACTAGAATGTTAAATAAATAATATTAAAATAATATTGGGGATATATTTTAAATAATATATTAGCTAAATATTTAGGCGGATGTTGAAACAGATATATTTTAAATATTTGAGAATGAATATTTATATAATATATTTGTGCTACTAGGGATATAACATTCATAAGATATCCTAACTAGAATGTTATATAAATATTATTAAAATAATATTGAAGAAATATTTTAAATAATATATTAGCTAAATATTTAGGCGGATGTTGAAAAAGATATATTTTAAATATTTGAAAAAAATATTTATATAATATATGTGTGCTACTAGGGAAGGTAACACCATGTTCAAGTTTTAAAAAAAAATTATGCTAAGTAATTTCATACCATACCAAAATTTATAGGATGATTTTTGAGGTCATTTTTAGCTAAAAAATAACCATCAGTCGTATGAACAGGGGGGATTAAACGTCAGTCACATTATATGTTAATGAAATATGTTAACCTTCATAGGGCCGAGGTCAAAATAAAACGCATCGGTCCGACCGGGGTGCATGTGCCTATAATATTGTAATATAAAATTAAATTGCAATGTAATAGTTTTTTATTAAATTTATTTCATCATAATTAACAAAATAAACTCACGTTTACATAATTACCTCAAAAAAACAGTAAATTCTCAAAATAAACATGAAATAAATGTTTAGGATAATTTTTTTTCGGCACAGTTACGACAGTGCACTACTCTTGGATTTGAGTGTGCCTGACACACGAACTTCTTGCAAGTCAAGCAATATTTTCTTGATTTTCTGTCTCTAGATCTGGGGCAAAGGTAGCAACGACCTTGAGAAGCAACAGCTTCTTCGGCTTCTCTTCATTCGCCACTTCTAAATTCGGAAAAGTGGTTATTATATGCCTCAGAATTACAGAGTGTAATCCAGTTGGGTTTCTATAGCGGGCGGCTACATGATCGTACATAAGGTCTTTACCGAGCTGTAGTAAAAAGAGTCGACGTCGATCTAATTGATTTTTCTTCCACTCTGGATTTTTGATGGTCCACAACTTGAAAGCATTTATGCCTGCTATATCCAATAAGTGCTGAAAAATTGCCATGGGCCATCTATTGGTTTTCCTTTGACACGAGTACTGTTTCGCCATCTTATCTACAGTATCTACTGCTCCTTTCATACTGTTATAGTGTAGAATTATGTCTGGTTTGTAGTCATGTTCTACCCCAGACACTTTGTCGTCGGATGTTCACTAGACAACATAATTACTGCACGATTCTTTTTTGGTACATAAGATACTAAAGTGCGATTTTTCCTAAATGCAAACATGCTGGAGAATACAGGCTTGTAGGGCTTAGGAAGAAGATCCGTGGGAATATACTTCTTATCTTTCCTAAGGGTTCCTACTAAGGTTATATTTTTACCCACAACTTATCCGCTAATGGTAAGCTGGTAAAAAAATTGTCTGTGGTGAGACCATATCCTTGTCCCAAATGACTCGTCAAATCTAGAACTACTCTCTGTCCTTGGCCAACTTCCGCTTTTTCATTTTGTTTGCCTATTATTACAGAAAAAAATAAATATCATTATTTTACAATAAAGTGATTGAATCTTACCCAAATAGACTTGCATATTATGCGTATAATATAACTCGCAATCAGCAAGTGCCCAAATTTTGGTCCGTATTTGTCTGGTTTCGAGTTCATATAAACACGAAACGGTGCTCGTCCTCTAAACGGGACTAATTGCTCATCAATGCAAACGTGGGTGCCAGGATTATATGATTTCTTACAGTTTGAAACGAACATGTCAAAAACTTCCCTTATGGGAGCAAGCTTGTCGTCAACTTTCCGTTCCAGCCTGGTTTCAAAATTGTCGAATTGCAAAAAACATGTCAGTATCTTGTATCTATTTCTCGACATACACGCTGGAATAATTATTATGTATGTCTGTGTGTGTATATACTTCAAATTGAGCGTGTATATGCTTTATTATGTACGTCTGTGCGTGTATATAAGCTATATTGTGCGTGTATGTGTGTGAATTGCTTCAAATTGCGCGTGTTTCTGTTTGAGATTGTATAAAAATAAAATAAAAGACAATAAAACATTTGTTGGGTTTTATTAACACATGATAAATATGAGAATAATTATTATCTAAATTATATACATTTTAAGCACTTTTAAACAAGTTTCAGATTCAATATCTTCAGATTTAATATGTTGAGCCTAGTTGCGGGGTAAACTTGTTGATGTTAACTTGGAGGTTGATTATTGTTTTTAGCGTCCACCCGCTTTCCTTTTGCTAGATAAAGAAATATGCATGCATTAGTTTATTTCTAACTTTCTACAATTTCTATACTTACTTGAAACTCTTCGAGATCCTTAAGGATAGGATCTTGAATATTTATCTTGAACCATTGGGCTAAATTACTGTCTCGGTATATGGCTGCATTTTTGGTGTTTATATACTTTATTTCTTCTATAATAGTATCCCCTTTTTTGACTTCGAATACGCCTGTCAAAGCTGTGTTCACTTTTAATGATGCATCTTTCTTCAATGTATTCATAATACGTCTCTGAAAAATGGTCGAGCAGTCCTGCATGAAAGCCTTCGGCTCGATATGTTTGGTGTTAGTTATTACAGCAGTTCGCTTGCGTCCCTTAAATGCTGATTTCATATCAACCCACTTCACGCGATCGCGAGCTGTCTCTTTTCGCTGACTATTGCTTCCACCTACAGTTTTTAAGGTTTTAATAATCTCCCTATATGATCTCGCTTGACCCAGGCAGGTTGACAGATGATTCTTAACCCCTATAGATGTTTCTTTTTCCAGTGCTCTATTGATTCTCCATATAGCCGAGGTACATTGTTTTAAAGCATTCGAGATGGCTTGAGCATTACCTTGTAGCTGCGGGTTGTATGCAAGATCCCTTAGGTTATCAATAAGCTGAGTTGCGAATGACACATTTTTTTCTTGTAGACGTTTAAATATGAATGCGACGAGAGGTAAGTGTTACGCGTTCAGTTGCTGCACTGAGACTGAAATCTAGAGTTAGAACTTCGTTCTATATCCCGTTTACACGTACCGCCGAGAAAACAGCTGAAAGCTGAGAAAAATTACCGAGTTACTGGATGTAATAAGGTGGAATTTAAATAATACGATACATAAATCAGTTCCGTTCATATATTAAAATGCTATGCGGAAACCTTATTTTAACACCTTTTTATGAATTTAAAAGATGGGGAAAAGATAAAGGTTGGAATGGGATATAGTCTAGCGCTACCTGAATGCAAGAGGCTTTTATACCTGTTAAATATATAAATTAATCAGATTGTTTTAATTGAAAGAGAACATATTTTGTCCGCAATATAGATTCCTTCATGGCTGCATCTTTTAGACCTATTTCATTTCATCGATCGGCTGTGAAAGAGAAAAATGTAGCTAATTAATATATCAACTATATGATCAATCAATCTCATATTACTGTGTTGACGTAAATATTTATTATTCCTGTAAAGTTGCCATTTTTAAGATGGTCAATCCGTTTGCCGAGTGTATCAAATCTTGTTAGAACTCAACGGTTAAAATGAGTTTTTAAATAAAAAAATGCTATAAATTATAAAGAATGTTCATTTATTAACTAGTAGATTGAAAAAAATATAGAACACCGGTTGTTTTCATTGATAAATAATCAAATGTCGAGAGTATGATTTCAAAACCGCAATTTAAAGAGTGTGCTATCTTTACAGAGGATCTGGTAGCCATTCATATGGAGAAACTACAAGTTCACTACGATAAGCCGATATATATTGGTTTCTGTGTGCTAGATCTAGCTAAGCATATAATGTATAACTTTTATCATAACACCATTAAAAAAATATATGGGAACAAGGTCCATACTGCTGTACACAGATACTGATTTGTTAATTCTGCTGACACAAACAGATGCTTTTTATGAAGATATGAAGAAATATTTGGATAAGTATGATACGGCCAACTTTAATGAGAATAATCAATCCGGAATTCCGAAACGATGCATTATTGCTGGCGGGAACGGAGATACCTTAGCTTGGGGAAATTATAGGATTTCTAACTATTGATTAGAATTTCTTTCCCCTAGAACCCTTTCTTGTATTTTTAACTATGATAATTTAGAAGCTAGTTAAGTTTACATGTACAACTTATTATAAAGTATATTATAGAGACTCTAGAATCAAAATTCGAAATGTTTTATATTAGCTTCATTAGAGTTTTATGAAATAGAAAAACATAATACTATACTAATAATTCCGGTAGAAAAGAGTTGTAAAATCGAACTTTTATAATTAACTTAAGCTGTTACAACGATGGAATAGAGCAACGTATTTGGGATTTTGTATCCGAACTCAGATATAATAAATAGCACTATACTTTTTATTGTGTCCATCGATAAATATTAATTTCGTATTTCGTATGCATCTGTTAGATATTTATGTTGCATTATGGATAATTTATTATTTCTTATTCAATTATAAATTTAATGGATATTACGTGCGGTTTCTACGTAAATATAAATGGGATATTAATTAGTAATCCATTTTTTAAGAAGAAGAAGCTATTTTCATGCTCTGTAATAGTAGGAAGATGCAAATAACCAATACCGGCATAAATTATATTTTTAAGATCTAGTATTATAGAGACGAGAGTATTAACGACCCTTAAAGTGTGATTTGGATAAATGAATTGCTTTCTTAGAAATAACTTACATAAAAAAATACCGCTCTCAGTCCCTTTTCCCCGCGATGTCCAGAGGTTATCTGTATGCATCCTTTGTTGTATCGAGGTAAAAAAAGGTTGATATAATATTATGATATCCGCCTACCTGCGAGGTAAACATCTGCGTTAATGACCTATCTAATATCTTGTTCAGACAGGCAAAAATGCTAATCTATCTGAGAATGGTTTCGATAATTTTTATCGTTTATAGCTTTATTAAATAGTTTATCCTTTAAAAACGATCATATTTATTAGGCATTACAAATTAATTATCATTATTATTTATCTCGTTAATAGACCCGTTGTATATCATCATAACACATACAATAATACGTTTTGTTTTCGTATTCGAACTATAAATTAATAAATCTTTTTAAATCGTTGATAAAAAACTGATCACCTGGTGTTGAATGTATAATAGTATATAATAAATTATCCTTTATTAACGTGAAGAGTTGTCAAACTAATTAATTTTCTTTGTGGATAAACCGAATTTTACGAAAGATATTGTCACATAACGAAAATCACACTTGTACAAACTTCAATTTAATTCTCAAAAGTTATTCAATTTAATTATCAAAAGTTAGTCATTCTAAATTACTCATTTAATAAGGCGGATTCTTTGTACTCTTTGATGTCTTATAATCTGTCACACAAATTCCTGTTAAACTTGCAAATACAGGAAACCGTGGTTTATCTGACGCTCGAAGATAGCGTGGGTCTTGCGTAGCAACCCTTTAACATGTGCCGCCTGATTGTTTAATGTGTACCGCTTGATTAAAGATCAATCTGTCTAAAACATATAAAACCTCGTACATTTGGTACGGGAGGCAGTTGTCGGAGTTGTCAATAGTGATAGTAACATTAGACAGTCAGTCTATTTGAAAAGGGTTATATCAGTACAAGTGTGGTGGTCGTTAAGTATCATGTAAGTAATTTATTATTATTATATCATTATTGTCATTATGTTTTACTGTACCAATTGCTCTATCAAATTATACGCTTTAAATTCGATCCCGACTTTTACTTAGTCACCCCCTACGCCCCGACACGTGACAAATGGTGGAAGCGCCGTGCTTTTTCTCCTTTATCATGATCACATAGCGACCCTTACTTTTTTTTTCTCTTCATTTCCTTTTTCTTACTTCTCTTATATCCCATTTAATGGAAATACATAAAATGCTTTCACATGACAGACCGAAGCACTCCAAAACATCCGTACAATAGCCGACAGAATATCTTTAGACCACCCTCTGACATTAACCAACCGATTGCCAACAATACAAATGACCATTCTCCATTTCAACCACGTGCTGTTTTATCACGATCACCAAACGGATCAATTACAAATTCACAAATAAATTACGAAGACATACTAAGCAACAATTTCAAACCAACCTCAACCCTGGACGACCTACTTTACGAACAAAATCATCTGGATCATCCAGAATCACCAATAAATTCACCCATTGATGATCTTCTATACGAAAACCTTTCTTTTAATCAACCTCCTGAGCCAACTCCTACAGTTACAACCCCTATAATGGCACAAAATACAACAATCGCACAAGCTCAAGCAACTGTGCAAAATCCTACCTTACCCAAATGTATAACACCAGAAACTTTCGTACCTGGTGATTCAAACTGCATCACTTATCTACAAAATTATGAACGGTGCGCCAATGCCAATTACTGGGATGACGCTACCAAAATTAGATTATTTGGCTCCTTTTTAAGTGGTACTTCAAATAAGTGGTATACCGATTATAAAAATAATGCAGCGAACACCAATAAAACATGGGCAGCAATAAAGGACGATTTTAGTAGCTATTTCGGAGGATCAACGGCAATCCGAGCAGCCAAAAGGCGCTTATTTTCTAGAAAACAACAACCTAACAAAACAGTCCTACATTATTACCACGAAATGCTTGACATAGCCAATCAAATAACTAACCCTCCAATCCCTTTAGCAGACTTTAAAGAACATTTTGAACAAGGACTTTTACATCAATTCCGACTACATTTTAATATTCTTTGTCCCTCTGACTCCCACTTGACGGACGACACGTTCCGCGAGGCAGTACAAAAACTATCAGATATGGAAGCAATGGCATTACAAGAGGACTTAACCAAACGAACCTCACTTCTAACCCTATCAACAAATAATAGGGAGACCCAACCTCAAACTCAAAAAACCACACCACCTAACTATAATCAACTTAACGGACGAAGTTTTTTCCGACGTAATACTAACAACAATAATCAGTACCGAAATGCAAACAATAATTTTCAAACAAGAAACCATGACGGACGACCCCGTTGCCTAGGGTGTGGAAAAATAGGTCATTATGTAGTTGCATGTAGGCAAATTTCACAAAGGGATCATAATCATCAACCCCGCTCTCAAATTCGAAACAACTTCACACCAAATTATCACCGAGATCATTCATCAACTACTCATTCGAGAGATAATTCAGCATCACGTAATAGACGTGTTAATTTTTCGCGATCCCCTTCACCGTCGCCAAAAAATGCTCAGAGGCGACACGACAACCCCCACCAATATTAAAAGAGTCGCATGTCGCCAATAATTTATCCATTACAAATACATCAGAAAAACAAGTTTTGATGATAGAGGGTACAATTAAAAATAATAATATTTCAATTATTTTAGATACCGGTAGTTATTATAATATTATTTGTAAATCGTTAGTTGATAATATTACTCCTTTATGTAACCAAATTATCTTAGCAACAGCTGGTGGATTTAAAATTTCAGTTTTAGGCACAGCCATAATAACTTTCAGGCTTTTGTCACATAAATTTTGTGTACAGGCATTAGTTATTGAAAATCTACCGGCACCCTTAATTTTAGGTTTATATTTTTTAAAGGAACACAACGCTCTTCTTGATTGTGCTAATTTAAATATTCGCTTACAACTTAATAATACAAATCTTTTAATTTCATTTAAAAATTCATTAATTAAGGATACTCCAACATGTACTTCCGTAGTAGCAGACGATAGCATTATCAATAATTTTAAAGTTAGGCTAGACCATGATATAATTTTAGAGGCCGACAGACCGACCTTAGTAACCGTGAAAGTAGATAATATGTTATTGACCGACCCAAACGATTTAATATATTTTACATTTTTCTCTAATGAAAAGCTCTTTGAGAAAAACAAGGTCATCATTATAAAATTTCCACATTTCCATGAAAATCGACTTGTTGTTCAAATGGAACTACTATTCAAACAAAAACAAAAGTTGTTCACAGGAACTACAGTAGGATATTTTGTTTCACATTCCTTCTCGAATAATTTGGTTCTGTTAACGCAACCTATAGAGGAAAATAATGAAGTTAAAACACAAATAAACCATAATCTCTTGCAAAAGGAACAACAAAGCCTAATTGCCTTAATACAAGAATTTCGAGATATCTTTTCAGATAACACTAGTACCATGGGTTGTACTGATCTCGTGCAACATACAATTGATACGGGAACAGCAACTCCAGTAAAAAGTAGACCGTATCGCGTATCACAAGCGGAACGGGAAATTATTCAAAACCAAATTAAAGAAATGTTAGATAATAAAATTATCACACCTTCACAATCAGAATGGTGCAGTCCTATTATTTTAGTAAAAAAGCGAGACCAAACATTTCGTTTTTGTATAGATTTCAGGAAAGTTAACAATGTTACAAAAAAATGTTCCTATCCTTTACCTTTAATAGAGGACACCCTTCTAGCATTAAAAGGCTCTAAATTTTATACTTCATTAGATTTGTTTAGCGGATATTGGCAAGTTGCATTAAGTGAAGATAGTAAAGAAAAAACCGCGTTTATTTCAACCGATGGATTATATCAATTCGAACGCATGCCTTTTGGTCTTTGTAATGCTCCAGCTACGTTTCAAGCTTTAGCCGATCGCATCTTTGAAGGTCTTAAATGGAAAGAATTAATTGTATACCTTGACGATATTTTAATTTTTTCTAACACTTTTGATGAACATTTATTGCGTTTACGACATGTATTTGAACGTTTACGTAAGGCCGGACTAACCCTAAAACCCTCGAAGTGCACCTTTGGTCAAACCGAAGTCAAAATTCTAGGTCATACAGTTTCACAAAGCGGTATTGCCCCTGATTCAGCAAAAATTGAAGCCGTTACAAAATTCCCTCTACCAAATACGGTTAAAAAAGTACAAAGTTTTCTTGGCTTAGCAAATTATTATAGAAAATTTGTCAAAAATTTTTCTCAAATAGCAAGACCTCTGTATGAACTTACCAAAAAAGATAAACCTTTTAATTGGACAGAACAAGAACAAGTATCCTTTGACAATCTTAAAGTTAAATTACAATCGGCACCCATTTTAGCACATTTTAATGCCACAGCTTTAAAAGAACTTCACACAGACGCATCCGGACTCGGTTTAGGAGCTGTTTTAATGCAGCAACAACAAGGTGCCATGCACCCCATTGCATTCATTTCCCGTAGTCTAACAAAAGCAGAAAAAAATTATACAATTTCAGAATTAGAATGTTTAGCAGTAATATGGTCGTTAGGATACTTACGTCATTTAATCCATGGTAGGCCGATCAAAATAATAACCGATCACAATGCCATTTGTTTTTTGAAGACTTTAAAAAATCCCTCGGGCAAATTAGCTCTGTGGGCAATTAAGTTGTCTGAATTTGACTATACCGTTGAACATCGAGCAGGTAAAATCCATCTAGTTCCAGATGCCTTGTCTAGAAATCCAGTCCGCGACCCTACTCCTGATGAGGAAAATGAAGCATTAGAAATACCCACATATTTAATAACGGGAGAAGCATTAGGCGCGATACAAAAAGCCGATCCAAAATTGCATAATATAATAATAGCAATACAGCAACCCGAAACAGTCAGCATAGCTCTTAGAAGGCGTATAAAAAATTTTATTTGGGAAAACGACGTTTTATATAAACGCAATCCTTCAACCGAAGGAAATCAAAATTTAATAGTCATTCCTGAAACTCTAAAACACGAAATTTTATTTTCAAATCACAGCGAACCAACAGCAGGTCACCTTGGTTTCACAAAAACTTATTTCAAAATTAAAAACAGATATTACTGGGATGGTATGCAGAAGGATATAGAAAAGTTCGTAAAGGGATGTCCTGATTGTCAAGCACGAAAGGGGCAACCTTTTAGGAAACCAACAGGATTTCTGCAACCCATCAGGGTATCATTGCCTTTCGATCGAGTCGGAATAGACCTTTTGGGTCCATTCAGACGCAGTCGACATGGAAACACCATGATAGTCGTAGCTACTTGCTACGCCACTAGATTTTGCGAAACCAAAGCTTTGCCAAACGGACAAGCAAAACCTGTAGCAAAATTCATTTTAGAGGATATTATTTTACGACATGGAAGCCCTCGCTATTTATCCAGCGATCGAGGGAAAACGTTTCAATCCGAGTTTGTGACGGAATTATTTAAAATCATGGGGGTACAAAGTTGTTTTAGCACCAGTTATCATCCTCAATTTAATGGATTAGTTGAACGTTTCAACAAAACATTAGCAGATATGTTATCCCTCTATACAAATACCGAACAAACTGACTGGGAAGAATATTTACCACATGTGACGTTTGCTTTCAACACCTCGCGCCAAGACACGACGAAAATGACTCCCTTCTCACTTGTTTACGCCAGAGAACCTATCTTACCGACAGAAGCCACCCTAATGCAAAATATTAATTCAGATGACGTCATTACAATTAGAGAACGAGCCCTAGCCATTCGAGCTATGGCTGTAGAAAACATCCACGCTAAACAATTAAAAGACAAAGCAAGATATGATAGTACTCATCGCGAATTACATTTCCAAATCGGCGAACAGGGCAAAGTATTCACTCCAATCCGAAAAGTAGGGAAAAGCGAAAAGCTACTCCTACGTTGGTTCGGACCCTATACCATCGTAGGGAAACATGGAGACGTTGATTACATTGTTCGCTTTGGAAACCATAAAAATGCAAAAACCAATGTCATTCATGTCAGTCGCATACTACCCTATCATGAACCATGGAAATCATCATTCGAGCCAACATCAAACTAAACATTTCTCAGTATAATTTTTATTTTTTTTTCTCTCCACAAATTATGAAAACTATCGTAGGATCCGGTTTACATCACTGTAGACCCTATCATGATAAATTATGCTATCTTCCTAGGTTCACTTCTGACGAAACATACGGACCACAGTGTGCTTTTCGTATGTTCGCAGGTGCGACCGTTGAAGAATTAGGAAAGCATTGTTCATTCCGATGCCATACTTCTACCTCGATGGTAATTTCTGAAGTCGATACTGATAATTTTTTAATAACCCATCCTAAACCTAATACTACGATACTTTGCGACAATCTTCCGCACCATTTAGAACATTCAGCTTATCATCAACCAGGTGCACTCCACCTGGAACTACCCTGTCATTGTTCTCTTGTAGTAAATGGAGTCGAGATTATTTCTCCTAGATTTCCATGCACCAGAACAAGTTTAGACGAAGTGAAACTAATACATGTACTACCGGCTACATGGTCAAATTTAAAAACATATGTGTATCACAGCTCACATCAAGAGCCAGTTTTTAACAATCTTTCTGAATGTCTTAATCCAAACTGGACGAACACTATTCCACATCTAAATCTTACGGCTACTTCAGCCCTGACTGATATACAGCATCACATAGAAGATGCTCTACAATTAACTTATGCTGATCTTTACGGATTCTCCAGCGATAATATTTTCCTATCTGGAATATAGGCCTATCAGCACTTACCCTATATTTATTTTTCAAAAGAAACCTTTTCTTTACGGCTGCCTTCGCACCAACAGCAGCACTACCTACTGAAATTACTACAACGAATAACGAATGGCATGATCTAACCTTCTACTTATTATGGTTCTTCATGATTACTTTTATAATAATACTTTTAGCTATCGTATATTACTATCGTAACGCTACTAACTATTCATCTAAGATAATGGCGCCTCAGCCACGAGGAGTTAAATGGGCAAAGCATTTAATTTCCGAAACTCCTCCAAATTCATTTAAATTAGACACAAAAACAATTATTAAGCCAACACAAGAATTCGGGACTGAAACTCTGTCAGTGAGCCATTTACGCGGCACAGTGTCTGGGATGCTTGCCTCAGACAGTAGACCGACTCCCCTCCCTAAGATGAGGGCCTAGTACGGGAAGCCATCGTGAAGGCACTAATGTTCGTAATATGCCTTAACAGAACATGGTGATCAACGACCGTCCTCCACGATGCTGTTCTTTAAGACACGTGCATTATTTGTTTGTATATTTTTTCTATTTCACTGAACGTTTATATGATTATTATATTGTTTAAAATTTGTTTAAAATTACTGAAGAATAATACCAGTAATTATTGAGGATCCTCGAAGCTACTGAGTTTGTAACTTTAAATGTAAACCCTCAAAATATTTCTATAAGAAAGTCTAATAGAAGTAGGGAAGACTTGAATTCAACTTCCTCAACTACTTCTCGAAATTTTACAGTTTTATATATTACCTTATTACATTTCAAACTACAAACTAAAAGAAATCTGTTCTGTCGGATCAGTAGCCTTTATAAATTTCTTCCTGGAATTCCGGTAACCATTCCGATGGACAGGAACGAGATTTGCGTAAGTATTTCGCCCTGACAGAGAAGGCATCTCTAACGTTATATGGTTAAAGATAATTGCCACGGTTATCTTTCTTGATAACGACGAGTTACGAGTAACCACAAACGATGGTTACATTTCCTGCTTAAGCAGAAGGAAAGTTTTTCTTTCATGAACGGTCCCAAGGGTATGCAATACGCAGCCATTTTATATATATATATATATATTTCCTTAAGTTCAGTGTGCCTACGCAACTTGTGGTTGGTATATCTCTATTTATCTATACAAGATAGGACGATGCAATACCCTATCTTTTCAATGTCTATATATATGATAGGAAGACTTCATTCCCTATCCATTTCTTTTCGCGAATTTATGTGGAATGCTTAGCACTATCAGTGTATAAGTACCTGTTAATCCTTCCACATCATTTATTTTTAAGTAACTTAGTATAGACAAGTTTTCAAAATACAAATCAAGAAACTTATTAAAAATTGTGTCAAGTGGCTTATCATTCATTGTAAAACAAAACAAAACAAAAAGCAAGTTGTAAGTTGTGTAATTTACATTTTCTTATAAGCTAGTGTTAAGTTTAGTTCTTAAGATAAAACATGTATACATTCAGTCACCTCATTATATATGTGCTACAATTCGTTTTCGTACACACTATCCAAGTAGAAGTGACACCGGGAGTCTATTTGCAACGACTACCGAATGTTACACTTTATCAATCAACTATTCCTATTTTATTTAAAGTAATTAATCCTACAAAATTTTACAATTATACAGTCTGTCAAACTTCTCCTTGGGTGTGTGATGAATCGAACTATAATTATTTTTATTTTTTAAATGATCTTCAATCTGAATTTACAGCTTCTCAGTTCGACACATTTTTGCGAAATGATGGAGAAATTTTAGATTTTTCCAGTATCGGTAAACATCATATAACAAAAATTTTCGCCACTACTAAAGATATCGAATTTTTTTTAAAACAATTACAAGATATACGTAATATTACGTATCATCAAACACTTTTTTATCAAAGTCTCATCACAAGACATTTGACCATTTCGGATATTGAACGTGAAAATTTATATAAATTTGAATGGGGACGAAGTCTAGCTACCATGTGTCAAACTAAGAAACTGAGTATCGATATCATATCTCTTAAGATTTTATAAGAAACAATTAACTCAATAAGTACCTCTTTAGAATCAAGGAATTTAATATTAGCGTCAAACTAAGAAACTGAGTATCGATATCATATCTCTTAAGATTTTATAACAAACAATTAACTCAATAAGTACCTCTTTAGAATCAAGGAATTTAATATTAGCTGACTCGAATATTCAAACATTTTATTATCAACCCTTACTCGAGTGCATCTTGTCCAAAACTATGGGACTAGTAGGCATACAGGTTCCAGTTATCCATCGGGACCTCAAGAAAATGACACTCCGACGGTTAGTGACTCCATCTTTTACCTGGAACGAATATGTGTGTGAAGTATCGGTACCAACACAAAATCTAGCAGTACTTCGGGACAACGACAACATACAGTTACGCATTCCACAATGTAACCCTATTATTGATGAATTGTGTAGGATTACGGAGGCAAGAAATCACGAAGCACCATCTATAACCTGTGCCGCTACGCTTTTAAAGGGAGGTTCGGCACAGGCCTTAGCCGCCTCCTGTCCTCTTACGTGCAAACCATATCAATCTACAGTTCCCTTGCTAACATCATTGGGAGCACAACATCTGGTGGTATCGCATCTGCAGCCTTCTACCCGGGTATCCTGTTCCAACATCACCAGTCAAACATTACAGTTACCTCAGCAGATAGGAGCTGTTGACCTTTCGCTACCTTGCGATTGTTCTCTACAGGATAACGACAACCAACTCCTGTATATTAATTCAATTTGTGTATATCCTCAGCTAAAACTACGGATTACACAAATCATTCCTGCTGCCTGGACAACATACGTCGGACTAGCAATTCCACAGTGGGGTGAGGAAGCCTGGCTACGACAGCATCAGTTACAATTTGAAAGCTTAGATGAAATCCTCAACACCAACTGGCGTCCACCTCATCTACAAGAATCCAATATTACTACCTTAACAATAATCATTCCTTCCCTTATACTTATAAATGTACTCCTTACCCTTATAACCATTTACCTATGCCGAAGATTTAATCCTGTCATTCCTCGATTCCTACAACCAACTTCACCAACGCCATCTATGCCAACATCGTCGATGACGCCTTCAACCTGTCAACTGCCAACTCACCGAGCCACGCCACCGACGCCATGTCCGACCACACCTCAAAACCTCGCTGAGGCTGAATATATCGCCATGCCTGATACCTATGACTATACAACACCAGAAATGCACGTAACATCCTTTATTCATGCACAATATGATACACCGAATCCTGTGGTGCGGCCGTGTCTACCACATCCACGTCCATCATCATACATCACCACCGACTCAGGGTATCTACAAATGTCTCGTCTTCCTGAACTACATAGCAGTACAGAACAATCACTACCACGCACCTAAACTCACTGGCAAATATTGACAGCTAATTATTTCATTTATCTGATTTTTTCTTGTATTTTCTTAATATCGATACGCAACTTTATTTTTTTTTTAGACCTTTCACTACCAATGTAAAGTCAGTTGTGATAAACCGTTCCTAACTAAATTTTATCAAAGTTTGTATTATTTTTTTTTTGACTGCACCCGGAAGTTCCAGAAAATCCGGTGATTAGAACTTTTATCACAGCTCTCTACTAGTGATTGTATGTAATTATTATGTACAGGGTTGCGATTATGTATGGAACCGGGTTCGTTCTGCTAAAACGGTTTGAGCTAGAATCCTGAAACTTTAAAGAGACTTAGGACTCAATAAAAACTACTTATTAAAATTTAAAAAAAAATTTTTGATCCATAAGTTTTCAAAATGCAAAGCCAACTTGATTTTTTTTAAATGGGAACATGGGTTAAATGGGACATCGTTTTTTTTCATTTTTCATTTTTATTTTTTTTCTGAAATTCTGTCAAACAAATCATCAAACCTATTATACCATTCAATTCGGAAAAAAATAACCTTTTAAACGATGTCCCATTTAACCCATGTTCCCATTTAAAAAAAATCAAGTTGGCTTTGCATTTTGAAAACTTATGGATCAAAAATTTTTTTTTAAATTTTAATAAGTAGTTTTTATTGAGTCCTAAGTCTCTTTAAAGTTTCAGGATTCTAGCTCAAACCGTTTTAGCAGAACGAACCCGGTTCCATACATAATCGCAACCCTGTATATGTTTTGGGTCGACAGGAGTCGCCCTTTTTCTCCATGAGGGGGAGAAATGTCACATAACGAAAATCACACTTGTACAAACTTCAATTTAATTCTCAAAAGTTATTCAATTTAATTATCAAAAGTTAGTCATTCTAAATTACTCATTTAATAAGGCGGATTCTTTGTACTCTTTGATGTCTTATAATCTGTCACACAAATTCCTGTTAAACTTGCAAATACAGGAAACCGTGGTTTATCTGACGCTCGAAGATAGCGTGGGTCTTGCGTAGCAACCCTTTAACATGTGCCGCCTGATTGTTTAATGTGTACCGCTTGATTAAAGATCAATCTGTCTAAAACATATAAAACCTCGTACATTTGGTACGGGAGGCAGTTGTCGGAGTTGTCAATAGTGATAGTAACATTAGACAGTCAGTCTATTTGAAAAGGGTTATATCAGTACAAGTGTGGTGGTCGTTAAGTATCATGTAAGTAATTTATTATTATTATATCATTATTGTCATTATGTTTTACTGTACCAATTGCTCTATCAAATTATACGCTTTAAATTCGATCCCGACTTTTACTTAGTCACCCCCTACGCCCCGACACGTGACAATATGTGGAAATGATATCTGTAATATTGCAATTATTTGATAGTATTTGATAGACTGGTGTGTTTTAAGAGTACCGTAGCTATTACCTGCCTACAAATGTGACCCTTTTTCTACCTGATACATATCGACTGAGAAACTTTAGTATATCTTGTTAGTTTTGATAAGATGCAAGATCGAGTTTATGTACGATGTATATACCGAGGAGGTGTTATGATGAGAGATATCTGTTAATATTATTATTATTAAACTCCTGGGGATAGAAGAGAGTAGCTAACTAACTATTCTGAAGTACTTTAATTAAATAACGTTTAAATTATTGTATAGGTGAAAGGCTTGAAGGTCAAAAAAAATATAATACTTTCTATTAAATTTATAATGAAGCTGATTAATTATAACTAGTATTTATTGAAAACGTAATATTACAGAGGCTTCAACTAATATAATTTTCTAATTTGATATTTCGGATCTATGTTTCTAATAATGTTTATAATATTTATAATAGTTATGCAATAGTATTTAGAAAAGAAAGTTATAAAACTAATGATAAAGGTTACCTTGATTTGTTGTTAACACTTAGAAACAATATATACACTTTTCACTTTATTAATAATATAAACAATTTCAATACAATTTAAACACGTTTGAAGTTTAAAATAACAATGCTACAAACCCCTCTACGCTTGCTGTATTTATAATAGCTCTACAAGCTTGTCTTAACATGAAATCGCGTAATGTCAAGATATTACACAGGTGTGCGCTGTCGCGCGCCGGACCGAGTCGCGAGCCGACGCCATCTTGGATTTGTGATCTTTTTGCTAAAACGGACCTTCATAAGAAATAACATGGGATTTTGGGCTCGTTCTCTTGTTGCCTATCTACTCAGTTAGCTGTATTTTGTTCATTTAATTTATCGTAGTAAGCATTTAAAAATTCTTTGCATTGACTTACTATTTCATAATACGCGTTTTCAAACTCCATTCTTTCTTTAAAACCATTGGTTAATTCATCCCCCACGTATTCCCCCTCAATTTGTGTTTGAATGTCATCAAATTCTTGCAAAATGTTTTCATGTCGCGCAAGGCGAGTTTCTAATTCGATTAACTTCTTTTCATCTAAGCTCAAATAATCAAAATCGGGTGAATTTAAAGGAAGACATGCAAAAAAGGTGTCTATAAACCCCTTAAAAAGTGTTTGTTTTTGTTTGATCGATCCACGAATTTTTGCGTGAAATGGAGCCATTTTTGTAATAATTGTACAAAATCGATAATTTCAAATGATTAATAAAGGAAATTGTATAATAGGAACGGGCTTACTTGAGAACGTTTTCCGTACGACGCACGCTCGCTAGCGCATCATCTGCTTTCAAGATCCAGTCGCTCTTCTGTGTAGTGCTGAGTCGAATTCTCGGAGTCGCCTTGAAGGATGTTGAGAATTTATCTGGTCAACTGTTCTTCTCGAACTTTGCAGACGCGGAGCACTTTGAATGAATTTTCTCTTGTTTGTTGAATTGTTTTGTTGCAAATTATCCTTGTTTAGGACACTAGTTTCACTGTATCCGGCTCGAAGGACCAAATTATGTTTATACTTGGACTTTTCTATGAAAAACAACTTTCGCGATTGAACTTGCATTGATATTTTTAACTTTCGAGCGAGAAATAAAAACGTGGTTACTCTTGCAATATCTTTATTAACACTCTCTTGTTTTACAGGGCAAGCGGAGCGGCGTTGCCAAGCTTAGTTTTTTGTAGGGTTTGAACAATGAAGATTTTCCACTTTTTTGAAGGACACGAGTCGACTATAGATTGCTTTTAAGATTTTAACCATGAATTATTGGTAAAGCAAACAATGATCTCACATCTGCACTAATAAAGTAATAGCTGACCTACACTACGCACATATAAATTTACAGAAACAACAGCATTGGACTTGAGCAGCTGTTGCCGGATGACTCACTACCTTGTTGACTTGATCATTATTAAGGTCGGTAAATAAAATGTAACATACGTTCATTGACCTAATTGTGATGTTTTTGGATTCATTTATGCTAGCAAACATATCGGCTTTGCGCGAATTTGTTCTGCAGCGGTTTCAATGCGAGCACGTAGCTCTTCCTCAATATCCACTTCTGTCCTGTACACTGACGTTTTAAAATATTTAATTAATTAAACTACTAACACTAACAAACACTACCTAACCCAAGTTATTAATTCTAAAACGGGTATTAATACGTAATCGAAACTCAAGTTTATGGCCACCTAACACGAAGAAAATTGATTACAATTTTAAAGATCTGAGTCATTAACAGTTGGTTAGAATGAGTGTTTATTATCCTTTAGCTAAAAACATTTTAAAAGCACATGCTATTATTTTGTTTTGATCACAATTTCCAAAGAATTTAGTTACCCATCTACCTGCTTGGATTTATTATGGTTATTTTGTTGATGACCTTTAATAGTTATTTACGTGCCAAGCTTTGTAAAGTAATCTCTACGGGAGAGCTGGAAAGTTTGTGGGGCGAGTGACGAAGGAGCGAGCCTCCATAATCCAGCGAGCCCAGTAACGATTAATTGCAAAGCGTTTCGCGTACAAACTTTTATTTCCACATTCACCAGCATTTTTTTATGAATTGTACATTTTTTATGAAAAGACATTTTGGAATCAAAGGCGGTAGCACAATTTATACCTAGGCGTTGTCATGGTGTTGTGGTTAAGCAACACATTAGTTGCCATAGCTTTTTGTTGATGAGCATTGTAAAATTTTTTCTGAAATCGTCAAGAAAGCTTGTCATGACAGAACTCAGGTTGGTCATGAAAGTGTCACTTTAAAGACTAGTCACTTTCATGATTTTTACAAGACTCATCTGTCATTTCTAGACTGCAATTGAATTAGAAATCGTCACTTATCTTATGAAACGTTTATTTAATATAATTAAAAACACTAACAATCAAATACAACAAAATATTTTTGATTTGTTGTTGATTCATTGTCATGGATATTAACTTCTCATACGACTCTTGATGTTGATATATTTTTTCAGTTTAAATCTATTTTTAGTTTTGAAAAACGATTTCAGAAAAAATATAATACATCACTGGTCATGAAAGTGTCTCTGCTTGACTCGGAGGCTTTAAAGAGATACTCGGATGCTACGCATCCTCGTACTCTTCAATAAGCCTCCTCTTCTGCAAAGTTTCACTTTCATGACTTGTAATGTAATACACTATTACAGGTCTCTTTTAGGAGCACGTAAAGTTTTACAGGTCTGTGGCTGTAATTACTCATTTACTTAGTTACATAAAGGCCTGTAACGTGGCATTTACATAGAAGGGGGAAATAAAAGTATGTAATAGCAAAGAGTAGTACCTATATTATAAGAGGCGAAACTTTGCGCAGCGCCTTTGATCTCTCGTCATCAGTTTCACTGACCTTGGAACGCTTGGCCCTTTAACTTGGATCACAAAAATGCGCGCCAAATTTAAATATTTACCACGCCTGAACTCAATCAGCTAACGTCCAGGGTTGTTAATTTCGTATGTATACTAGTTGGGCTGTATATAAGGGATGACTTTCATAAAAAGAACTATACACCAATTGTTGTCTTTATTCAATTTAATTCAAATCTTTATTGCATATAAAGTTTTACAAACATAAAAAGCTTATTACAAGTGATTGGTAGATACATATATGGTATTCTCTATCAACAATATAAAATATTTAATAATCAACTAATGATAACATTTCGCATGAATTGCAGTTCATTATAGAATGATATTTAGTATAGAAACTATAAATTACTTATTGAATGGTTTTTCACCAGTGTGAGTTAACATGTTTTTTAAACAGTAAACATTTATAATCAAATAGATTACACTCAAATGGTTTTCACCAAAACAAGTGTGTTTTAAGACTAACACTCTGAGTAACTTTTGAAAACATTTGTAGTCACACAAATTACACTCAAATGGTTTCTCGCCACTATGAGTTAACAGGTGTGTTTCAAGATTAAATTACATCTATTTTTGAGGTTAAAGAATTAAAAAAATAATCTTAAACTAATACGGTACTTAAATAACACAATACTTCGTCTTTTGGAAATCGAAAGAAGCGAATGAATTTGCTATCCAAATAAAATGTATTCCTACAGTTCTTGTGAACACCAGCGGTGTTTACGTTTTTCTCCACTTATATCTTGGGTCAACTAAAAATGTTCAATTGTTTATTTAACTCGCACAATCACCAAAAAACACACTACACATTAACTGTTTGTCACAATATGGGTACACTTTCACAGAACACATACAGAATAACGAATTGACTTGACAGGTATAAAAGAATGAAAATAAGCATCCATCTTTGGCATTTCTGTGCTTCCGTCCAATGGCATCGCAACTAATTAAGTGCGAGCCGAAAGTAACCGAGAATCGGCGATGGGCCCTTTAAAGTGGATTTGCTATTCTATCTCTGTCGGAATTGAGGTTTCTCTACCAACCTTTGCCTCTTATAATATCTACTCTTTGGTAATAGACATAATTTTCATATACTTTTATCTGCTACTTTGCAGTGGCGTGCCTATTTCTTTCTAAGGGGGTTGTTATTTCAAAGGGGCATTTCAGTAAATTGTTAGGGAGATGTTATTGTACACGTTTCCCTATTGCCCTTTAATGGGACGGACACATTTTCCAAAATACCCTGTATACAAAAATATCTTGCTTTAAGAACTTTCCAATTTTAAAATGTAAATAAATAAGTTTGAAATTTTAAGAACAGCTGTTAGGTGCTGCAAACTTTAAAAAATGTTACTGTTTCCAGTATTCAAATCTCTTTGGAACACACAAAATTTAAAATATAAAGCTATTTTAAAATGTATTATCATTAAGTTTATGCATGACTCTGAGAGTTGCAGGCTTCTTAGCTTGATTAGAAGTGGGTAAATTTCGAGTTGTAAGATTTGAGAAAATGATAAAAAGAAATTTTAATAAGTGTTTAAAAAGACCACTAAATCTAATAACAATTACGTTTATTCATAAAAACAATGCATAAATAGTCAACAATTAATTATTTGTACAACAAATATTTAAAATTTATTTCATGCGCAGTATTTCCTTGGTAGCAATTTGGCAAATGGCATTAAAATCTGAACCCAAATGTGCTCTCCAAAATTTACATCTTCCCCATATAACAGCAGGATAGTTAGGACTTTGAATTCCATGGAAAATTCTAGCCACAGCTCTTCCAGTAAAAGTATTTTCACGATACATATACACAAGTGAACAAACATCTCTCACAATTTGATCTTCGTTTATAGCCTTTGGTTCAATTTCAGGGCAAAACAGTTCTAAAGGTTTAGGTGATTCGAAATATTCCCTTATCTTAGCTTTCAATAACTTCTCGTTATCTGGGATTTCTTCCTTCATACACATTTGGTAACTTGGAGCAGCTACGGATGTTATGGTGGTATGTAACGCATGCAGTTGCGCTAAAGAAGTCTTTTCTTCTCCTTTTACTCGTTCGTATAAATTATCTAACGCTTCATCTAATTCTGATTCTGTAAGATTTCCAGGTGCTAAAAGGTGGAATCCTAGATTTGAGAATTGAACAGTTATTTTAGAGCGCTTTGGTTGATTGTTATCTGAAAATATACAAAATTAGGCTTACATATATAATTTAGAAAAGCTTCAAAGCTTACATGATGTCCATTCTAAATTTTTTAATGTATGCTTACAAATGCCACTATCCCAACCCATAACAGAAGCAACATCGATAACGGGAAACTCAAAAATATTTCCAAGGTCGCCTTCTTTCTGATACAAAGCTAATGCCATTGCGAGTGGTGGACAATTCTGCGCAGCTTTTCTGATTTCATTAGGCCCTCCATATGAAATGATTTTACATGTTACATAAGCATGGCTTAACAGCTCTATGTATTGCTTTTCATGTAACTCTAAATAGCACAGAAGTGTTTCTATATTTTCTTCGGGTATGTCAAGAGCCTGAACAGTTTGTTCTATAGAAAACCCAACTTCATGACGAGGACATTTGGTTTTACAAGAGCATGGAATGAGGCAGCGTTGCAGTAGCTTTCGAATTACATGTCGGTCAGTCGAATTTGCGTAACTGTGTCTGCGTAATTCATTTTCGTCTTTACCCTAGAAAGAAATAATTAATTTTGATGTAAATATAACTGTTATAAGCTCACTCCTGTTGGTTTATTTACTTTTAACTTGTAAAATAAAAAATAATAAACCAGGTAAAAATGACATTAGGGGGCTCAACTGGAAAGGTAAGGGTAAAAGGAAAGCTGTCAAGGGCCTTTAACGTTGTAAAATGTGTGAGGCAAGGAGACCCGTTATCTATGCTGTTATTTAATCTGATGTTAGAGGTAAGGTAATAATGAGAGTAGCAGGACACACTCAGAATATAGTTTATAACAATAAATATCAAATATAGTATGAACAAAAAGTAATTCCATCAAAGGTGCCTTTGGGATTTTGAACTCGTGTGTATTATAACACCAGAAGATTATGTCAAAATAATAACAACTGTCACTGTCAAAGGACTCTGATTATTTTGTATAATTTTCTGGTGTTATAATACACATGAGTTCAAAATTTCAAAGGCACCTTTGATGGAGTTACTTTTTGTTCATACTATAGTTTTGTTTATTGTTTCCAGCCTTACTTTGTGGAACTCCATAATCATGAAATAAATAAAGATTAGTAAAAGTTTCACAGTTTTATTAAAATAGAACCTGACAATATTGTTTCGACAGCTATGCTGTCATTATCAAAGGTAATATAATTATAAACAAACACGTCGCTAAGGTAGATACAAAAATAGGTAACTAGATAAAATAATAATAATAATCCATTAAATATCTAATACTTCCAGTAACGGAGAATTACTGAGCTCAAGTTGTTCATTCATTAAAGGTACCCTGAGTTTGTGTTTGTATATCTCAAAGGCTTCTAAAATGTCTAATTTGCGTTTGTTAACAAACGCAAATTAGACATTTTACCTATTTTTGTATCTACCCTGGCGACGTGTTTGTTTATAATTATATTACCTTTGATAATGACAGCATAGCATAGCATGTGTGAAGGAGGGACGTATACCGACACCACCGCCTCTACCATCGACTTCAGAAACCCAGCCCATTCAGATGGAGACAGAAGAAGTACCAGAGGGGCCCGTAGTGGAACCTCTTTAAAGGCATAATGGACAAAAAACCAAGGACTACCGCTATAAAAGTCCTTCAGGTAAACTTACATCACAGTAAGGCAGCTTCTGCTGCTTTACAAAATCATATTAGGTATAATAATATTGATTTGACACTCATACAAGAACCTTGGATTTACAGGGGACGGATACGAGGACTTGGATTGCCTGCTGACTGGGAACTATTGTGCCCGGTTGACGAGCATCCTAGGACTTGCATCATTGCAAAAAAAAACCTACATCTAATACCACTATGGGGCCTCATCACCAGAGACCTAGTAGTGGCAAAAATGGAAACAGCCATGGAAGGAACTGCAAGAGACCTAATTGTAGGCTCAGCCTACCTTCCATATGATCAACCAGGACTACCTCCAACAGAGGAATTCAGAGCCCTGGTCAGGAATTGCACTAGCAATAAAGTCCACTTGTTAGTAGGATGTGATGCCAACGCACACCATGAGGTATGGGGCAGCACAGAAAACAACGCTAGAGGTGAGTCACTTTTAGAATTTATTGCTTGCAATAATCTAGATGTTGCTAACGAAGGTAATGAACCAACCTTTGTGACTTCTTCAAGAAAGGAAGTCTTAGACATTACAATAGGTACACCACAGATCTGTAGGGTGATTAAAAGTTGGCACGTTGTCAACGAGCCGTCACTCTCAGATCACAGATATCAGGTTCGACCTATACTCGAATAGGGCTGAACCTAGTACTTACAGAGTTCCTAGATCTTGTGACTGGGGAATGTTCAAGCAGAACCTAGCACTAGGACTAGAAGGTTGTCTACAGCAACCTAAAACAGCAGATGCTATCGAAGCGATGAACAATTATGTCACATCAGCTATCACAATAGCATATGAAAACAGCTGCCCGCTAAGAGTAAAAAGAGAGAAAAATGGGAACCCTTGGTGGAACCATGAACTCTCTAAGCTTAGGGCAACAGTGCGTAAACTGTTTAACAAAGCAAAAAGAACGGGGGACTGGGCAGAGTACAAAACCACTAACCTGAAATACGGATATGCTGTCCGGAAGGCAAAAGAGGCTTCATGGAGGAAGTACTGTGGGGAAATTGAATGTACACCCACTTGTGCAAAACTGCAAAAGGCCCTATTGAAAGTACACCAGGGGAAATTGGGCTCATTACAGAAGTCTAATGGAGAGTACACTGAAGCTGGGGAGGAAACTCTTAAGCTCTTGCTAGAGACTCACTTCCCAGGCAGTGCTACTGACACTGGAACAAATCCTGACGATGATATGTCAGGAATACCAATCACTCGGGCAAGAAGAGAAGATTGGGGATTGGCCGAAAGGCTAATCAACATAACAAGACTTAAATGGGCAATCAATACGTTTAGACCATTTAAGTCTCCAGGAATAGATGGCATCTTTCCTGCATTACTACAGCATGGTTTGGAGGAACTTGCTTCACCACTATGTGCCCTATATAGGGCAAGTCTGGCTCTTGGGTACATACCAAGTGGCTGGAAACAGGTCAGGGTCTGTTTCATACCTAAACCAGGGCGTAATTCTTATGCCCAGGCAAAGGCCTTCAGACCCATCAGCCTAATGTCATTTCTCCTCAAAACCTTGGAGAAACTGAATGATAAACATATCAGGGACGAAATTCTGAGGAAATCACCTCTACATCGAAACCAATTTGCTTATCAATCGGGTAAATCCTGTGAACTAGCTTTACATGAACTAACTACAAGAATACAACGGGCAATTGAAAACCAGGAGATTGCCCTAGGAGTATTCTTGGATGTAGTGGGTGCCTTTGATAATACCTCCTTTGACTCAATTGCCAGAGCAATGGTTGAGCGTGGTGGCGTAGACCAATCTATAATAGGCTGGGTTACTGCGGCACTAAAAGACAGGAAAATCATAGTTGCCCTTGGAAATTATACCAAGGAGGCTATCGTAACAAAAGGGTGTCCTCAAGGAGGTGTTCTCTCCCCTCGTCTTTGGAGCCTGGTAATTAATGACCTACTCGCTGAACTAAATGCGAAAGGAATATATGCGCAAGGATATGCAGATGATATAACCATACTCATAAACGGGAAATTCGGGGGAGTAATATCAAATTTAATGCAGCAGGCCCTGAAAACCGTGGAGAGATGGTGTTTGAAAGAAGGACTCTCGGTTAATCCGGTTAAGACTCCGGTCATACCATTCACACGTAAAAGAAACCTTCAAGATTTGAAGGAGGTACGAATAGGGGACCAACAGTTACCTATGGGGAAAGAGGCAAAATATTTGGGCGTCATTTTAGACACCAAACTAACCTTTAATCCCCATCTGGAGAAGATACTTAACAAAGCCACAAGGGCCCTATGGGCTTGCAAGAGAACAATAGGCAAAACCTGGGGCTTGAAACCAAGCATGACCTTGTGGGTATACACAAGAGTGGTTGTACCAACAATCACTTATATCCCTCTATTATCTGGTGGCACAAAACCAGAAACAGAGTGGTAATAAATAAATTAAATAAACTACAAAGACTTGCCTGTGTAGGTATTACTGGGGCAATGTCATCTACGCCCACAGCTTCAATGGAAACAATGCTAAGTCTACCTCCACTTCACCTAGTAGTGGAATCAGAAGCACTGGCAGCTGCATATAGGCTGAGAATAAGCGATCATGGGATAGGGAGACGAAGCTTCGGACCCAATTCTGAGATCTTTAATATACTGGAAAAAACCAGTATCCTCAATATGCAATCTGATAAAATCAACACCGTTTGGGACTTCAGAAAACCTTTTAGGGTTGAAATACCTGAGAGGGGTGATGAAGAACGAAAACGAGAGTTGATTTAAAGACAAGGATCTGTATGGTATACAGATGGTTCCAAAACAGAAAACAGCTCTGGAGCAGGAGTGTTTGAGCAAAGTACAGGGAATGAAATATGTGTTAACCTGGGGAAGCTCACTTCCGTGTTCCAAGCTGAAATAACAGCCATAATGTTATGTGCACAAAGCATGATAGAGAGGGGCTTTGAAAATAGGCAAATCTCCATCTTAATGGATAGCCAGGCGGCACTAAAAGCCTTAGGAAGTACTGAAATTCACTCAAGGGTCGTGCTTAATTGCACAAAAGCACTGGTGATACTGGCCACATGCAACAATGTTTGTGTAGAATGGGTTCCAGGACATCAGCATTATGAAGGAAATGAAAAAGCTGATCAACTTGCAAAACAAGCTTCCGAACAGAGATTAATAGGTCCTGAACCTACCTACATGCGGGGTCCCTATTTAACTGCAAGAGGGATTATCAAAGACTTATTGAAAGATAAACATAAAACCTACTGGGAGAAATTACAGGGGCACAGGCAGTCAAAAATGCTAATGATGCATTTAACAGGACTATTAACAGGACACTGTAGCCTTAATAAACATCTCAACAGAATGAATATTGTCGATGATGCAACCTGTAGGCTATGTGAAGAGGAAGAAGAGACAGCCCTACACGTCCTATGTGGATGTTCAGCCCTCGGGGCTAAAAGATTTAAACATTTCGGGGGTCAGTACGTTGAACCAAGCGAAATTGCATCAGCACCAATCAACTGTATCCTCAACTTCTTTGGCGATACAGGTCTGATTGAGTAAATTACTTTTTGGGGCACAATAAGCCTAGAGCTTCAGTGCAGTGGGTGAAGAGTGAAGACCACGCCCAGAATGAATGAATGAATGAATAGCTGTCGAAACAATATTGTCAGGTTGTATTTTAATAAAACTGTGAAACTTTTACTAATCTTTATTTATTTCATACTATAGTTGCTTACACAGACAACGTAGTTAAACCACAAGATTGAAAACAAATGGAAAACATTTTGAAGAAAATAGAATCAAAATCAAAAGAACATGGGCTGGAAATAAACAAGAATAAGTTGAAGTATATGGTGATGGGGATAAAGGTAGAGGTAGAAGATAAGGATATCACATTAAGAGCAGAAGATCGTAAAATATATCGTTTCGAGAAAGTAGACAGTTTCGAGCATCTCGGACTAATAATAATGAATGACAATAGTGAATCTACAGAAATAGATCAATTACTAGCCTAAACAACTTCCTAGATAAAGGAAGTAAAGCAGCAGGATCATTGATGCACATGTTAAAATACCATTTCTTCAACGATTGCAACTTTTTGAGGCATTACCGCTTCAATTAGCCGACAGGTGCGCTCATCATCGTCAAGAGATTCTTGCCCCAAACGAAAACATTTTGAGCACTTTTTTTACAGTGGAATATGAAGGAGATACATCACCATAATCGCCGTTTAAACGCTGTTTGATTTGATTAGGCGTGTGCCCTTCTTTTGTTAAAAATTTAATGACCGCGCGGTACTCAAATTTCGTTAGCTGCGACATTTTCATGAACTCGTCACGATGTTTGAGTGGCTACTAAAATCTATTATGCTTCTAGCCGTAATATACATATATAGTGTAGGCCTCTTACATGTTCAACTATGACGCAACCGAGTTTGAACATGTTGGCACCTGTAGAAGCCTGCCGGGCCGAGAATTTATGGCGCTTACCTCGTATGTGGATGTGTATTATGGGTCATGAACAACCATACCTTAACAAAACTCGAAATTTGGGAAAGAAACATTTTGAGAAGGATTTTTAGTAGAATTAAGGAAGAATCTGAACAGTGGAGGAGGAGAACCAATCAAGACACGGCAGACTTATACGGGTATCCAAAAATAACTTTTATAAGAGCTATTTAATGTGCATGCCAAATAATGGTTGGTTTTATAAGTGTTAATATTATAAGTTATATATTCTCAATTTTGTGGTTTTTTGAGCCACTTATTTTTAAAGACATGCTTGTAGGCATAATACGCTTTCATATCGGCTTTTATTCTTTTTTCTATTTCGTCTTTCATGTTGTTGTCATTGGATTTGGGAGCCTAAATAATAAAACTAGTTACTTGCTCAAATTCGTATGTTTATATATCCAACACTCCTAGATCTTGGTTTTTTTCTTCAACTTTTCTAATTTTTTCTAATCTTCTTTCATGAATTCTTCTTTCAAGTTCTTCTGATCTGCTTGAGAATATAATATCGTCTGTGTAAGCTGTGATTTGTATCATTTTTGTACTAACTGTTCCTGATACCTTCAATTTTCGTATTATTGTCTTTAGTGTTATATTAAATAGGAGTGGTGAGAGTATATCTCCTTGTCTTACACCATTTGTTATTAATACTTCTTCTGATAGTCCCACCCGGTGTTAGTATCTGTACTTTTGTATTCTTTAGGGCCAGTATAATCAAATTGAATGTCTGGTTAGGTACCTGTAGTTCTTTCAAAGCTTATAGTATTTTAGATTGCTTTATCCTATCAAACGCTTGTCTAAAATCTATGAGTAGATTGTGCACAGACATATTGTATTCCCAGTTTTTTTTCTGAGAATTGTTTCATTATATGTATAGCATCTGCTGTGCTGTGATTGGATCTGAACCCATGTTGGTACTCTCCAATTTGACCTTCTATATGATTCTTAATTCTATTATATAACACAAGTCATTATTTTGTAGCCTACATTTAAAAGCGTTATCCCCCTCGATAGTTTGCACATACTTGTTTGTCTCTGCCTTTATGTATTGAGATTATTGTCCAGTTTTTTCCATTCATTTAGTATTTTCTCTTCCCTCCAAATTTCCTTGATTAAATTATGAATTTTTCATAGGATCTGTCTTCCCCCACATCTAATTAATTTATTTATTATACCATCCTGACCAGCAACTTTTCCATTTTTAAATTGTATATTACAGCTTCTACTTCGTCTTCATTTTGACTACTTGGTATTTGTTGTGGAATTTCTTCTGTCTATTTGCCCAATAATCCTTCGTCCATAAAAGTTTTCTAATAAAATCTAAATTCTGTTCTGCAATTTCTGGTGTCATTATTCTCAATACTTCCATTAAGTTTTTGTTGTAAATCCCAGTAGGAATTTCTTTTGTTTGTATTCACTCCAAATATTATTGCATTTTTCTCCTATTAGCACTTTCTAGTACGTGTTCTTTATATCTTATGTCAAAATTTCGAAGTGTTTGCCCAATATATACCGAACTACAAAAAGAACAATTTAAACGGTAAATGCCCGATTTCATTATATCACGTGTTCTGTCTTTAGCATTAAATAAAAATGAAAAAGTGTTAGTGTTGGTTTTAAATGTTATTTTATAATTGTTGGTTTTTCTTAGTATATGTGCAATTTTTTCTTATATTTTGCCAAAATATGGTATAGATATGTAATTTGTGTCTTCTGTTTGATTGTCAATGGGATATATTCTTTTGATAGCTAACCTATAATCTTTTTGTTTAATTAAAGTGTCAATCATGTTCGGATTGTAATGATTTGCATGTGCTAGTTGTTTAATGGTTGATATCTCTTTGCTAAAATCTGATTTTGTTAGTGGAATAGTTAAAGCTCTGTGTACTAATGATCTGTAGGCTGCTATTTTATGTGTATTATGGTGACAAGATTCATTTGGTATTGTTATGTCTGTTTGTGTTGGTTTTCTATATATGGAAAATTCAAATAGATTGTCTGCGTTAATCTTGATATTTAAGTCTAGAAAGTTTATAGCCCTGTTTTGTTCTGTTTCTAGTGTAAATTTTATGTTAGGGTGGATACTGTTAATAAGAACTAGGTACCAACTGCTTACCCTAATGGGTAAGCTTTAGTAACTAACGCACTCTTAAAACACTGCTGTTTTTACTGATTGTTGCTTTTGTTGAAATACGAAAAAAGAATTTAAGCTCGGATCCTCACCTCTCTCTCTTACATCGCGTGCGTAGTTCAATAGGGTTTGGGCCATCCAGTGCTAGGTAGCGCTGGCTGTAAAAAATATATCGAGACACATGAATGAAAACGGAATGCTTGTACTTAATATTTTTATGATTAAAAATTCATTGATAACCTCAAAAGAACTGTCAAAACAAGCTAAAATGTCATCAACATAACGAAACCAGAAGATAATGTGTTTAGAGAGGTTTAATTCAAATATTCGATCTTCGAACTTGTCCATAAATATGTTAGCTAATATGTTATAGCTCTTGGACTATAACATCTATTTAGGGCTACGCGATAAACATTATTACCTAAGTAAGTTGTTTTAGCTTTTAAGATTGTTTACATTTATCCATGATATTCGAACTGTTATTATGAATAATTACTGTATATACTAAACAAGGGATCCCTCTTTTCATGGTAATTGTGATTCCATTGTTTAAAAAAAAAACAATATTATTTTCTTATGAATAAATCAATTTACACTGAATATGATTATGATGATGCTGGACTTTCCCTTGCATAAGTTATTGCAATACATTAACCTGCCTAATATTAATTTAACTAATTACGATTAGTTATTGAATTCAATCAACCTAATCAGTATCCTTTTTTGTTTGCGGATACTGAGTATTAAAATGACTTGCAAGCAAATGGCGCTTATATCCTTTTATTACGTCTACAAACCTTATTTTCTTTATAATCCATTAGCTAGCGAAGTCAGTACCTAAGTCTTGAGTAATAATTCGTCATTGAGAGATCTCAAGTCGGTGCATCAAAGTACAGTAAGTATTGTTGTATTGCGATGTAAGCAAGTTGTGTAAGTGTTTTGAATTTTATGGTATTACAGGACGTCCATCGTGCAACGCATCTTTTGTTTTTAGTTCAGTATTTTCAGGAGAGTAACAAAAAAAAGTTGCCCATGCAAGGGACTTTGAGTTTGAGTAATTAAGTATGTTACAATGTTCAGTGCGCGTTTTAAAACGATGTAATAAAAATTAGTAATTCTTAAAGGTTGGAAACATACCTTTGAAGTGAATTGGTGGCTCTGGCATTCAGGGAAGAGTTTATGAAGGACCGGAAAAGAAAGGTTGATGGGAACATTCAAGTTTTTTCTTCATAGATTACACCAAGAGCAGAGACACAAAAAAAAAGTTGAAAATTTTGAATACTTTTTTGTTGCTACTTTTCTTCACTTGGCACTAATGGATATTGATCCAAATTAGTGAACACTAATAACAATTAATAATTTTACAATTATTCTAAATATAGATTACCTGTGAATCAAGAAATAGATGACAATGTGCAGGCAAACCATCTCTGCCAGCTCTCCCAACTTCTTGAACATAACTCTCGAAACTCTTCGGCATATTATAATGAATAACCGCACGAATATCAGCCTTGTTAATTCCCATACCTAGAAATACAGTTATAAAAAACACTGTATACCTATTCATTAACCTCTTTTAAACTTTACCAAAAGCAACAGTTGCTACAACAATGCGTAACTCCCCATTCATAAATGATTTCTGAATGTTCTTACGTCTGCTAGATGACAAGCCAGCATGATAAGCTTCCGCTTCTAAACTAAACCTTTTTCTCTTTCTGCTTTCACTTCTATCCTGTAAACTGGTTCTTAAATAGGCAGCTATACGCTGACATTCTTCCCTTCTCGTACAATAAACAATTATGCTTTTAAATTCAGAAAACTTTTCTGACAGAAGTAATGCTAGAAGTGCTTGATCCCTTTGTGGATCTCGAGAAACTGTCAATCTCAAATTATCTGGTAACGGAGTATTACTTATAATACCATCTCTACCATCTGGAATAGAAAAATGCTGAATGATACTATCAGTTGTAGCCCTTGTTGCGGTAGCTGTTAACCCAAGTATCGTGTTAATTCCAAGACGGTCTTTTAAAACTCTACAAATCTTTAGGTAAGATGGTCGGAAGTTGTGAGACCATTGAGAAACACAATGTGCTTCATCTATGCATGCAAATGCTACTGGTGGAAGTTTTCGTAAAAGAGATCCAAACCCTGTAAAGAAAAAATGGTTATTGGAAATTGATCTTATGCACTTATTAATACCAACCTGATGATTTTTCCCCTGCAACAACTGCTTCTGGTGAAACAAGTAGAATGCTTAAATTCCCAGAATTCAGAGCATCCATAATCTTTGTCCTCTGCACTTTCGTTTGATTAGTGTGCAAACATGCTGCTTTTAGGAAGCCCGGAATTCCGGTGACTTGATCTTCCATAAGAGAGACTAAAGGAGATATAATTAAGGATATACATGGTTGAGAGATACATCTTTGAGAGTAAAGATAAGCCGGTAGTTGATAGCATAAACTTTTACCAGAACCTGTGCTAAGAGTGACTAATGTAGACTTTCCTGATAAAATACGCATTACTGCTGTTTCTTGTCCATCACGGAAATTTTCATAACCAAATTTACGCAATGTATCGAAGACCTCTTTTGGTGTTTCTGAAATTTAAAACAAAAAGTTGTAAATTTACATAAATATTCAATGTAAATGAAAATATTCAGATTTGTACTCAGAAATCCAAAGCTGCACATAATTCAAAGATCTCGTGTGCTGTAGTATGCAATAATTAAAACATCCAAGCATTGAACAAAATTATGAAAAACACCTGTTTGTAATGTAACGAAGTTACTAAATTTTATTAATTATTTTGGGTGTATGAATAAATATGTTTATCTTCCCGAGCAATCTCAAACCGTTCGAATAAGCGACCGACTCAAGCGAGTGCACGCGTCCCTTCCTTAACCGAATTCTGCCGTGTGCCGCTCCGTTTTACTCCTACCTTTTCCCCCACGCTCCGAGAGCGCCTATAGCCGAGGCGCGGAGCGTCGATTTATTCAGTCCGCGTCCAGGACTCATCTCCAGTAGGACTACCAGCCCGGACTAGCCAGCAGCCTACCGAGCAGTCTAGCAGCCAGCCAGGAAGATTAAGAACTCTTAACTGTATATTCCCCTTTCCGCACCGATTTCATCCTGCTTCTACGACCCGCTTTACCGTACCTTACCAGAGACCTCGCTTTGCGTATGCCTGGGGGTCTCATCCTAAATCCACCCTCTTACCCGAGACTTCGCTGTGCGTATGCCTGGGGGTCTCCTCCTAAATCCGCCTTCGTATCCGTACCTTACCCGAGACCTCGCTGTGCATATGCCTGGGAGTCTCATCCTAAATCCACCCTCTTGTCCGAGACTTCGCTGTGCGTATGCCTGGGAGTCTCATCCAAACTTTCACCCTTACCGCAATCCCTACTCTTGTACCCTCCCGTTAACATACTTTACCTCACCCGCACGTTGATTTTGCTGCTTACGCTTTGCACCCGCTTTCTGCACCTTACCGTAGAGTAACGTATGTATTGCACTCGCTTGCTGTGGCTACGACAGAGTAGTGTAGGGTAATAGTTAGGGGTTGAATTGAATGGTTTGCTTTACTATTATTATTAATAAAAACCATTTGGTTAATATTGTGTGTTTTATTTGTTAGCATTAATACCCTCTTAGTATGAGCTTTAGGGACAGGTGGGCCGACCTTAGCAAGCCCAGCAGTTCCCTGGATTATCCTTTTTCCACTAGCAGTTACCCGGTTCCGTGGAGCATACCACGTTAAAATAACTGGCGCCCGAGAGTTACCGCCGATACCAAGATCACCAAGACCACTACGTAAGCAGGCCCCTTACAAATACCGAGACAACCCAGGCGCACCCCAACCGCAGCTTAAAGTAACAAAGAAATATTTTAATTTAAGAGTTAGGGCCTCATTGTTTAAAAATAATTAGGTTGTGATTGTCTAACACAACATGAAGATAAAGCATTATGTGTTATTCTCCCAACTTTCCTATTTTTCAAGATACACCCGTTTGCATTAATGACGATAACATATGGTATATTAATAAACTTAAACTGAACGGATCCATAGACAGGTTAGGTTAGACCTAGCAAAATAGCATTCAAAAATAATAAAACTGAAACGGCTTATTGTGTCTATGGCTTCCTCTCACATTTTCTCAATGTTACCGTAGCAGGGTAAGCAAATTATCACTCACGAATGGAAAAAATTCGATTCTTTTCTTATTTTACCATTCGTGAATGAATTTTATGTTTAAAGATTTATGATTCATTCTTTCAAGAATTAAATTCTAACGCCAACAGATTTATTCGTTAGGGAATGAATGCAAAATAGGGAGAAGAAGTGCATACGTCATACCGTGCCTGACGTCATAATTCTTTCCTCGCAACGCGCATGTACTTCAATAAGGCACATTATATTTTCATTTCTGATTATTGATAGTGTTAAAAAGGACGTTTACAAGCTATAAAAACACTTACCCAATGGCTTTCACCCATTGTTGTTTCAATATTTTATTTGTGATAGTACCTATCTATTATTTTAACCTCACAAAGTAGCGTCACGTTTTCTCTTCCAACTGTCAACAGTGTCAAAACTGTCAAACAAACGGTTTACAGCGAAGTAGAGCGATGCGAACATGCGCGTTGCGAGGAAAGAATTATGACGTCAGGCACGGTATGACGTATGCACTTCTTCTCCCTATTGACTGTTTAAAAAATTCCATTCATGAATGTGTACTAGGGTGGACCTTATTTTTCGACCATCGAATTTTTTGCACGCGACCCTCTAGATTTGTTCTAGCCAGGTAAAAAATAAGTTTTGCAGAAGGAAAACTCAATTGGACAATGGGAAGAGGTGCCACAATCGATTTAAAATTTGAAAATCTCAATAATTTTACTCTAATTCTACGTATAACTCTAATTTAACATTTTAAATATGAAAGTTATTGTTATGATATAAAAATATCATCCTTTAATAACAATATTCACTTAAGAGTTTAGACAATTTATTCGGGACTTCAGATTTTTACAATATGGAGCAGAACTACAGCGACGATACCCTGTCTAGGCGAGGGCACGGTTCTAGACATAGAAATCTTCCTGCTTGAACCGAGGGACTGTTCTTCTGATCCGATTTTATACTCGCTTGTTTGTCCTTTAGTACAACTTGTGTCACAGTGAGCAAAAATGGAGACAAGAATAAGTGATAAATTGTCTTTATTAGAGTATCTCGAACAACACATTGTTGGTACAAAATTGCCGAGTATCGGTCAGGTTTTACTAGCGCTTTTTTATAATTTGCGTAAAGTAGGCTTAAATCTTTACACTAGTGCGGTTCTAGTTCTAAAAGAAGTTGAAAGTTTTTGGCAAAATGCATGAATTTCAGTGAAGAAAACAGCAGATAGCATTAACAAGTTAGAATCGCTTTATCAGAAGTGGAGACCACTAAATAACATTTCGAATCAACGAACTGCGATTCATATACGACCAAGAATTTAAAGACTCATTAAATGATTTGATATCAGTCATGCAAATGCTTTGGACATGATGAACAACGAAGAAGACAAAATATTTCTGTCGAAGCAGGGAAAAGAAGGACGAATTGAAGTAATGGGTGCTAGTGCTAGCTACACTTTATCAGAAAAAGAGAAGCGAAAAACTCTTTGAGCAGAACGAAGAGAAATGCTGCAACAAAAGGGCGCAACAATTAAATTACTGAAAATATTTTTAGGAATTTAATTATTTTAAATATATTTCTAACTTAATGGAAATAAATTTAGTAATATTTTTTGGCATTACAGAAACAGTTACAGTTGCAATTTGCGTCATTCAATGATGAAGGATCAACGAATGTTGAAGCCCATGTCCATTACTTGAAGCTTCCAGCAGTGCGAACGTTCCTGCGACAAGTTGCAGGTCTCCGGTGCCTCGGAAGTTAAAGGTGATTTGGACATAAATCGGCCTAGCCATCCAAAATGGAAAAAAGGAAAACAACAGGTTTTCTCTTCAAAACTCATTGTCGCTTTATTTAGATGCATGCAAAATTAGTGATCGTTATTACTGTTCGTATTACTATGATAACAGCAGAGGGTTTACGATATGATCCAAACGAGTTAATAAGGAATAGATCTTCAATTCGTTTGTTAACTCGTTAACGTTTGTACTGTGTGATTGCATGCGACTGCGTGGTGCGGTACGCAAACGCGCATCATCGTAAATGAAGCTTCAAGGGTGAGCCAACTTCAAGTTTATTTATGCGTTGCGACTTTTTAACGTAAACGGACTTTAGAAAAGTGTTACGTCACATTTTATATTGTATATATATATTATATTATATTATATCTGAAAATTTCCAAACAAATTTCATTTTGAAAATATATATAATAGACGCGTTCGGTATTGCACATCTGTTTACTTACAAATAATTGTAACTATAATAGCAATAGAGCTTTCAAAGTAAAATACCAAACCCAGCAAATTTATTTATCACCCATGTTATAAACAATACGTCATTACTTTTGCTTCGGGAAGCCTTATGTAACCTAAAAAATCCTGGAACCGGAACCTTAATCGTTAGAAAATTAAAATTGGAACCGAAACCCTTATTTTGAATTTCCAAGAACTGGAACCGGAACCTATATTTGTATAGGGTTCCAGATCGTGAAAATAATACAGGGTATTCAAAAACTTTGTATCAATATCTCATGATTTTTAAATAGCAACCTACATTTTTTCAGTTTTAATGCATTCTACGTTAAGAATTAAGGATAGTATGTATGTACTTGCTTATAAATTTTGGATTCTGCTACTTTCCTGGTTAGTACTTCTTTCTGCATTCTCTGAACGTGTCCGAACCATTTCTGTTGTTTTTCTTCTATTATTTGTGTGATAGGCTTTTGTTGTATGCTTTTCCTTATGTCTTCATTTCTACATCTGTCTCCTCTTGTTTTGCTGTTATTTTTCTGAGGAACTTCATTTCTGTTGCTGTCATTTTGCTTTCATGCTTTGTTCTTACTGACCAGGTCTCACTTCCGTATATCATGATAGGTACTGCTACCATATTGTAGATTGTTGTTTTGGTTTTTGTACTAATTTTCTTTCTTCCTAATATTGTTTTGTTGATTTGATAGAATATTTGTGTGGCTTTTCTGGTTCCGCTTAGGATCTCTATGTTTGTTTTTCCGCGTCACTTATTTTTGTTCCCAAATAATCTATTGTGGAAACTTGTTCTAATTCATCTTTACTGCACCTGATATTTTGCTGATCCTGTTTTCCATTTATCATGACCATTGTTTTTCTTGTGTTTATTTCCTTACCTATTTGTGTTTATTGTTTTGTCTCATTGATTTAGTATCTTTTGTATGTTCATCCGACTGTTTCCCATGATTATTATATCATCTGAGTATAGCAGGCTTTGTAGTTGAACTGGGCATAATTCTCTATACCCCACTGTTATTTTGGGCATGTTCCTTGCACATTTTCAAGATTTTGTCTATGTATATATTAAATAACAGAGGACACAGAGTCTCAGCCTGTCTCCCTGCTTAACTCCCCTCTGCATCTCTAATTTTCTGGAGTATTTCCCTTTTATCCTAACCTCTCCTCTGACTGTTTTGTATATGCTTTTAATCACTCGCCTGAGTTTTTCCGTGACTTCCATTTCCTCTAGTTCTATCATAGTTTATCTCTTGAGACTGTGTTGAATACAGCTTTCAGATCAACAAAAACTAAATATAATTCCTTCCCTTGTTCTGTTGCGCTATTACCTTCCTCACTATGCTTATATGGTCTTGTGTTTGTTTTCCTTTCATGTAAGCTGCTTGTACTTCTTCAAGCTTCATAGCTACTTCATTTCTTAGTATTTACTTCCCTTTAACTAAAGGTCGTAATTTCAGGGTTATTTTGGAAAATGTATTAACTCCCTTAAAATTTTATTTTATAAAATCTGGTAGGCTATGGAAATTGGCACAAATAAATAAAAATAAAAGAAGTAACTTTTTAATCAAAGTTTAAAACGTTTGACTCAAAAACTACTGTTAACACAAAACAAAACATAATTCACTGCATAAATTCAGCGTGTTCTGTCAATTATCCTATTACATTCACCGTAGGTAATAATTAAGTTTAAAAAAATCTTAGTTATTAAAACCAGATCATGATATTCTCAGGTATTCAAAGGCAATACTGAAAAAAATACTAACAACGTACAAGTAATAATGGTAAATATTTTACTAATGACTGATAAACTAATTTTCATTTGTTTTTATTTATTTGTGCCAATTTCCATAGCCTACCAAATTTTAAAGGTCGATTAAGCTGGCAGTGCAAAGTGAGCAGAATCCCATGGGACCCATTGGAGAATTAAGTGCTTTTTGAGTGCTGTTTAACTACCCAACCAAAAATTTAAGTGCTCGTCAATTTAAAAAAAAAACGGATGTTTTGCTAGCTTAATATTAAGCTAGCAAAGCATTATCAGGTACACGTGAGCTAAATCATTTCTGCATACATAATAATTAAGTGCTTTTTGAGTGCTATTTAACTACCCAATCCAAAATTTAAGAGCTTGTCCATTCAAAAAAAAACGGATGTTTTGCTTTAAGTTTAAGCTAAACACATGTACACGTGAGCGAAATCATTTCAATTAAGTGATTTTTTAATTTTATTTTTAGTTTATAAATAATGCTTTGCTGACTTAAACATAAGCTAGCAAAACATCCGTTTTTTTTTAAATGGACGATTACTTAAATTTTTGGTTGGGTAGTTAAATAGCACTCAAAAAGCACTTAATTATTATGTATGCAGAAATGATTTAGCTCACGTGTACATGCGGTTATAAATAATGCTTTGCTGGTTTAAACTTAAGCTAGCAAAACATCCGTTTTTTTTTTAAATGAACGAGCACTTAAATTTTTGGTTGGGTATTTAAATAGCACTCAAAAAGCACTTAATTATTATGTATGCAGAAATGATTTAGCTCACGTGTACAATGCACGATAATGCTTTGCTAGCTTAATCTTAAGCTAGCAAAACATTGTTTTTTTTTAATTGACGAGCACTTAAATTTTTGGTTGGGTAGTTAAATAGCACTCAAAAAGCACTTAATTTTCCAATGGGTCCTATGGGATTCTGCTCACTTTGCACTGCCAACTTAATCGACCTAAATTTTAAGGGAGTTAATACCTTTTCCAAAATAACTCTGAAATTATGGCATTTAGTTATAGGGAAGTACATACATACTACCCCTAATTATGAATGTAGAATGCAATAGAACTGAAAAAAAATATAGGTTGCTATTTAAAAATCACAAGGTATTAGTATTCTATGGATACAAAGTTTGGCATTCTTTGTTGAACGCCCTGTATTATTTTTAAAGTTCCTAATAATCCATTCAATGCTGCATACTTTTAAAACTAATTATCTAAAATTTCAAATTTGTATATACATACATTCTTTGGAAATATAGTTGTTTGTAACAGCCCGCACCTGTCAATTTTTTTGAAAAATTAAAATATCTCAGAATTGGTTAATTTTAGAGGCATAGTTTATTCAACAAATTAGTTTTAAAATTGCCTCAGGAATACATATCAATAATAAAAATTGGGGTGTTTCATTTAAAATAAAGACGTCGACATCCATTTCCGGTATAACCAGAAGTAAGAGAAATCTGAAATTATTTTAAAATAAAAGCACGTAACCCAAAACCATTACCTGCAAAATTTCAAATCACAACCCCTATTGGTTTCCCATATTCTTCTATAACGAAAACTAGTCATTACACCCTGTATTAATCTTCAAGTTCTTTTTTTTGTTGTAAAGTGAACTTTTTGTCAAAAAGCAGTGGCCTCATCCATAACTAAACTTGCACTTTCGTGGAGATTTAATTACGTAATATTCGTTTTACGGTAATAACTCGAAAATGGTTCGTCTTAGAGAAAACAAAATCAACATTTTTTTGTAGCAAATAAAATTCTCTTCAGGCAATATACTTAAAATAAAGTGTAGAATCGAAAACAGTAAAGATATACAGGATGTCCCATTGAAAATAAAAAAGTTGTTAGTAGCCACAGGATTATGATTCACCCTGTATATACAAAACTATTATAAAATTAAAATTTGTTTTACACCAACCAACTTTGATATTTAACTTTTTTTCGTAACTCTTACAGTTTCCAAGATATGGTACAGGTTCAACTTGTGTGGGCCACCGTGTACAAAAATCTGCTGTTTAAAATAATCTAACATATAAGCTAAAAGTAACTCCATCAAAGATGCCTTTGGAATTTTGAACTCATGTGTATTATACCCGAAAATTATACAAAATAATCAGAGTTCTTTGACAGTGGCAGTTGTTATTAATTGTCTGATGTTATAGTACCTACACACGAGTTCAAAATTCCACCAGGCACTTTTGATGGAGTTACTTTTTGCTCATACTTTACATTTGAACAAATTATATAATACATACCTATGACAGTTCCATCATCTTTCAAATTATAATACGGCCTAACATACGTTGTCGAATCAATATATCTTTGTACATCAACTTTAGCAATCTCTTGCTCAAGACGTTGTGTTTCCGCTAATAAATCAGCATCATCATCATCATCATCACCAAAGAAATCACTATTGTCTATATTCATTTGCTGATCCTCATTCAATGTGCCATCTGTACTATTTGAGTTATCTTCTTCTAAAACATTACTAATATCTTGAATTTGATTAGGCTTCCTTATCGCTAAAGCACTTTCCCTAGCCATTTTCTCAGCTTCTTCTAAACTAGGATAAGGACTCATTTCCTCTTCTTTTTCATCAAGTGGCAAAAGTCCATCACCTTTCGATTTCTGACAATACCTCGCAAAGTGGCCTGCTTGGCCGCAATTGAAACATGCCAATATTCCTCCATCGCAACCGCCCATATCCATATCTGGCCCATAAAGCGCTTTCTTTTTATTCTTCCACATCTGCTTTTTGTATTTGCTAAATGTCTTTGTTTTTTTTCCTCGAACATAAATTTTCTTCTTTAGGTTAATTTGTACGAAATTATCATTGAGGGTACCGGCTTCTACTTTTTCTTTTAGTTTATCATCGGAATTTTGTTTTTTAATTTTATTAGGTCCATTGTCTTCAATTTTAGGCTTATATTTTGTTTTTGTCGAGGATATAATTTCTTTAATGTTTTTTACTCTTGGTGCCGGAACTATTCTTGGTTTGATGGAGTATTCCAATTCGTACGATTGAGAAATTGGTGTTTCAATTTGAGAATCTGCCGATACATTTCTTTTAGATTTATTGACCCTGACAGGTTTTGTATTTTCGGCTTCTATGTTGAAATCGGGATCTCCTGCATTGTTGGAATTGGATTGTCGACGAGGTCTTTGTTTTTTATTAGTAGTGTTGGATTTACGAGTTGATGTTTTTGAATTTGAGATATTTTTATTTAATTTTTCTGTTTCGAAGTCGTAAACATCTTCGGATGTTTGTGTTATTTCTTTATTCTGATTATTTGTGTCTGTAATTTCTTCATTATTCTTGGAAGTTTTAGGAAGTTGTTTTTCAGTAAATATATTAGAAAAATCGAGTCGTTTCTTTTCTATATCGACAGTTACCAATGTATTTTTCGAGGATGTCGACATATTAAGTTTTTCATTCTTGAAATTTGAATTGTCTACTTTACGTTTTTTAACAATTTGATATATATCGCAAGAAGTCTCTTGTTCATCATCTGAATTGCCGATAATGTCTTCACTGTCATAATCGTCATTCTCAACTGATTGATGATTCAAATTATTTCCCGAAAAATTAGAAACAGATGAATCATTATTTGCTATTGATAAATTATTTTGTGTAGTTCGTTGAATCCAACCTGCATCTAATGTTCTATTAGGTTTACAATTATAGTTGGTATTTATAGCTTGCTGTATTATGTTAACAGGCTGCGTTAGAATGGTAGGAGCAGCAGCAACAGTTCTTACATTGCTCTTAAAAATATTTCCAAATTTATGCATTTCTAAAGATGTATCTTGAACGTCTGCAGATGCAAAATCTGAACATTTTTCTGTTAAAGACATGTCAGGTTGTGATAAAAATTGAGATTTACTTGAATCCAAGTCACTTTTTTTACGATTAAATGAAAGGGATTTCCTGGGTAGACGCTTTGATGATTTGGAACCAGCAAAGAGTTTTTGGGAGAAACTTAAATTAATGTTAGATTTTTCAGTTTTAACATCATCTTTGTATTTTGATTTATTATTTAAGTGTGCGCCCCAGGTATCATCTGAGTTAACGTTTGTATTATTAGTATCAGCTATTGGGATAACCGGAGAATCAATAAGCTCACTTACTGACGTATCAAAACTCATGTTATCAGCGGTATCATCTTGTTGCTCAATAATATCGAATCCTTCAGTTTGAGATAGACTTGATTCTAGAATACTCATCTTGAGACGATAATAAGTTTTGTATGCAATACGAACTTCATTGTTTGCTTCACGAATATCCAGCTATGAAAGTTAGAATTTTAGATAAATATATATTATTTTTATTATTACTATATCAAAGGTTCTAATTAATTAAATTAAGTAGTACACACCTTTGAGGGAGGTCTTCCATTTTTCTTTTTGAATTGATGTTCCCATAATTTCACTTTATATTTACATTTATCGTAAGTAGATTTATATTCAGGATCTTGCAACAGATCCATTTTGTATTCACAAAAAAAATATTAAAACTTTAATACAATTAGAACCACATAACCTAAATACACATTAAAAACCTCAAAGTTAAAAACATACGTCGTTTTACGCGGTATCAACATCAACTCTATTTACACGTGTTGCCAATCGATAAATGTAACATTCTGTGAGGAACGTTGCCAAGTCTCACAACTTACACAAGAAAAATACTACTATTTCCTGCGCTCACGGAAAGAGATTTGAAAATATAGTATATTAAGTATCAAGAACAGTAAGGACAGTTTACCGATCGACGACAATGTTTGGCGACTGAGCGAAGCGAAGTCGCCAATATTGGAGGAGATCGGTAAACTCCTTACTGTTTGAGATGCTTATACTATTTTTTGTACGACCATTATGAATACAAAGGTATTAACTAAGGAAATATCCCCGAAAAAAATAGATTTAAGATAATTTATTTTTGCCCTGTATATCCACCAAACATTAAGTAGGTTTTGTCGTTACCATGGATACGTTTGTAATTACTATTATTTTTGAATGTCACGATATTTGTCAAACTCGTGAGAATGAGTGAATCTGAAAACGAATATAATTGGGATATTGAAGAGGCCTGAGCAAATTTAAATAAACAACATACATTTTTTTAAATAGTCCAATCATTTAGAAAATAAATGATTTCTCAAGAAAGAGACATCTAAAGATCATGCATTTATTTTATAAATTACATATAATTTACTTACCGTTCTGTTTTTGACAGAACTGAACGGTAAGTAATTACTTACCGACGCGTTTTTGCTTAGCAACCAGTAAATATAACCTACTGTTCTAAAACCAAGTATGGTAAACAATCCGAAATAGCATGGTCGTACAAAAACCATTTTTTTCGTAATTTTCTTGAAAATGGCATTAACTTGTTGTTTGAAATCATACGGTGTTGAAAAAATTTGCTTTGGGTTTAAATTTCCATGTGTGAGCAACGGAAAAATAGTGAATAGCAATGCATTCGAGAAAGAGAGATGTCATCGCATACTTTCCATGCTTTAAATGTCAGAATGACAAACGTCAATTAAAGCGCGTTTAAGTTTTAATTTAGATAGCAACTCTCAGTGTCAAATTTTTATAGAATTTCGAAACTTTTCAATATAATAGTACAGTCAACTTAGAAAATATAGCGAAAAGCTGAGGTAAGTTATATGGATCTTTGCGTAGGGCTTCTTTGTGGATTGCTAAATAACCCCCTAAAAGTCAACACTTGTAGGTGGTGAGCTCGAAGAGATAATGAGGGTAAACCACACCCCCTAGCGGTTTTTGTCGTTTTTCTCGGAAACTATTAGTTATAAAGATGAAGGAGGTTATGTAAAATAAAGCTTATTTAAATACCTACCAAAAATGTCCGAATGCTTGTTCGTACCTCCTTCTTTCTGTGTTATCGAAAAAAGAAGACACGTCATACACGGATCAGCAATTTGCACCAGTAAATTTGCCCAAGGAATTTTCGGACGTAACTTGTTGTATCATATTCGTCAAAAAATACCTAAGAAAACTAAGAAAAAACGCTATTGTGGTCCAGTCGTCTTTTACCTTAGCATCTCTTCGGCAAAATCCATCAAGCGATATTATTAATATTTTTGGTGTCAGTCGGCTGAAAAATCTGTATTGGCAAGTTAATTTTTAGGAGAGTACACTGAACTACTCAATTTTTGTATCTACCCAATACGTACAGCCTACAGGGTGTTTCGCCTTTTTTAAATCCTAATTTTCTTTATTTATAAGACCTATACTCGGACCGGTCAACACAGATAGTAATAAAAACGCCCACAAAAGAGCGGGCGGTTTAAAAGCTGCTTTGGTATTGGGCGAATTGAAACAGCGCGCGAAATTGTGGAGTCCGTTTCACACGGCAAAGTAGCAGATAGCGTGACTTTGATGCAGATCAGCATCATCAAATAATTATTTGATTAGTTTTTGAACATTTCATGTACTATTAAATATTTTAAAATTGTTAATACATAATTCAATTAAAATAATATCAAAAATATTCATTAGAAGTAGTTTATTATTAAAATCTTATGTCTTTTGAGGTTATGTTCATGTAGAATACAAAAACGTTTCAGTGTCAGCTGGGTTTTTAGCAGTAGCCAATCTGATGAAGTGGCTACGCCCCCTTACTTTTATTACTGTCTCTGTTGAGCGGCCAGAGTATAGGTATCAAGTACATTTTTTCTTGAATGATTTTTGCTGTTTCATCTTCAACCAAAATCGCGTGTTTGAATGTGTACTACACGTCGCGTCTTATACAATGATATGTAGTGATTTTTAACAACGTGTGAACCAGGCTTTAAATTATATTTTCATAGGTAACTATAGTTTGACTTGCAGAAATTGGTTTTTATGACCGATATTTCACAACAATAGTGATTATTCCAACAACGAACTGTTATAGGTCTACTCAGCTTACTGCTTAAAGCCTTAAATAAAGGGATACGTTGAACTTACATTGATATTGTCAAATGTTATCAGATAAGTATTTAGGAAAACCTTAATAAAGGTATTATTCCAAGTCTTTTAAAAATTCCATTTATTAAGACATAAAAAAAAAAGTTAAAAGATAAGAGACACAAATAAAATATTTCTTTTAGTTTGTTATACCTGTTAAATGCGATTTGGTACGTCAAGGGTATAAACGAGTTTTTTCAAATTGAAATTTATATTACATCGTGCTACAAGTGCACAATAGTGCCAGTTTCTCACGAGTGAGGAATTTTGTTAAAGAAACATTCTTTAACACACTAAATAGAAAAAGGGTAAATATTAAAGTTGATTTTTCTATCCATCTTGATAATAGTTTGTTAAATAGCTAACGATGGAATATCGTTACATGTTTTTTGTAGATAAATAAGTATTAAAGTCATTTCAAAGCATGTTTTCACCTGAAATAGACAAGGTACATGTTAGTGGAGATGTATGCAAATATTTATTACATTACCTGCAGGTTTAATTTATAAAAGCTTTCTTGTAAATTAACGATTTGGTAGTTTCTTTATAATTTTGTTGTTTTCAAAAATAAATTGTCTGCGGGCTTAGTTATTTTATTATATCGTCAAGTAGTTCTTTGGAGACAACTGAGACATAAAGGTAAATGTGGGGATGATTTCTTATAAAAGATCTATGGGTTTCAAAACACATATTTCTGAGTTTTACCTTGATAATTTGAAATTATGTGATTTAGTTATTATCTTGTAATTTGGATATTGAAATTTGTGTAAATATTGTTCTATAGGATGTAAGAAACGCTTTTGTAATTATAAAAAGAAATAACACAAGGATATTAATTAATTAATTCATATTTTTATGTATAATTGAATGCATTTGAAACTTGATTCAGTCCACATTTAATAGCCATCTTATTAATAGGTTCTAGTACAAGTGTTTGGTATTTCTGAAAGAGGAATTTTTTCTAACTAGCTATAGAATTTGTTGTAAAGCAATTATTAATAATTATAATCAATTATGTGGTTACGTAAACTTAGTTCCAAATCGCCATTTGTTTGTAACTAAATAAATTACTAGATTAGTGTTTTGTTTTTGAAAAGCTATAAATACAGCAAGCAATTTGAAGACTCTCTCTGTAAATTTAGTGGTTTCAAGCAGTGTACTTATGTCCAGAGCAAAATGTTAAATTTTAAGGTTATGTTGTAGCCTCAAAATGTAAGCAAAGTCCAAACGTCAAATTTCTAGGTTATGTTTTGATGAAACATCAAAGTATTTGATATTGGTTTTTGGCTTGTTAGTTTATTAACTCTCATTTAATTTGGATAATCAAATGGAGTTTGTCAACGTGACGTTCAAATGTATTTACCTTATTTCAAGAAGACAGATGGTCTTTAATAATTTTTGCAATATCAATTATTTGGATTTTTTTTTAATGAAGAGAGATAAATTTGTGCAATTCTACCACTTTGTAATTAAATCTTACGGATGTAAGGGGATTTGCAGGTTGTTATTAATTTCAGTCGGTAATCTAAAAGTTTGATTATTTGTAAATATTTGAAGGTGTTTATTTTAATTTTAATTTAGTTTTTAAGATTATATGAATGACAGGGATATAACTTCTGAAGATAAAAATAATTAGACTGTCTTAGAATTAATCTTTCTTTTATTTAAGATATCCTAATTTCATTTTTTAATTTTTAGTTTTTGAATTTCAATTTTGTTTATTTGGTTAAATAAATTTTGTATGTTAAATTTTTAAAGTAACTCCTGGTTTATTATTTTATTTTGTGTGTGTGGTTTAATTATGTTTTATAAATCCATATTTATTTATTGCCCTATTAAAGTGATCCGCCTGGTAGAATCGCCGTTGTGACTAGAGTCTAGGTTCACAACAATTTATTATAGCCGGAGCATTTTTTTATGGTAAAGTTAGGTGGTTTATATTTTGTCGTATCTTCACTGTGCTTTTACCGAAGTATGTTTTTTATGTGTACTCTTAACAATTAAAACAGTTTTAACAATTTATCAATTTTCAATCATCAACGATTTATTTGGGCCTTTCCCAAATTGTAATCATTAGCATATTTAATATTATATTAGTATGTACTCGTTTTCAAAAAGTATTTTTTTATAAATAATTACAATTCAATTGTCATGGTTAACCTCTTTGCCTGGCATATATTCTGGCATTGCAGGTATTGTAAGTGACAAGGAAAGAGCTTTAAGTGTACCCATCGTGCATGCACTTGTGAACTATGTAGCAAATTATAAAAGCTTTCATTGTTTTTATTTTAATTTAGCAATGATAATGAATAATAATATATTAATAATTATATAATGTAAAAAATTAATCAATTTATGTTAATTATATAACAATCTTATAATAACTTTATATAGTAATAATAATTAAATTGTGACAAGTCACCTCGGAAGGTCAACGGAAAAAGATCTGGCTTAGCAAGCAGATGGTTCAGCGTTCCATTCCTCGCCGCGTCGGGGTGATAATATTTCTAGATGGATTTGCATTCAAAATATAATTTAACTGGCATAAATCCCCTTAAAAAATCAACGGACCCTCCTCTTGCCGCTTCAGTTATCAATGCAGTAAGAAAAGAGATTGATTTACAAAAGTTGAGCTGTAGTAACGCCGCCGCCGGCAATCTGCGTGCCTACCGCGATTATTCGTATGTCCACTCACGCGTGTTCAAATAATTACAATTAACTTATGTCTCCGTAAAAGCTGTTGAATTTCGAGAATCGATGAATAGATTTTAATGCCGTTTTCACCATTCGATAGCTTGTTTCTTGGAGAATGTTTCGTTATATATTGTTCAAAAAGCCTTTCGAAAGTCGAGTAATGAGTAAAATGTAAAAGAAATAATAAAATTGGCAAAACAACAAACACAAACACAAAATGCTTTACGCTGCAAAAACGGTAACAGATAAAGGCAAACTGTAAGCGAACGATTTCTAGGTCTCAAAAAGATCTACAAAAAAGTCTGTGGTAGCATATATGTAGCTCTTATAACGGGTAATCATAAACCCTCAACATCTCAGTTACTGTGAAATTTAAAACGTATGTGTTTTGTTACTCAAAATATAAATTAACATTAAATAAAATAACGTCAAATAAATTACATTAATTTATTATACGTCTAAAGCAGTAATAAAACACATACATTTAAAAACTTTACAGCAACTGAGATGTCGAGGGTTTATAATCACCCGTTAGATTACTCACAATCAAGGTTTCTTCAATAATTATTTTTTCCGAAAACTCTTTCTCCCTTGGAATGTTGTCTTACTGTCCCCTGGATGAAACGCCGGTAATTTCTGTATTTCTTTACCTTTAGAATTGCTTTAAGTATAATCTGTGAAAATGTGAAGATTGTAGTTACGCCATTCAAGAGATATATAGCCATAATGATTTTTTAAGAAATACCTCCCCCTACGACCCCCTTGTGTTGTTAGGATTAAGAATATATTCATGCACCCCTTTGGGGTAAGGTCCACCTGCCTGTAAAATTTCAGCTTACTAAGTCTTCTAGTTTTTGAGATATTTTTCGGTGAACTTCGGAACTGGCTATTATTATATGTTTGATGTAAAATATTCATTATACAAAATAAGTTAACCTTTATCTAAAATTAATAACTTTTATATTTCAAATAATAATATTATAATATTGCATGTGCTGACATCTATGGCAATTTAATAGAACTACTGATCATGGGAAATCATTTCTCACTGTTTACAGATTGTGAGCAATGAGTTATTTTCATGGTTACTAGATTATGCGAAATGTGTAACTTTCTGATAGTGGTCGTAGATGAACACTATTCCTAATAGCCCGAGAGCTGGCGACCAAAAAGTGTAAGAGTTTTGTAAAGGCTAATATCTTAATATTAGAATATATTTAGGGTGTAAATAAATATCCTACACAAAAGAAACTCGGATATGGGGATACTCGGCATCAGCGCAGTTTGAAAGTTATTCCGTAATAGTTAAATTATATTATCTCAAAAAAGAAAAACAAAAAAAAAGAAGTCGGCTCTGAATGCAAGTCCATACAACTTGTTGTTGAATGCTCTTTCTAATAGATATTTTAACAATAGTTGTTACTGATGGTACTTGAGTCTAAAAATATTTTAACAAAAGGTATTACTGCCGGTATTTGAATCTCAGAGCTATAAAAAACAATTTCTGCAAGCCCGGTGTTACATAAGATTTATCAAATGTCAAGGAAAATAATAAGCAACATTTACACTATGGAATACTGACTGTCCTAGATTTATTTGAAATCAGCTGTACTTAACGTTTGATGATCTCTGATTGGAGTTACGTTTGGAGTTCATGGGCATTTACGATAATTGGAGCGGTTCAGTTCGGTCACTATTTTTGTCATTTTCCTTTTAATGCAAATAACAGTGACAGAAATACTAACCCGGTTAACCCGATTCAATTATCGTAAATGCCTAATATAATTTTGCATTCTGGCAACCTTGCTTTTCTTATTACAGCTGTTCACAAATGTGCAATGTGCAACCTGCACAAAAATTAACTTGTAAGACCGTTAGGTTATGTTAATGTTATTTTAGGTTATATTAAATCTTAAGTAGTTAGAAACTACAAAACACATTTAAGTTATGTTCTCCTTCTCAGTTGTGCATTGTAGAAAATGTAGACACCTTCTACTTACTGATAAAGAACAATGTCAGTCACTCTTGTTGAATGCTCACAATGCCGAAATCGATCAAAACATTCAATGTACCACAATAACAGATGAGACGCTTTTGTTTCTTGATGCAGACAAGTTACCTGACTGGATAAGAAAAAGCGTTGAAGCTGAAAACTGGATGAAAGGAAGATTGTCTTGCAGTCACTGTGGTGCAAGAATTGGTGCTTTTGATTTTGTTTCGGGTCTAAAATGTGCTTGCAAAGAATTTGTTTTACCTTCTGTACATATTATTAAAAGTAAAGTAGATGTGGTTACTATTTAGTTTATATTATTTTTTATTACATTTTAAATAAAAACTTGATTATAGAAATGTTATAACTAAGACAACTTGTTTATGTGAAATTAATTAAACAGTTAATAAGTGTAATTAATTTTAATTATTGTAGGTAATATAAACAAATGACATTCACGATTTTAATTCAAAGTACAATCATTTCGAATATAACTCGTTGATTTACAGAATTATCAAATACATTTATAGAAATACTGAAACATGTTGCTACAAAACCTCTCACTCTAGCAAACAAGGTATTTCATTACCTTTCACAAATCAACAAAAAAATTTTGATAATTTTAAATAACATAACGTATTATTACTGAATACTTCATTTCATCTGTCATTTGACTAATGCAAGCCAATAACAGGGATTCAGTTTTCAAAATCCGACCAATCATAAAGTCCAGCTGTACTACTAAGAAATTACACAATGCGACAAAGCTTCCTGCATTAAACTTATGGAAAGTGGCCCCCGGTTAAATTGGCTGAATTTTTGATATGTTATAGTTGTTGACTCCCGGATCAAAAGTTATCATGGGTCCAAAAACCCATTGTTTCCCCACCACAGGTGCTAAAAGTTACGTATTTTGAAATTTTCAAACTTTTAAAACTACAGAACTGAATTATTTTTTATTAAAATTAAATTTTGATTATATATTTCACTACATCCGCATACACTTTTACTTGTAGGTATATCATTGTGGATCAAGCACAATTAACCAAATGTGCCTGATTACATGAAGATGCTCCTGAGTTTTAAGCTTTTAACTTTGTTGTGGAAAATGACTTTTTCGTAAATCTTTGGTTTGTAACTAAATAGTTCAAAATTAGCATTTTTGAATACGTATTTTTTCATTTCGGTGTCGGTGAGTCTATATATCGATTATTAAATTTCAATTACAAAAAAATAAAAACGTGGAATCATAATTCGGCATTTAATTGAAAAATTAAATTTTTCTATGAAGAAGCATTGCTATCAAGCTGGATTTTGCAGTATAATAGGAGAATTCGAAGAACAGTTTTTATAAAAATGAAACGCCCCCTGTCCCCTCTAGCCAACCCCAATTCAAATCAGCACTTTAAATGCATTTTGAAGCAACCCCTGGTGGTCTATAAAATATACATACACTACCATAGAAAAGTTTGAAAACACTATCATAATCTAATAATTTTCAAATATATTATCTTTTTGTAGCAAAAACTATTCTAATAGATCTCTAAAGAAATAAGCAAACAACATTTGTAGTAAAGGAGGAGGGTCGATTTGGGCGGTTTCTGCCCCTTATTTTAGGATGAAAAAATCAGAAAACATTTTTTTTTAATGTCTGCTAACAATAATAAGTCGATTTTGTCCTAAACGGACGATTCCCCACCCCCCCTAGCCCCCTCAATCCTGAATATGGCATCACTTGCTAACAGCGTTCTTGGGGAGATATATCGTTTTGAAACTTATATTTGCTTGATAAATAACTCCCTTTTAACTGTATCCGCTCTCATTTATCATTTTTTCCTTTTCACCCCCCCCCCACACTAGGGGGTGGAGAGGGTAGTTTTACTATTTATTCGTTTGCGCGAAATATAAACGCAAAATATCCAAGCTTGCTCAACAGACTTGACTAGGGTATCCTGGGGTTTTTGGGGTCGCTGATTCCGAACCCGAAGTCCGTTAACCTGTATCACATCAAGTTTAAGGTCAAATTGAAAAAGATGACAAAGAAATCCAGAAAAATAGATAAATACGTTTTTGGCGTCTCTGAGTTCGATTTCAGGCTTTCTTGAATTGCTCGCTGTGAATTAGAGGTCATTTTAAGGTCAAATTAAATTATACTAGAGTGAAGCTGAAGAAAATGCTGTGTAATGAATTTGAATCACTTTATGTATAGGTTTTTGAGGTAGCTGAATCAGGGGATCAGCTAGAGGTAGTTTCAAGGTGAAAAACATGAACATAAGACCAAAAATATTTTGATTCAAGTTAACAACGAATGTAAAAATAAGTTAAACTAAAGTTATTTTAGATTCTCAAACTTTTTGAGAAAAACAACATAGATATTCGCTAAACCTCGAAAAAATTTTACGTTTTCTTCTTAATATTATGTAATTAAATTGCCTATCATCTCTCAGTTTGGATAAATTGGTACTAAAAAAACTTTAAGCTCAGAGTCCACCGAAACAGATTATTATTTATTGGTTTCAATATTCTGCTACAATTGTTTTAGCCTTATTAATAATTAAATTATAATAATATAATAATAATTGAAATTTCAAAAGGCCATCTTTAGGCAACTTAAACAAATAACAAGCAAATAATTCAATCTTAATAATAGGTGTATTAAACAATGACTAAGACTCTCTACTTACTTAAAATTGAAGTTAACGTTTATAAATTTAATAAAATACAAATTTCCTTAGCGTTAGTAAAAAACTTTTTAATAATCAGTGCTATAATTGATAACCATAATAGGCCAGTCAATAAGGTGGTTGTGGGTGGAAATGTCGGGACGGATAGAATTGACTAGTTACGAGATAAACATTCTACAAGCCCTAGGATCTAGGAGCAGTGGCAAAGGAAGGAGGGACGTATCTGTTATAAAGCTTGTGCACGCCAAAATCTGGTCAGTTAAAAGAATTGGTAACTATTAAGTGAATGCACCTAGTCGCACAAAACTTTAAAACTGTGTTGTAAGACAACCTAATCGCGTAATTATTTGAAATATTATCATCACCAGAGCAGTAATGTCTCAATTTAGTTTTGCACGAACAACATCATTATGTAGTGATGGGCGATGAAACATATCCCAAGCAGCATCTAAGTAGCGGTAACTGAGATCGGAACTTTGATTGAGTAGCTGTTACGTAACTACAACTAAATTTATGACTTTATAGGTTTAATTACTTCAATTTGGAATATTTTAGTAATTATGTAGTTACTTCTACTATTTATTAGAACTATGTAGAAGTATGTGGAACGGTATTGCTACTTAGTATAATTACCTTAATGTTGTTGCTTACTTCAAGTGATATTATGATTGTAACAGTAACTTGCTCGAAGCTACTTTTAAGTATTTAAAACTTTAAAGTAGCACCGAAAGTTCCTGCCACTGGTCTGAAACCATTGCTTAACCTTTAAAGTAACTGAACTATACAGTAGCATTGAAAGTAAAACTTACGTTTATGCTACCCAGGAGAATCACTTGAAAGTAATTTTAGTTTGGAATTTGGAGGTTAATTGTGTTTTCGCAGTGGTAGTAGTTTTGCAAGTTTTTAATAAAAATGTCAAAGGCAAATGCAATAAGAAAAAAAAACAATTTTAGATATACGTCCACCTTTTATAGAAGATTAGAACAGCAGTTAGGTGAAATCAGTGGAAACAAAATCAACTGTTTACAATACAAAATAGAAAAAAATAGGGATGAGATCACTGATAAACCATCATGTAGTAAACAAGGGTGAAATATATTCCCCTTTTTTTCTTTCGTCGCTACAACTTTAAAATGAGCCATAATTAAATAATAATTGTTATTAAGTAGCAATCAGTATAAAAATATTGGTTGTTTGTTTACGATTGACGTTTAAATTTGAGGTTAAGTTCCAATGGGAATTTTGCAGTGACATTAGGAGCTAGAAAGTGGCTACGGAAACCGTATTTTATACTTCGTGGTAACAACAACCTAGAAGTAGAATTTGTTTAGTTCCCGTTACTGTTTATAAAGCGACACAAAGTTTAGACACACATTTTACAGTTAATACTACTTTAAGGTGACATTTTCAAAACAACTCCATATTTACTTGTAAAATGTTGACGGCTATTAATCAATTTGCAATTTGTTGCAATTGTTAAAAAGTCTTTTACTATAACTCTCAATAAAGATAACAAATCGATGTCAAATTGTGCCTTGGGAATAAAATAAAAATGGTTTCTATCATGTTTATCAATTTATAAGTATTTTTGTCATATTTTATTCAAGACATTTTTTATTAAAAAATATATTTAAAGAAGGCGCGTTGTTATTTTTTGATCTATCATCATCGCATTTAACAGAAAAGTTGCGATGGTTTATAATTTTGGTATGCTAGATTGACAAAATAACGAAACACTTCATCTCTTTATGTATTATGTACGTATTACAAATAAAATAGTAATCCATTTTGTGACACGACCGCGGCATTAGTAGAGAAAGTAAAAGAATATTTGTTAAGTTGCAAGAGTAAGAGAGAACAACGACGCGACACGATGTGTCAAAGAGAAAAAAAGTTCCACGAAAGTAGCAATTACTACGCCGCCACGTTCCCGCTACGTAGCCTAAAGGTAGCTGGACAAGTTCCGGAAAGGTTACTGCGACGTATCTGCTACCCGAGAATTGTTCCCCATTTTGGTTCCAGGCACGTAACAATACCGTAGCAATTACGTTCTTGTCACTAACGGCAAAAACTTTATAGTTCCACCGGTGGTTGCTGGTACGTAGCGGTGACTAGAAATGCTGCTTGGGATAGGAAAGCTGATTTTGCACAAATTGATGGCGATGATTTTTTTAACCGCCCAACCGATAAAAAGCCCCCGGTAGCTGTAAAGTGTAAAGTTTTCACAAAAAGTTTCTGGTTTGGCAAGCAATATGTGAACTGACTGTCTTCAAAAGCGGCTTTTACATTTCCTGATGCAATCCAGACTCAATCTCTATTTTGGTAAGACCTAGCTACGACACACTATTATACTGTAAAAGAGTGGTGTAGTGGAAATAATGGTGTTGTGATTCCAAAGGAGTAGAATCCTCCAAATTGTCTGGAATAAAGAGCGATACAGTAATACTGGTCTATAACACATGGGAAATTGAAGAAAAAAGCTGGTTTGGTATCTACAGTTCAAGATTTTCGCTCTAAGTGAATTTAGGCAGGTCAGGAAGTTGACAACAATCTCGTGCAGAAGTTTATAAGTCAAGTTCGTAAAAAGTGCTTAATACAGCGTATGGAGCCAATGATAATTTATTTATTTATTTATTTATTTAATTTAAGCTTCCAACAGAAAAATCCAATTACAGGAAGCAATATAATTGAAGTATATACAAGAATTTTTAGTGTCAACGGCACACAATAATAATTGAAATAAAAATAAACCCTAGTTTAAAGTAACATTAATTCCACAATTTAACTAAAAAATTTTTTTTATTAACTTAAGCCACATCTATATACAATACAATCACAATAGGTACAATCTATCCGTAATGCGGATAATAAGTACATGATATGAATGTACATATAAATAATATAAGGAATGTATCATGACATGTGGAGAAACCACCCAATGGAAGTTCTCCATAAGGAATTAACTAAGCGTTACGTGTGTACATGAAATTTAACTAAAAACTATTATACTAAAAACTAAAGAACTATTATAAACTAGCCTAGTGGGCGACATCAATGGCACACTCAGCGGAACCTAGTTGGAAGGTCAGATGGTTTGAACCCTTTTAACCGTCTCACTTCACCTTCATCATCAAAAAGATTGTTTGCTAGATCATTGGGATGTATTTGGAGTTTCACACTGTATTTTTCACTAAATCTTTTAATTTCATCGCGCACTAGTAGAACTTTCAAGTCACTATATGTATTATCGCGTTGGGTACGTGCCGGTGCGTTAACTATCACTCGAAGTACTTTATTCTGAAATCTTTGTAAGATTTCTATATTGGATTTACTAGTTGTGCCCCATAGTTGGATACCGTAAGTCCATATCGGTTTAAATATAGCTTTATATAAAAAAAGTTTACTCTCTAACGCCATTCGGGATTGTCTTCCAGACATCCAGTACATCAATCTAAATTTGGTGCCAATTGCTTTCTTTTGGTGAATATGTGCATCCGCCACGTCATTCGCCTATCCAAGTGTAGACCAAGGTATTTAACCTCATTGGCTTAAGGCAGCTGTGAGCCATTGAGCATTACCGGAGGACAAGTATCCCTTTTCAGGCTAAACGTGACATGCACTGATTTGTCTTCATTCGCCTTGATCTTCCACTGTCGTAGCCAGGTTTCGATCATGGTATCTGAAGTACTGCTTTGAGGAATAACAATAAGAAATCGACGGCGCTAATATAGCGCCAATTAGTGCCGTTAAAAAATGTACTTCTCTTCGATCTGACTCAACTTTTAAATATTTTAAATATATCCATACGCAATCAACGGCGCTAATATAGCGCCAATTAGCGCCGTCCAAAAATGTACTTTTTGACCTGTCTCAACTTTTGAAAAATTTGAAGGATATCCATACCCAATCTACGGCGCTAATATAGCTCCAATTAGCGCCGTTCAAAAATGTACTTCTCTTCGAACTGTCTCAACTTTTAAAATATTTTAAATATATCCATACGCAATCAATAGCGCCAATATAGCGCCAATTAGCGCCGTCCAAAAACGTACTTCTATTCGATCTGTCTCAACTTTTAAAATATTTTAAATATATTCATACGCAATCAACGGCGCTAATATACTTTCAAAACTCAACTTTAAAAAAATTAGAAGAATGTCCATACCCAATCGACGCCGCTAATATAGCGCTAATTAGCGCCGTCCAAAAAGTACTTCTCTTTGACCTGTCTCAACTTTTAAAATATTTTAAATATATCCATACGCAATCGACGGCGCAAATATAGCGCCAATTAGCGCCGTTCAAAAATGTACTTCTCTTCGATCTGTCTCAACTTTTAAAATATTTTAAATATATCCATATGCAATCAATTATCGCCGTCCAAAAATGTACTTTTTGACCTGACACGCGTCTTGTAGCGGCAAGCAACCTTCCACGTGACCCACGCTTCTTTTAACAAGCAAACGTTCTTTAAAACATTTTTTCTTGGAAAATTCTTGACAAAGTAAGACGTTAGATTTGGCGCCGTTTGTAATGATAATGACCCTTGATTTAAAATTGAAATTCCCTTTTGGTGGGCCAATTATTTTGTAATTAATGCACAAAGTGATTTTGTGGAATACTGAAAGTATTAAACCATTGTTTAGAAGGTTTGGAATATAATGAAATTAGATATTTCTTTGAGAAGAGAATTGATGCCCTAGCTATATCTTGCATTTCCCTTTTGAACCTAAAAGGTAATATTTTTATTTAATTAAAGTTTCTTCTCGTTTTATTGAGGTGATCAATAAGCCTTTGTTCTAAAAGATAATGGTTATTTATAGGAAAATCGATCCAGACTTTAATTCAAGTTGGCGTTTAAGCCCAGTGTCCATTTTGGATGATAATCTAGTTTGATGCTTGACCTGCATAGTTGAAATTGCGAGCTTTACCCTTGTTCGTTTGGCGTTAATAACGGATGTACCTTCCTGTTAGTTATTAAGAAGATTTGTTAATTCTTTTAATTTGGAAGTTCTAAAGCTGCAATTAAATGTAAGGCATTAATAATGGTCTTGTCGTCCGCAATATTTTCTACTCGTGGCAACTGGAAACCTTCTCAAAAGGGTTCCTAACAATTGGTAATCATTTACACGAGTCAATGGAAACAACGTTTGTAGATCACATTTAGTTTATAGAACAAACCACGTGGGTTCCTTATATCTTACTTTTATGTGCAAGCGTTACTTAGTGTGTTGTATCAAAATCACAAAAGAGTGAATTACTGGAATGTTCATAAACTTACAATTTAAGGAAGATCCATGATACGATAAGAAATTAAGAAATCAATTTTTATACGATTGTGAATTTTATTTTTCAAGTACCTAATAAACTTAATGACGATCAAACTATTTTTTATTTAGTTATAACAATATTATTATTAGCTATAATAAGACATTATTCAAATAATAACTGAAGGCCTTCTACTTCACTATTAATCCAATGATTGGATAAAGATTTTTATGTGGGATTAAATAAATTATATTATAGTGGAATTATTTATTTCCTTTTTTATTTTTGTTGTTTGATATTCTGATGTTATAACGGAGTAAAGGAATTCGATCCTTGCATGATTGAGACTGATCCACGTTAAGGTCTAGAACGCCGTTATTGTGGAGCAATACTGTTAATATTTTATTTGTTTAAATCAATCATGTTGGCGCCCTTTTCCGTAGCTCTATGAATCAGCTGGCATTCCGACTCTCCTAGAACCTGCTTTAATTTAAAAAGAGACGAGTCGTGCTTATTGTTCAGGCTAAGCCGAGGCTAATTAATCTTAACGTATTGCTGTTATTCCAGCACTTATAGTTGAATATAAGTCATTTGGGTTGCCTATATATTTAGGGGTTTGGACTTAACTGGAACAAATTTAATTTGTTACTTAATAGACTTACTTAATACTTAAGAAGTAGATCTTAAACGGATTTTCCACTTAAAATCGAAAAATTATTTTGACAAGTTACGATTTGCATATCGTTAGGTCGTTCGACTTGGTTTTTCATAATTGAAACCATTGTAAGGTGTAGTCTCACCTGGAAATCATAAAAGGCATAGATGGAAAGGTGTATGCAAGCAATCACCACAATACTCACAGTTTTTGTTGTTGAATTTCAAGTAAATACCTTGCTGGTATAACGATTCAGCAAATTTCATGATAAATATATAATTTTCATTAATCTATGCATTTGCAGCCAAAATGTTTTGCTGCAATATTGTTAATTAGGTTCTAGGGCACCTTTAGTAATAGCATTTTCAAGTGAGCAGCTCTAAATAGAGAAGGTTTAGTCTTTTGAAGCTTAAAATTTGGATCGTTTGAACTTGATCTGTTAAAATAGTAAAATCTAGTTAATATTTAAAGTTTTGGCGCCAGAATTGATGTAAATATTGTGTAATAGGATGTTAGGATTAATTTAATAGTAAGAAAAGGAGGTAATAAGGTGTGAAAATGTTATTATCTGTAATTTTGTAAAACCATGTTTGTCAGGAAATTCAAGATGGTTGCCATTGAATCCTGGAGTTAAATTTGCTTTTTGTTAGACATGTAATATACCAAAACATAGGAAAAATTATCCTCTTTCCAATTATGTAATTTGTTTAAACATTTAATTTAATTTTTTAACAATAATTTGGTTATGTAAATCTTGTTAGGTTAGATGTTCAATTTTTTTAGTAACTTACCAAATTTTGTTAGTGGAAAAATAAAATTTGGCGTTTGTTTTTGAAAAAAATATAAAAGCACGTTGAAAATCTGGTTACCTTCTTCTTGATTTTCATTCAAAGCGGAACCCATGTCGGATCATGCAATAATTTGTTAAAATTTTGAGGTTATGTGTGTCAAATTTTATGTCAATGAAATGTAAAAAAAGTGAGGTTACGACAAATGTCATCCAAATTTAATTTTTTTAAAAAAGTGTTAAATAATTTTAAATAATGATAATAAAGAACAATTAATGTGAATTATAAAAAAAGGAAAGTGAGTGTTAATTTGGTTTTTTGTTTATTTATTTATAAGAAGAAAATAATATTGGATTTTAAAATAATAACCGGTGCAAATTTTCTTTTCCTCACAAAGGTAAGTGGTGTGTTTGTTGTTGCATAACTTTTCAGTTTGCCTTGCTACCATTAAACATAAGTGATAGTGGTCTTTAATTTAAATAAATCTATGATCAAGTGTTGTAAAGTGTATACTAGTACAGCGCTTATCACGATCAAATTTTATTGTCGCACAAATGCGATGCTTATTAATTAATTTGTTATATAATCTAAAATGATTAAACGAACATACACACACCACCTTTTTTATATCATAACAGTATGTATTATTGTTTATACATTTTATTGGTTACAAATTGGCACTCATACGTGGGACTTTTTTTTAAATAGAAGAGTAGTTTTGTATGTTATTCTAAATAGCTCTGGGCTGTGGTTTAGAATGCCCCATACAAATACTGATGGAAACCAACTAGCATGTCGTAGAATCTAAGTGCTTGTATAAAGAACAAAATAAGACAATAGTAAGGATATTAGATATTTACCGATAGCGGTCGCTAATATCAGTATTTACATCCAATAATTCGTTATCGTTTTGTTTAATTGACAATTATCGAGTATGAATTATTAAGTTCTTAAAATTCAAACACTAAGTCTAAAATTTTGTAAAATTAAAACTGTGAACTTTGAAACTCTTGATTTCCTAGTCATCTTCTCTTCCAAGTAGGAATTTCAAAGCTTCTTTTGTAAGCATTTACTTTAACCGTTTTTTTTAATTTTTGAGCTTGAAAAATATTTAACTTTTTAAGTCTCTGAAACTTTAATATTCTTAACTACAAAAAATTCAATCAACCAAAAGAGTAAAGATAATGTTGACGTGAAGTCAAAAGTAATGACTCACATCACTCTACGTATCATCGGTGGTACACTATTAGAATAGTAATTAATTATATTCTGTGTATTATAAAGAAGTAAGTCCTTTATTTACAATTTTTTCATGCAAATTTTATGTAAAACATTAACGTTACAATAACACTAGTAAAAGCTGCTTAAGCGCCATCCACTAATTGCATGCATATCTCCATAAATCTATACAAACAACTCAAACAATATTGCTTCAAAGATTTATTTTTTACATTAACGGTTTGATTAAGCTGAACAACAAACGTATTGTCTTCACGTAGAAAGCATTCTGCGTAATCTAAAAATAAACTTAAGGTTAGTAAATTGTACGTAAAAGATTAATAAGAATTCCGGTTTCCCATATTGTACGTACTATTAGAAATATCTTGAAGCACAATTTTTTTACGCATGGGTTTTTTATTCACCAACACGTTCTGATTGAAGATGACTGGACCGGTAATGTACGTAACATTACCAACATGGATCTTCTTGGATTTATTAATATTGATGTTACCAAATATTGCTCCTTTCCTAGGGAGATCATCTGATTTGATTGTCTGTTAATAACACAATGATTACAATTTGCAAAATCGAAAATATATTATATGATTATGTACCTCATCTAAGGAATCGAAGAAATTTGAAGAAAACACATCTTTATCACAAGAAAGAAATTCAGTTTCCTTCTCGCTCGTTCCAGATCCTGTGTAGGAACCCGCACTGGCATAATTTGAGCTAATTGTTGATGAATTGTCAGATGCATCACATCTTGCAAGCCACTTGGCACATTTAGTGTTCACTGAATCTTCATCATTTGGTATAAACATTTGAGTGAAATAATGTATATAACAATAATTTTTAAACTGTTCGTCACTCTTAGGTATATACCTTTTCAAATATTTACGTTTTTATTAACAAAGGTTAAAACAACATGTGTAAATACAAAAAATACCTGTTTTACCTAACTGACATTGAAGAAGTAGTAAAATTCATTTGCATTGCTGTTATCTTTTTCTATTACATTTGCTATTTGAAATACGTAAACAGTATGTGCTGATACATATAGAATAAATAACAAAATTGTGACGTATGCATAAATTTCATTCTAGTATTAAATACCTATGTTCCACTACTATACATTAAGTCGCAGTTTCATTTTTTCATTATAGTCTTAATTTATATAAAGCTTGTTTTTTTATATAAACGGAAGTGTTTAGGCAACCGAATAACCATATAGTTTTCTATAGCTAGCTTCAAAATATCGACATTGATAAGATTCATAATAGTAAGTACTGGTAGATTGGTACATAAATAAGTTAGTAACGTACCGTATAGTGTACATGTAAGGCTAACTGTCCGCGAAAAAGAACTGAATCCTTTTCTACAGTAAACTATTAGCCTATTACCTTTAAAATATACAATAGGCCGTAGTAATTGTCTATAAGGTATTTGATACATGACTAATTTAATGAACTTTTAGGGTGTTCCTTCCCGCCTTTAAGACGAGCCGAAGCTCGAATAATTGAGTTACGCTCAATTAGCGCGCGTTGTCGCTACACTAAACAATGCTACCAGTATTAACTCACTGGTTGCAGCGAGATACTATCCATACTCTACTGACTCTCCAGGTCAGTACCGGAGCGATAAACGTGCTTCAGACTTTTCTCCCAACATACTGTCCCAAGCTGTTGGGAGCCACTGCCCGATCGAATCCAACCTCAATTGTGGCAGGACTTGGTTTTTAAATGGTTTTGCCACCCCGATCTACCAATATATAGGCTTGGTGGGCCCTCGACAGAGCTTCGTCCATGGGTCTACAGCTTATAGACTCCCAGTGTGTACCTAGCTAAGGTGAAGTTGTCTTAATTGTGAGAGGCTGTATATTCGCTTCAACAATCCTTAAGCGTAAAGGCTTTTAGAACTTCTCCCAGCCACTGTACCCGGCTGCAGCCCGGATTATAGGGTGGTCGGGATAGCTCCTAAGCACAATTACCTGGCCGCATGCGGTTTCCCAATGGCATGAATTTGCCCCTTCACACCGGGATAAACCTCACTTCGCTTCTCCTCCTTAAGATTCAGCCAAACAGCGGGTTCCGCAGGTGACCATAAATGACCTCCTCCAAGGCGAGACTCGAATCCGCCCACACCGGTATCATATTACTAGGGCTCCCCCTGATCGGTATGAGTAACCGTCGAGAATTCTCAGGAATTTCTCTACCACATACTTGACCTGGCTGCTTCGCCCATTACCCACACTGTAAAAGATGAGGTAAAATTACCTTGGGAAAGAGGTAACTTTTTGCTATTATTTGCGGTATTCTTACCCTAAAATTAATTTTACCTATACATTTAGTAGTTTTACTATTTGTGGTAAAATGCCCTGTAATTATGTAAAATTATACAAATATAAGTAATTCTACTACATTGAACTGGTTAAAATCACTATCCATAATATAAATTTACATAACTCAGACAATTTTTTCCTTACAAATGTATAATTGCTCAATAACTTAATTCATTTTTAGTGTAATATTAAAGATAAGATGAACTTGAACAAGAATAGTGTAATTTTACCCTTAATATGTTTTTAACCGTTGAGATGCTATTTCGCTGATCGCACTTGTTTGTGACCTTCGTTTCGTGAAAGAATTCAGGAATCCATTATGAACAGTCCAAATAGGCTTTTTGGGGAATGGTCGGAATGGTGTGTACCATTCTTTTATGATTTCGGCGAGGCGTACTCTATCGATACCGAACGAAGTGTTCATTGCTCATTAATATTTTGTTTTTCGTTGTAGTGTAGTGCGGATTTATTCAAGGCAAATATTTACACGTATGACCGAAGATGGGAAGAATTTTATTTTATAGTAGAAGTTAAAAAATAATAATCGGTAAGTACCTACGAGGATAAATTGAAAAGTCTCCGGCCTAGGCAATAAAACAAAAGAATATCAGGTTAACAAAAATTTTATTTTTCTACGTAGTCCCCATCGAGTTCAATGCACTTGGTCCACCTTTGTTCAAGTGCTCTTATACCGTCCCTATAAGCCTTTTCTTCTAACTCGTCAAAATAGGCGTTTGTGGCAGCAATCACTTCTTCATCGGACTCGTATTGCTTTCCAGCGTGAAATTTTTTTAGGTTTGGAAATAAATAAAAATCCGATGGGGCTAAGTCTGGTGAATAAGGGGCATGGGGCAATTCAAATTGCAATTCATTGATTTTTGCCATGGCAATTGCCGACTTGTGACAAGGTGCATTGTCCTGGTGAAACAGAATTTTTTTCTTTGCTAATCCAGGTCGTTTTTCTTCAATATTTTTTTTTAATTCATCCAGTAAGGTAGCATAGTATACTCCGTTGATTGTTTTACCTTTTTGAAGATAATCAACGAAAAGTACTCCCTTGGCGTCCCAAAAGACTGAAGCCAAAACTTTTCCGGCTGACGGAACTGTTTTGGCTTTCTTCGGAGCAGGTTCTCCTTTGGCAGTCCACTGTTTTGATTGCTGCTTTGTTTCGGGTGTGTAGTGATGAATCCACGTCTCATCCATTGTTACAAACCGTCGCAGAAAGTCCACTGAATTTCGATTAAACAAGTCTAAACACTCACTTGAAACTGTTTTGCGAGTCAGCTTTTGTTCCACTGTGAGCAGCCGCGGCACCCAACGTGCCGATAACTTTCTCATTCCCAAAATTTCGGTTAGGATATGATATGTTCGTTCCGTTGAAATGCCCAGGGTATCTGCTATTTCAGCCAACTTCAATCGCCGATCATTCAACACAACTCTATGGACTTTTTCGACAATTTCCGTTGTGGTGGCAGTTTTCGGTCTTCCTGAACGCGGTGCGTCATCTGTGCTTTTGCGGCCCCGTTTAAAGTCCGCAACCCAGGTTTTAACTGTGCTATAGGAAGGAGAAGATTCGCCTAATGTCCCGTCTAGCTCAGCTTTGATTTCTTTTGGGGATAAACCCTTAATGTGAAAATATTTAATAACCGCACGAATTTCAGCTTTTTCCATTTTAACACCACACAAAACTTTATCGACTTTGACAACTTGCCAAACAATTATTGTTTGACAGAAATTTTTGTTATTTCACAGCCATACTGATAAATTATGAAAAAATAAAATGCCGTAAAAACATTGCAAAAATTTGTATCCCATATGGGTTAGGCCGGAGATTTATCAATTCATCCTCGTATATGTTAAAATTACAAATTTAAACCAATAAAATAAAAATATTTAATTTAATGTTTTTCTAGGATGAATCAAAAATTGAAGAATTCGAAATAAACTAGCATAACTGTATAATTGTTTATATAATTTATAATTTTTTAATTTTCTAGGTGGAATCGAAACTTTATCTGAATGTCTTTGAGAGACCAAATATTTCCGAAAGCCCCTGAAAAGAAGTTCTGTTAATGTCTTATATTTTATATAAGTACATACGTTCAATAAAAATTACTTTGATTTTATTTTGTTTCATACAATTCCTTTACCTATGTAAGTAATATTCAGAGGAACGATTGAATTTGCAAGTACTTTCGCAAGTCATCGTTACATTCAAGAAGTATTTTCACATTTGTATTTTAACCCTGAAAAGTACTATTGCCATGAAATATTAACTTTGTCATGTAACTTTACACAGGTGTTTTAATGTTAAAATGTAAAATTACATTGAGATTGTAATTTTAATCTGTAAATTTACTTAAAAAGGAAACATTACAATGCAAACTTAACCTAATGTTGAAATTTTTCACTTCCTATGAAAATTACACTTTGAAGTAAATTTACCCCAAAAAATGGAGGTAACATAGTTGCCTCCATTTTTTAGGGTATAATTCACCGGTAATTTTTTAGAGTGCAGTCATGTTTCCATGCCCCGTATCCAGGTTCCAAGGATAGGGTAGAGGACAGCCAGTTTTACGGGTGTGCGTCATGTGGTCTCCCATAGTAGAAGTAGACGCGACGCAGTATGCGCCTTTAGTCTAAGATCCGTTATTGATGTCGTTGAGCACCGATCGAGTAGCCGAATAAAATGTATTTTTTATGAAATAAAATATGTTAACAAAAGTAACGTAGATGAGTTGTCTAAATAAATTTGTTCAAGGATATTTTTAATTAAAAATTCAATATTTAATTTTTTTAAATACTTTCACCGATCTCGTAACCAAAGAAAATTAACACTAATTGAAAGTGCAAACCCTATAGAAGACGCAAACATAGGATTGCTTACCTTTTTCTGTTCAAGGCTATACAGTTGCCAAGTTTAAATAAGTGAATTGAAAGTGATACCTTCACCGATCGAGTAACCAAATAAATTATATGTCAAAATAAAGTTTATTTTTTTGCAAAACGATAGTATAAGGTTGCTTGCAAAAACCGTTTAAGAGTCAGGGTTGCAAGGGTTTAAAGATTTTAAATCGAAGCGTGCGAGAGAGAGATAGACCCATTCTATTCAGTGCGATAAAGGGGGACGCAGAATGACAGCTGCTCACACTACGTCCGTCGTTTGAAATTGTGCGAGAGAGAGGGTCTATGCGTACTGTCCAATGCGATAGAAGAGGACGGGGCATAGCAACTGGGCGGCCCGCCTTTTGTGACGTATAAATTTTAAGATAAGTATATATCGCTAACATGCTTTAAATGTTTAAAATAAATATTCACATTTTGATATTATATACGGAACGTTTTTTTTAGCGCCAATATACCTCTGTCACAAAAATTTGTATTTTTCTAATTTGTCATGCAAAATCAATATGCTCAATATGATAAAAATACTCATATTTGGTTAGTTCAATACTGCAGTTATTACAATAAAAATAAAGAAAACACTATGACATAATTTTATTTTTGAATGAAATTATTATTTTTAAAAGTTTTAAATATTATTTAAAAATATGTAAATAAAAACGTAATTATAAAGATATAAGAATAGTCATATTATTAACAAATGTTTAAAAAAATATATGATTAACAAAATGTTTTTCAACAATACTGAATTATTACTTCGGGAGACAAGTCGATTTTCTTCAAAAAAAACGTCTCGGAAATATTTTGGAGTATATTGTCAGTTGCTCCAACACAACGCTTGCCGTTTACTAACCGACATCAATAACGGATCCTATACTACTTGTAATGATCGTTTAATGTGAGATAAGCGTGACTTATCGCCTTAAAACTTGATTGTGGAACTCTTGATTGTTATTTGATTTTTGTTTTAAAATTAAAAGCAATTAAGGTCTCAGTTTTCAAAAAATCTTTTAGTATTGCGATGATATGGACATCTATTTGAAAATTTCAGTAGTTTACGACATATTAAAAATAATCAATAGGCTACGATAGGTTAGGTATCGGGATTAGCCAGATAGCATTTATATAATTATTCATGCAACAAATGAAAGGATGTACATGCTAGGACAGTAGTTTTATTCATGCTAAAGACTACATACTTGATTATAGATAGTTTTATCAAATAAAATTAGTAGAAATAGGACCATGATAGGTGTTGATAATATTTAAACTAATTTTATTAAAACGGGTATTTTATAAAAAGGAATATCATTTAATTTAATTGTTTTGTACTAAAACATGATGTATGTAACCCATGTTACATGTTTAGGATAGCTTGCCCATTTCTTTAGAAGATTTTTATCTTTTCTTAAATTTGATATGCCGATGATGATTGATATGCAGATAGTATTTTCATTATCCTAGTAAGCCGAACCAGTTTCGGAATTATATTTTACTAAAAATATCTAAAATAGGTCATTATTATGATGTCTATAATAGTACATTTAACTTACTAATTCCTCTAATTAAAGGATTGGTATTAATTATTAAGGAAAATCAGCTGTTTTGGATATGTTGAAGGTTTTTCAAATTTTGATTTTAATAGATCATTTTTCACCGTTGTTTGAATACAAGCATTTGGAGAACTGCATGCTAGACAAGCTTGAGTATAATTTGATTTCATTTATGTTAATATTTGTGTAGGATCTTGTATAGCATCGTTGAACTCCTAAAACGTGTAAACAGATTTTTCATTTGAGTTTTTCTTTTATTGTAAATATTTTCCTATGTAAATTTTATATGTATGAGTTACCTAGTGTAGCTATGTGTTCATTTCTTGCAAAGATATAGCTGGAGATAATGTATTTCTTTTGTAATTTGAGTTTTAATGAAGTTTTCATCGTTAATCGTTTTTGTTAATTTTCTCAGTTATGATTGATTTTAAACTATAAGTGTATTACATTAATTTGTTCGTCTTTGTGCCAGCTATATTTCTGTTTTTCTAGATTTAAGGTTAATGCTAATTTTAAACATATGTTTTTATCCTGTGACGTCACGAATGTAGCGAGTAGATTTTGTTTGTGGAATTTTGTCATAATCGTCAATTGCTTTGAGAAAAGATAAAAGGCTAGGAAAAATTAATAAAGTCGGTCGACAAAACATATTTGAAAAGTCCACATCGACTCGTATAAGACTTTCTTAAAAAATAAAGTAAGGTTAAGTTATGTTTTGATAAACATACGTCGAATGTAAACAAAGTATTTATAGTTATAGTTACCTGTTTATAAAATAAAGAAGAAATATTTCCACATTTAGAACAATTATTTGGGATTGTAAATATTATTATAAACAATATAAAGATTTTGAAATAAATAAAGATTATTAAAAGTTTCACAGTTTTATTAAAATACAACCTGACAATATTGTTTCGACAGCTATGCTGTCATTATCAAAGGTAATATAATTATAAACAAATACGTCGCTAAGGTAGATACAAAATAGGTAACTAGATAAAATAATAATAATAATCAGAATTAAATATCTAATACTTCCAGTAACGGAGAATTACTGAGCTCAAGTTGTTCATTCATTAAAGGTACCCTGAGTTTGTGTTTGTATATCTCAAAAGCTTCTAAAATGTCTAATTTGCGTTTGTTATTACGAGGGAAACTAGATAAATTATCTACCTAAGCATGAAACAAAAGACGCATGATTTTTTAAACAATTTTATTTTTCAATATAATCTCTCCCAACTTCAACGCACTTTCGCCATTTGTCTTGCAATGAATTCATACCATTAAAAAAAATGATTCTTCCTGATTGCCAAAATAGTCATTGATGGTTCGTTTCAAATGTTTTTTCAGATTTCGGAATAAGTAGAAGTCCGAGGGTGCCAGATCTGGGCTGTAAGGTGGGTGGTCTAACTCTACAAAGTTACATTCGTTCAGAATTGGACGAACTTTGGCGGCTTTATGAACCGTCGCATTGTCATGAAGAAGGAGCACATTTTTATGCCTCAAGTGGGGACGTTTTTTGGTAATTTCCGAATGTAACTTTTTGAGCGTATTACCGTAAACCTCTGCATTTATTGTAGTGCCCTTAGGCATATATTCGATCAGAAGAACTCCATGCAAATCCCAGAAAATTGTTGCCATAAGTTTTCCGGCTGAGGGCTGTGTGCGAGATTTCTTTGGGGGTGGAGAACCCTTATGAATCCATTGCATAGATTCCAGCTTTGTCTCAGGGTCCCAGTGATGTACCCAGGTCTCGTCTCCAGTTACTATCCTCGTTAGGAATTCAGCATCAGCTTCCAAAAGATCTAAATTGTTTTGACAAATTTGCTGTCTTCGCGTCTTTTGCTCTGGAGTCAACAACCTGGGAACCCACCTCGCTGAGACTTTATTCATGCCTAACTTTTCGTGAAATATGGTCAAAACGCTAGGTTCTGATATTCCCAGAGCAGTAGCAATGGTGGAGACCTTCATGCGGCGATCCTCAAGAACCATAGCTTCCACTTTGTCACACATTTCACTGTTGGTTGCCTCAAGTGGCCTTCTACTTCTAGGGTCATCCTCTATGGATTCACGTCCCCAACGAAACTGTTTTGACCAAAACTTAATCGTAAAATATGATGGGGCATCATCTCCATATACGGCAATCATACGTTCTCTTATAAATTTTGGACCATTGCCTTCTTTTGTGAGAAACTTAATCACACTCCTATGCTCCAATTTCAAAACACTCATTTTTTTGTCAACTAATCGCGCACAAAACAAGTAACAGGTCAATTTCACTGAAACTTCAGATACAATTATAAAAGACTTGCCACTATTTGACATTAAACGCTGAAGATTGTCAGTTGTTTCAGTCATGGCTAGGTAGATAATTATTCTAGTTCCCCTCGTACAAAAATGTAGGAATTTAATATTATTTTGAGGAGTCATTATGTGATTTTGTTCTAAAAGGTGTTTGGCGTCATTCGATTTTTCAGGATGTTTATTTTTGTAATGACGTACGTGTTCTTTATATCTTATGTCAAAATTTCGAAGTGTTTGTCCAATATATACCGAACTACAAAAAGAACAATTTAAACGGTAAATGCCCGATTTCATGATATCATGTGTTCTGTCTTTAGCATTAAATAAAAATGAAAAAGTGTTAGTGTTGGTTTTAAATGTTATTTTATAATTGTTGGTTTTTCTTAGTATATGTGCAATTTTTTCTGATATTTTGCCAAAATATGGTATAGATATGTAATTTGTGTCTTCTGTTTGATTGTCAATGGGATATATTCTTTTGATAGCTAACCTATAATCTTTTTGTTTAATTAAAGTGTCAATCATGTTCGGATTATAATGATTTGCATGTGCTAGTTGTTTAATGGTTGATATCTCTTTGCTAAAATCTGATTTTGTTAGTGGAATAGTTAAAGCTCTGTGTACAAATGATCTGTAGGCTGCTATTTTATGTGTATTATGGTGACAAGATTCATTTGGTATTGTTATGTCTGTTTGTGTTGGTTTTCTGTATATGGAAAATTCAAATAGATTGTCTGCGTTAATCTTGATATTTAATTCTAGAAAGTTTTGTTCTGTTTCTAGTGTAAATTTTATATTAGGGTGGATACTGTTTATAAGAATTAAAAATTCATTGATAACCTCAAAAGAACTGTCAAAACAAGCTAAAATGTCATCAACATAACGAAACTAGAAGATAATGTGTTTAGAGAGGTTTAATTCAAATATTCGATCTTCAAACTTGTCCATAAATATGTTAGCTAATAGAGGACTTAGAGAATTACCCATAGGTAAACCATCCTTTTGTAAATAAATTATGTTATTAAAAGTGAAATAATTTTGACTTATACAAAGGTCAAATAATTGAATTAACTCTAACCTTTTAACTAATTCTATATTACTATTGATCAAGAAACTATCTAATAAAGGAATACATTCTTGTGTTACAAATCGAAATACTCTGTTAGAAATTCATTAGAATTAGTAGATAAGCTGCAAAACATACATCTTCCACCACATTCAAAACTTGTTAGTTTTGATATTTGCAACAAGTTCTCCAGAATACCCCCACAAATTACATATCTATACCATATTTTGGCAAAATATCAAGAAAAAATTGCACATATACTAAGAAAAACCAACAATTATAAAATAACATTTAAAACCAACACTAACACTTTTTCATTTTTATTTAATGCTAAAGACAGAACACATGATATCATGAAATCGGGCATTTACCGTTTAAATTGTTCTTTTTGTAGTTCGGTATATATTGGACAAACACTTCGAAATTTTGACATAAGATATAAAGAACACGTACGTCATTACAAAAATAAACATCCTGAAAAATCGAATTACGCCAAACACCTTTTAGAACAAAATCACATAATGACTCCTCAAAATAATATTAAATTCCTACATTTTTGTAATAACAAACGCAAATTAGACATTTTAGAAGCTTTTGAGATATACAAACACAAACTCAGGGTACCTTTAATGAATGAACAACTTGAGCTCAGTAATTCTCCGTTACTGGAAGTATTAGATATTTAATTCTGATTATTATTATTATTTTATCTAGTTACCTATTTTGTATCTACCTTAGCGACGTATTTGTTTATAATTATATTACCTTTGATAATGACAGCATAGCTGTCGAAACAATATTGTCAGGTTGTATTTTAATAAAACTGTGAAACTTTTAATAATCTTTATTTATTTCATGATTATGGAGTTCCACAAAATAAGGCTGGAAACAATAAACAATATAAAGATTTATTTATTGGTTTGAAAAATCGATTTATTTGGAAGATCGATCAGCTAACTATTGAAAGCAGTCTGTATTATCAACAATGAAATTGGAGTAATTTAATAAAAGATTTTAAAAGGATCCGGACGATTATATACAAGGTATTTCGAAAGTGAAAGATTTTGTTCACATAAAGAACTATAAAGTTATAGAGACAATTTTTATTTAAATCTAGAATTTGATTTTGATCATTTTGGATTGTTTTTAAATAACAAAGATATAACGATTAAACAATTTTGAATTTGTTTTGTATCAAAGATCATTTAATTTAGTTTCGAAAAATTTATTTAGTATTTGTAAATAATTACTTCATTGACTGATAAATTTATTTTATGTTAGTTTGTTGAAGTGGATACCAGTTTCAACCCCCATTGTCAGGTTGTAACTAAGACCTAAAACACTTGAACAAACTCTAGGAAGATTTTACTAATTTTGAATTTCTTTTGGTTAAACACTTGTGTTGTGTGTTTATTTTGAATTTTGATTTTTGTTTTGACCACAATAAAAATGTGAATTTATTCATGTTTTTATTTGATGTTCATACAAGTATCCATTGTTCTTATCTTCATACAGAGGCTATGTTCCTGTTGTTTAGCTGCAGAAGTCCAAATGCTTTGGTAGTAAGTCTCGATCCAGGTACAGGAATTATTAAAGTTGAATTAAATATTTTTATCTCATGCTCTATTAAAATAAACCTGAGTCAGCTTAAAAGGGTAAACGAAATTTACTGTGTAATTTTTAATTTTTCATTTGTGTTGGGGTTCATCGCAGTATATTTGGTCTTAGAATTTCATGCTCTTTACAAATTCATCATAAAAAAATGGATTTCCATTTAGAAAATCTTTGATATCGCCAAAATATAGTATGAACAATAAATAACTCCATCAAAGGTGCCTTTAAAATTTTGAACTCATCTGTATTATAATACCAGAAAATAATAACAACTGTCATGCCAAAGGACTCTGATTATTTTGTATAATTTTCTGGTGTTATAATAGACATGAGTTTAAAATTCCAAAGGCACCACTGATGGACTTACTTTTTGCTCATACTATATAAAGTACCGATGGGGACATAATTATATATAACAGACATGAGTGGAAGCGAACAAAGCGCATGCTTAGTATGAAAGAAAGAGATATACTATATACAGAGTGCCCATTTAGTGCGGGATTCTTATACTATGCTTATACTATCCGTTTTCTGAGAAATCTAAGGTGGAGAATGTTAATGGGGTACCATGATGCATATTTAGAAAATATTCTCGTGTATACAGTCACAAAAGTTTAGCAAAGAAAAGGTTGATCTTTTTAAATGGAATACCCTGTATATTTTTACATATTTGAATTTATCATAGACTTCTCTTCCTCACTATTTTTTTTAAATTTATGTTGCAGCGTTGCCAAGTTATTCATAAAAATGACCACACGACGTTCATCCTTAGAACTGGCTGTCTTCTACCCTATCCTGCTGACGGGCAACGGATGAAGCTGTCAGAATAAAGTGTGTGGTAGAGAAATTCGTGAGAATTCTCAACGGTAACTCTGACCGATCAGGGGGAGCCCTGGTAGATGAGACCGGTGTGGGCGGATTCGAATCTCGCCTAAGGGACAAGGTCATTTATGATCACCAATGGAACCCGCTGTTTAACCGAGGTCATTTATGGTCACCAAGGAACCCGCTGCATGACCGAGGTCATGTATGGTCACCAAAGGAACCCGCTGTTTGACCGAGGTCATTTATGGTCACCAAAGGAACCCGTTGTTTGACTGAATCTCTAGTGCGGTGACTAGAAGTGAGGTTATCCCGCTTTTGTGCAATGGGAAACTGCATGCCGCCAGGTAAATGTGCTTAGGAGCTATCCCGACCACCGTATGATCCAGACTGCAGCCGGGTACAGTGATTGGGAGAAGCTCTGAAAGCCATTACACTTAAGGATAGTTGAAGCGAATACATAGCCTCTCACTATCAAGACAACTTCACCAAATTCGGGTACGCACCGGGAGTCTATAACGTGTAGACTTAAATGAAGCTCTGTCGAGGGCCCACCGAGCCTAAAATTAAAAACCAAGTCCTGCTACATTTGAGGTTGGATTCGATCGGGCAGTGGTCCCTCTTGATAACAGCGTCAAGTTGGGGAATAGTCCTATTGCTGGACGAGGTACTTCACCCCGTATGAAAGAGGACGGGAGGGTGCCGGCGGGTGAGTAGCGTGTTAAGTCAACTGCTCGGTCACTATGCGCGACTTAGCTAGTAGAGGGTGGATAGGCAACCTCGCTCCTACCAGTGAGTCAATCTGGTAGCAATTGCTGTACTGCCGGTTATGCAACTTGCGCGCTGATTGGGCGTATCCCAATCACTTCCTTCTGGAAGGGAACGTGGGGGTAAGTTCACACAGGTACCCCACGTAAAACAACCTTGACATTTCATGTCTACCGTAACGAAATAGGTTAATGTATTACTATTAAAACAAGTAAAATAACCATATTTTGCATTTATGTAGTTCAGGATTGTACCTAAATGTCAGTGCTATTAAAAATTAATTATAATGTACAGGGTGTTTTTATAAATTCGCAAAGTTTATACATTTCAACAATATTTTTTTCAATTTTTTTTAAATGGAACACCCTGTATATTATTTTATTTCTAAACTGGTACATCAATTCTCTACACTTTTTACGAATAATGCCCTATACCTAAAATCAATATTTTTAGAGATATCTTGATTTGTTCTTCTTAAGTGGCAAATTATCATACATTTTACTGTCTGTTGCTTATCTAGTAGCCATGTTTTTAACATAAAACAAAAAATAGATTGTTTAACAAGACATTAAAATTTGGCAATCGTAATACAATTGTTTAATGTCATTAATTGCTAGTGGAAGGGCCTTTAGATTCTACTTTAAAGACTTTGGCCTTCTCACAAATATTGAAAGCCGTTTCTCGGGACGTACTCAGCAATTATGCTTGATACGCGCAAGCGAACACATCGAGTACGCCAGAGCCGTATAACGTTAGTTGTCCATTGCGAGTGACCCCGTATGTAATGAGTAGCGTCAGTCATTGTGCAGCCAAAGGCTGTTTAAATACTAATTGCATGCAAATCATTGCTAATTACATTTATTTAGTGTTTTTAAGGTATTTAAATAAATTCAAAGGTACAACTTTTTAGAATTTAAAATTTAGTTTTTGTATAATATAAAGGAATTGCAAAATTAGTTTCCCAAGTGAAATGTTAATTTTAAACCGAAGAGTATTTTTTTAGCTGCTAAAACTTTGAAATTCTATACTTTATTGAAAATGATAATGTCTTCATATGTGATAAGACTGTTTTTCTGTGAGGTACGCTACCTGGCACTTTTCAATATTAAATAAAAGGAAGTAAGTTTTATCTTAGGGTTTATTAATTATTAAATACACGCATACTTTTAATGTATATGAGCTTGTTTTGACATCTATACTTCTTTCTAAATCTTCATTTTCGGATAGATGTTTGTATTAAGTTAGTTCTAATCAGGTCACATTTAGTTTAATTAGAGTTTAGTAAACTATTATTGTAACATGTTGTAAATTTCATTTACAATAATGATTTGTTAACTTCTTAGATAATATAATCCTTAAAGAGAAAATTAATTAGCTCTTCAAAATTTTATATATTATTAATTGTACGGAAAATAGGTAAGATAACTTTATCATTTAATTATTGTTAAAATAAATAGTGTTAATTTGTACACATCGGTGTTTCCTTTGAATGTTTATTACAGCTTTCAAAACAGATTCGTAAAGTGCCAGCAAAGGGAGTTTTTCATTTAAAGCAGTATAACAAAGAACCTATTATCTTTATTGTTTACATGTTTACATTACTACAGATTTAAGATTCAAATTAGAAACCAAGTCAAAAGGGTGTTCGGCATCGGTTACAAAACTTTAGTTTTGTAACTTTTTTGAAAATTTTGAATTATGAATGTCAAAAACGTCAATTAATTGTTGTTACACGCAATTCAATTTTCTCTTTTACTACCACTACAACAAGAGTTTTCAGTTTTTACAAATTTTACTCTCAACAATAATATAATTTTACCTAATACGTCCCTACTTGTGCATACGCAGACGATGACGCTCGACAAACCTCGGCGAGCTTTTGTTTGTGGGCGTGATATTCGAAGCTAGCGCAACGACTTCAAAGTGCCAAAGTGCGTT